>OX454266.1:24597538-25164451 GCA_949715065.1 Periphyllus acericola | reverse complement strand
TTATTCTACAGTCATGCATCGACTTGGCATGAATACAGAAGACTGGAAGCTAATTTCATTTTCCTCAGACGTCTTATTGATGGCCTCGTAGACTCTCCTGAACTATTAGCCCAAATTAACTTAAAAGTTCCATCTTTTCATTCTCGTCAATTAATTATTTTTTCCTTACCAAATGCAACACCAACTATGCAAAAAACTGACCACTTTATCGCATGATGAGTATAGCCAATAAGGATCCATCAGCACTACTATATATTATTAACTGTTTGTACCTAATATATAAATTTACAATATTGTAATTTGGGCATGTCCCGTATTCTTATAAAATAAATAAATAAATAACAATGAATATACGTGTTATATATTGTATAAGACACCTCTATGTCGTGTACGGAAGTAACATTATCCTACGTGTTCATATTACGATAGGATGTGCTGAAGATATAAACGTGTACTCTGCATGGGCTATGATACCGGTGCGTGTATAAATCATAATGTTGTATGCGTTGGTAATATATCGCGTATTTTGTATATTATTGTTTTTTCCCTAAAACGCCGCGCTGTCGATGACAACCGATTTATAGATGACGCGACACGCGTGGTTTTTTCATTTTTATTATCAATATTTTTATATATATATATGTATATTTTATATTGTATATAACGATCGGAAATATCGCAAAGGGTTGTGAACGTGACAAAAAGGGTCATTTTTCGGACACCCCCTTTGCCGCGAGTCCTTGACGTCAACCACACAATCTGAACGCTAGATACCATAACAATAATATATTGTGATCGGACCCGGCAAATGGTCAAACAATTCTAGTTTTATTATAATTTTTTCTTTTTTTTCCCCAACGTCCGCTTCCTCGTCGCTGACAATAATATGTAAAATTATGCTGAAAGTTTTGGCGGACGAACAAATATGCCACTGACAGGTCGGCCGATTTCGTCGAACCACGTATGGATTTATAACTGTTGACTCGACGGTATTTGGCTTTTTTTTGTCCCGTTCCCAACAGAAAAAAAAAAAAAATTTTAAAATAAATATCATCCGACCGCTTTGCGAATAGCATATTATAATACACACAACCGCATTAATGTGCAATGGACTACGGACGTATTAAATTTGACACCGAACCGACATGTATATGAAATACGCGTTTACTATTATTGTACTACATACCATTTATCAGGTAATGACGTACATTTAAAGCATGTGTTTTAAGCCTCGATTACACTGAGCGATTGTACACACTAGTCGCCGGCAAATTAACTCGCTGCGACCAAAGTCGCTCAATGTAATCGCTCTAGTCGCTTAAGGCGCGTTCTCATGAGTCAAGTTTAGTTGACCGATTATAGTTGATCAACAAAAATTGAATATTAGTTGAATCAGTTTTTGTTCACACGTTGATTGCATCAGAACGTGTTTCAATTTTATTTTCAACTCAGTTTGACACGTAGTCGACGCCACTGTCGAGCTCATTTCATCACATGTATAATGTATATCAATACAGTTGAAAATGGCGTCGAAATCAGTTTTATGTGAAATTGTGAATACAATAAGTATTTTAGTAAAAGAAGAATTAAAAACGATTTTAATTAATATGTGTAAAAATTGTAAAAAAACATCGTTTTTGGATGAGACAATGGATATTAAGAAGAAATCAATTGGGAGCATCAAACACTTTACCTAAAGAACTAGCATTAGAGGATAAAGAAGGGTATGGAAATCATTTGAGAATGTCTGAAGAAAAATTTAACCAACTGTTGTTCAGAGTTCAGGATTGCATGAAAAAAACAGATGCAGTGGCCAGTGATTGTAAACTTGAACAACTCATTACTTGAACGATAAAGTTTGACTGGGTCAAACTTTTTTCGATCAACTAATTAGTTGTTCAAGTTTATTGAAACAAAGGTTCTCACTACAGATTTTATTCAATGTTTGTTGATCAACTATAATCGGTCAACTAAATTTGACCCATGAGAACGCGCCTTTACTCGCCGCGTGTTGAACACTCGCTGCTAGCCCGCGATTAAAGTTGACGACCGGGCTACTTTTGCCGCTACGCGCTGGCTATTTTAATCTCTGACGAGTGAAATCGCTTTGTGTAATCGACATGGCTAGCAAAATCGCTAATGTATTCGCGACTAGTATCTAGTAAGTAGTAGTGGTTGCAACTTTCAAGATGTCAGATGCTGTAGTTCGCGCAGGTGTTGTTGTTATATCTATGTTATTGCGTCAGGAGTTGGAAAAAAAGAAAAAAAGAATTTGGGTCAGAGATTGGATTGCTAGACGAGAGAAATATGGCGCATCCAGTACATTAATAAAATAATTAAAAGACGAAGACACTGCAGCCTACCGAAATCTTCTAAGAATGGACGTGGTCCAGTTCGATAATTTGTTACAAATGGTTTATGAATTAATTAAAAAAGAAGACACTCAAATAGTCAAATGAGAATTCAAATGAGAACGTGCGACTACGCGACTATAACTAGCTGTAGTGTAATCGGGGACAGGTCACTACACGCTTAAGCTGGAAACGCACCAGCTGCAACATTTTGTTGCGAAACGTCTCGCAACGTAGTTCAATGTTGCACGTTCCGCATTTTCTGTAGAATCAAATGATACTGGTGCGCACTGCGTGCAACATTGACTCGAAACGTTGTGCAACGTATCGCAACACGAGGGCGCCGTTGCGCTGCCGAAGACCTCGTGCATCACTTTGTTCGCAACGTCCATATCGCGTACACGTTTATATTGTGTTAATATTAATATATTATATTATTAATATTAATAAATATTAAAATAGTAAAAACAATTTTACTTACTAAATTTATTTACTTACACTTATACTTAAATATGGATATTGACGCTCGTGCTTGTTGAGGCTCGACCCGCCATATATAATTTTAATTTAAAAAAACATCACAACCAGGACGTCATAAACCAATTGTGGAGCGAAATTGGACAAGAATTAAATATTACATAAATCTATTTTGTTTATCATTTTCCAATTCCAAAAACTCCAAAAATTGCCACAACAAAGTATTCACCTCTACTTCTTTATCCATGTTTGGAGTAGCGAAACAAACTTAACACTTGTTAGTTGTTACTACAACTGATGATAATCATGTACTGAAAATCTTGTTGTAGTAAAACAATTTCAAAATTTTGTTGCAGTCGGTACGTTTCCTTTTTGTTTCGCAACATGTATTTTGCAACAGAATGTTGCGTTGCGCAACGAAATGTTGCCACCGGTGCGTTTTCAGCTTTAGTCGCGCGCGACTTTGTTCGCTGATAAGAAACGAGTAAATTCGCCCAATGTAATCCACCCATTAGCCACCCAAAGGTTAGATCGCGACCGCGAAGGACATGTGAAATAACCATAACACCAATAGCGGCTAGTACAGAATATTATTTATATCATAGTCGCTGCGCACGAACTGCGTCCGGAGATAAAGCATTCAATCAAGCATGTGTACGAATTGCGTCCCGGGTTTTCTAAACTGGTACACGACACAATTGCGTCAGTGGCGGGCCTAGGATTTTATTTGGTAGGGGATGCAACATTTTTCAAAACAATATTAAACACGTATAATTATAAAAAAAAAAAAACTCAAAAAAAAAGGTATGTATTATTTAAGCACGTACATAAAAGTACAGTGAAACCTCGATAACTCGAACCTATATAAGTCGAATTTTCCATAACTCGAAGGAATGCCTCGGCCCCTGGCTCCCAATATATGATATGTGTGATAAATTTTCTCGATAATTCGAATTTCGCTAACTCGAATTTCTCGATAAGTCGAAGTAATTTTAGTTGAATTTTAGCTTATAACTCGAATTTATACTATAAAATATGTACAATGTACACACCTCGATAACTGGAAGGTCAAATAACCAAGAATGTATATTATTATTAGGGCACGGATGTTGTTGCATTTGCAACTTTTCTTCTACCTTTCCAATTTATTGCTAAGTAAGTTTTAAATACGTTTCATGTAAGTACGAATTCAAATCTAAAAGTTTCAAGTGCAATTTTTTGCAATTTTTGGAATTTTTGGAATTTTATTGCAATTTTGTTGAATTTAATCATTTTATACAACTATTTTAGCTATATTCGAAACTCAGCAGTCTTATAGATAAGATAATACTTAAATATTTCCAGTATAGGTATATAGTAATAATTTATTACTTTATTATTTTTATTATCTTTATTTCGATAATATGAAGATAATAATTTTGTGAAATGTGACTGTTTGACTTTTATAATCTGTTCTTCAGTCACTCCGTGAATTTTGAGCTATCGTGTTCTGTTATTATTCTGTAAATATGCCAAAAATAAGGCCAACTAATTCCATTGTTTTAAAAAAATACGTATTAGAATTTGGTGAGAATGTGTTTTCATGTGATGAATCTGTACTTTTCTGTAAATTGTGCGAAACAAAAATAAATGCTGAACGGAGGTATACAGTTACACACCATATTGAAACTGCAAAGCATCAGCGGGCGGTTAATCGACAAAATACCACCAAAATGTCTATATCACAACTTCAGGTAACAACATTTACAAAAAAATCATCATTTTCTAAAGACTTGTGTAACTTGTAAGGCCATGTTATCCGCCAATATTCCGTTGCATAAAATTAATAACTCAGAATTTCGTTTATTTTTGGAAACATATACGAATAGAGACATTCCGAGTGAATCTACGTTACGCAAAAATTACGTAGATGAGGTGTACTCCGACACTTTAAATAAAATATTAGAGACAATATAAAGGGAAATAAAATTTGGGTCTCAATTGATGAGACCACAGATGTTAATGGAAGATATGTGGCTAATGTTGTGATTGGAACACTTCAAATAGACCAACCCGGAAAAGTGTATTTATTAAACACAGAAATTCTCGATAAAGCAAATTATTCAACAATAACAAAATTATTCGATAAATCAATATTCCTTCTTTGGCCCGATGGCATTCGTCATGACGACGTCCTTCTGTTTCTTAGTGATGCAGCTCCATATATGATAAAAGCAGGGACTAAAATTAAAGCACTGTATTCAAAAATGATCCACGTCACCTGCTTAGCCCAAGGTATACATCGAGTTGCAGAAGACATACGAGGAAAATTTCCAGAAATAGATAAACTCATTGCTAAAATTAAACAAATATTTTTAAAAGCACCAAGCCGAACTATTCTTTTTAAAAATAAAGTACCAGGTACACCATTACCACCACAACCTATTATCACACGCTGGGGCACATGACTTGAGGCTGCTTCATACTATTGTTAATATTTTAATGAGGTAAAAAGTGTCGTGTAAGAACTTGATCCTGACGAAGCTGTTTCAATAAAAGTTTCACAAAATATTTTTACCCAGATTTCAACTTCAGCCGATTTAGTATTTATTCACTCGAACTACGGATTTTTGCCGGACGCGATTTTAAAATTAGAAAATCAAGGACTTCCGATAGTTGAAGCTATTGGAATAATTAAAAATGTTCAAAATAAATTAGAAAATATATTTTGTGAAATCGGAATTTCAGTCCATGAAAAATTCAAGAAAGTTATTGAAAAGAATATCGGATTTGAAACTATTATTAAAATAAATGATATACTCACTGGTCAAGGAAAATGTTTCGATGGTTTACCAGAAGACTTAACAATAAACGATATAGCTTATTTTAAATACGCTCCACTTACATCGACCGACGTAGAACGAAGTTTTTCGAGGTATAAGAACTTATTGGCTCCAAATCGAAGAGCGTTCGAATTCGAAAATTTAAAACAAACACTTATAGTCAGGGCCGCATTTAGGACGGGGCCCCAGGGCCCCCACCAATTGAGGGCCTCCACCAATTCGGATAAAATAGAAAAATTACTGGTTTTTTTTTAATTGATCCCAAACTCGATAGAAACTATAAAAAAGGTTTTCTGGTGCACTTGTTAGCAAGAGTTATTTATAAATCATATTCAAAATTCCCGCGCAAAATAAGTTAGTTGAATTATGTGTTTTGAAACTCACATTGTGTGTAAAATTTCAATTTCCATAAGCAGCATTCAAATTTCCCGCGTGGTGTCAATGAGTGGAGTGCGTTCTAATATAACTCACTCAAATTAAAGTACCAGTGTTGTGAGTGTGTCATTCACTTTTAACGCAGATGATTGTTTTGGACCGATTGTATATTTTTAAAAGTTGACAATTTGGAATAAAAATATTGCGAAATTCTTGATGATAATTTAGTCACACAATGGTCAAAGAAAAAACAGCTATCATCTTACGTCCAACGAAAATCTGATTTAGATCATCGGTGAGTATTTTGTACGTGAACAAAAATTGTCAGTCTTTATCAACTTTTATACCTAATTGTGGTCATAAAGGCGCAGAGCTGGCAGAAGCTCTTCTCGATTTTTTCCAGAAACAAACGATTGATATAAAATATTGTCGCGGTCAGTCTTATGACAATGCGCCGAATATGAGTGGCAAATACAACGGTATGCAAGCTGTGATTTTGAAAAAAAGCCCTTTAGCAGTATTTGTTCCTTGCGCCGCTCATTCATTAAATTTAGTAGGAAAATCAGCTGCCAACGCTTGTTCCGCTGCAGTTTTTTTTCAGTTTTGTAGAAGAACTTTTCGTTTTTTTCCCTGCTTCGACAGCGCGGTATGAAATATTGATCAAAAATTTGTCAGCTGAAAATACCAAAAAAATGTTCTATACACTCAAAAATTTGAGTGATACGCGTTTGTCATGTCGCGAAGATCGGATGATGCTGTCAAGGATCTTAACCACGGATACAAATTCATTCAAAATGCATTAATTGAAATTCGCGATGACGTTGAACAAAAAGATGTTGTTAAAAGCCAAACTCGCGGTCTTTTCCAGAACATGTCTCGATTAGAAACAGCAATTTACGCCAAATTTTGGCATGACATACTGGAAAGATTCAATTCTACGAGTAAGTATATACAGAGTTCTACGATGACCCTTTGTACAGCCGTAAATTATCTAAAGTCTTTAAAATCTTTCGTAGAATCTAAGAGAGCTGCATTTGAATCATATGAAACTGCAGGCAAAGAATTGTCCGATGAACAAGAGTATGAAAATGTGCGTGTTCGATCTGTGAGTGTTCGTTTCAGACCCCTTGATTATGGAACAGCGGATGTTGTGCAACAGTCACCGAAAGACATATTTCAAACAAAATCTTTCCTTCCTGTTATTGATCATCTGATTGTATCGTTGAATGAACGAATTTGAGCATACGAAGTCGTTGATGAACGATTCGGTTTCTTGGCTGAGATGACCACAATGGAACCTTCTCAGTTGAACTAACTAAAGGCCGAAAATCTTGTATATCATTAGGTACCTTGATGATTTAGACTTGAATTTAGCTAATGAATTGATTCATCTCGCCACTTTTGCAAAAGCGTACGGAAAGAAAAAGGGTGAATCGAATGAAATTTTTCTTTACCGTATAATTTTGCAAAATAACGTGCAATCTACTTTCTGTACTGCAGAAGTGGCACTTCGTATTTATTTATCGATGATGGTAACGAATTGCAGTGGGGAACGGTCATTTACAAAACTAAAGATTGTAAAGAACAGATTGCGAACGTCGATGACTCAAGAGCGCTTGTCGAATCTCATGCTTCTCAGTTTGGAAAGCGACATTCTCCGTCATAGGAATTTTGATGATATTGTCAACACTTTTGCTAATAAGAAATCGCGCAAAGTTTTTATATAATTAGAAATATTAAACGATTGTCAATGTGCAAAAAAAAATACAAGAATAAACTTATTCATATGCTGTACGTAATTATATTATTTTACTTCAGAATACGCTATTATACACGAAAAAATTTAGGGGCCTCCACCAAATTGTGGCCCCAGGGCCTCCGAATTCTAAATGCGGCCCTGCTTATAGTCCAATGCAATAAGGTTTAAAATTTAAAATATTTAATATGTTTAGAATACGCATAGATTATTAGTTAATATTTATTAATATAAAATGTAAAAAATATGTTTTTTTGGCAGAATTAAAATAAAACATCTATAAATTATAACGAAATGTAATTTTTAGTGCAATTTTTAATATTTTAATAGCAATTTTCGGTATTTTTTAGTGCAATACTGCAATCAATTTTAGTAGTTTTTTACTACTACAACATTCGTGCCCTAATTATTATAAACAAAAACCAGTCGAAGAAGAAAACCCAATTGAGTGGGATCGATATCAGCAGCTTTTTCCTGAGACTAATACAGTTGAATTCCAACATTTTGTTGAGGTGGACTCTGGTGTTATAACAACATACTATCCTACTGATAATGAAATACTGAACGATTTGATATTCCAAGAAATACCTAACGAGTCCAGTGGGGAGGAATCGGATATTGATGACGATGGTGAATTGGCTTTGCCTAAAACTACTCTTGCCCAGGCATTAGATAGTTTACAGGTTGTACGTAAGTACATTCAAGAATAACAAGAAATTGGGGACGAGATTTTTTCCACGCTAAACGTTATTGGAAACTTCACAGATAGGTCAAACATTAAAAAACAATCAAAAATATCTGATTTCTTGAAAAAATAGTATCGGATTCATTTAAGTATAAGTATAAAATGTAATATATTTGTATAATATGAAAAAAAAATGTTGCCTTTTGTTTAGTTTTGATGTCGTAAACACCTAAAATATTGTATACCAAATAAATCTATTACATCAATTTTTATTTCATAATTTAAATTCATATGATTGTAACATTGCTATTTTATGAAATCCTCTTTGCAAATGTTTTATTGGAAGAAAAATGGGATGGAAAATATTATTGGGACGCAGCAATTCGTTCAGCCTATTATTACCAGATATTACTCAAAGGGTGGCCAGGATTTGAAACCCGTACAGCTACAATATATAGTATTAAAACCCTACAATGCATAGCGTTGCCCACAGGCAACAATGTGTTTCAAGCCGTATAAAATATTTTTAGTTCAATTGTTGGATGTCAAAACTATTTCATTATCTCAATAATATAGTATTATATACATTATTTTCATTATTCATCACAAAATCGTGTTTATCAACATTAATTAGTAAAAAGTATCAGAAGCGGTTACGTACTATCAAATACGTAATATACCGTAAACTATGTTTAACAATATCTACCATATTTTTCATATTTACAACTTGAAAAAAATTATTACCTATTTGGCTACACTGTGTAGATGATGTTTTATCGATAATTTGTACAATATTGATAACTGAAATCGTTTAATGTCGATGTTTTAGTTTGTTGCCCACAGGCATTTTAGGTTGTTGATTTTTGTGATAACTGATAACCAACAATTAATCTACTATTTATTTGATTTGAAAATAATATTGTGTTTTAAATCGATGTTACATTCTAAAATACTATTGTATATTTGTATGTATAGTTATTAGATACTTAGGTTTTAAATAAACGTATTTTAATTAATACCTAGTTGTTTTGTAATTGATATTATTCATAATGAATAAACTTTCGGATAAGGAAATAACACATTTGATAAATCAAGATATACCAACTGATTCTGAAGATGGCCTGGATTCTGATAGTGATAGTTTTAGTAACGATTTGGACTGGGATAATGCTTGTAAGAATGTATTAGATGAAAATGATTCTGATGAACTAACTAAATTATTGCAACAGTTTGATGAATTTGATACACCAATTGACTCTTCAGTAATTTTTAATGACCCTCCAGATTATGACAGCAATGTAACTATAGATACTGAACCTTCTATTCCTACTACTATTGATCCTTCAAGTATATGTGTTCAATCCCCTAGCTCTTCAGTAACAGGTAATATTTTTAATCTAAATTTCCTAACTAGAAATAATAGAAATCAAAATCAACCTCAACTTCCACAATCTCCAATAAATTCAAATAAAAAATTAAATGAAACACCTATAGTTGTTAAAAACGTTAAATGGTCATCAGGGAATTTGACCAATATTGCATGTAATTTTCAAGGAAACACAGACTTATCTAAAGAAATTCTTGAACTAGAAACACCTCTACAAATATTTAAATATTTTTTTACAAATGATTTGATAGATCACATTTGTTCAGAATCTCTCAAATACAGTGTTCTAAATGATATATCTAATCCAACCCAAATAACTCCAGAGAATTTACAAAAATTTATTGGTGTACTTACATTGAATGTCTGGTATAGACTATTATATATAATATATCTTAAATATAGAATATTATCTGGTTAATATTACAAATGTTAGGCATTACTGGTGTCCTACTTTAGGTAATAATTTAGTACAAGAAACTATGACTGTCAATAAATTTGAAAAAATTAGGCAAACAATACATTTTAATGATAATAATTTAAATTCGATGGGACCTAATCGTGATAAATTATTTAAAATAAGACCTGTCATAGAAATATTAAGAAAAAGATTTTTAACAGTTCCTTTAGAAGAAAATTTATCTGTTGATGAACAATTATGTAGTACCAAAGCAAGAAGTGCTCTTAAGGTGTATCTTCCAAACAAACCACACAAAAGGGGCTATAAACTTTGTGTATTATGTGGGGTCTCTGGGTTTACATACAATTTTGAAGTTTGTAGTGGTCAAGAAAATCAAGAATGTTTTCGCTTAAAAAAGAACATGATTTAGGAGCAAGTTCCAATATAGTTGTGCGTTTATGTAGAGTTATTCCTAAAAATGAAAACTTTAAAGTTTTCTTTGATAACTATTATACTTCACTGCCTTTATTAGTTTATTTAAAGAGACAAGCTATTTATTTACTTGGTACTGTAAGGAGAAACAGACTAAAAAATGTCAAACTTCCAAGTGATGAAGTTTTAAAAAAAAATCCAAGGGGGACAATAGGTAGTTGTGTGACAAAAGTTAGAGGAACTGATATAACAGCTGTAGTATGGAAGGACACTAAAGTTGTTAATTTATTATCAACATTTGTTGGGGCTGATCCTGTTATGAAAGTAAAACGGTTTGATAAAAAATTAAAAAAACATGTTGAAGTTGACTGTCCAGCTATAATTAAAACTTATAATAAACATATGGGTGGTGTTGACTTGTTGGATGGATTATTGGGACGCCATAAGATAAAAACAAGAAGCCGAAAGTGGTATATAAGACTATTTTATCATATGTTGGATGTTACAATAGTTAATTCTTGGCTATTACATAGAATAATACAAGAAGATAAAGGGAAAATAAGACATTGACTTTAGTGCAATTTAGAAAAGAGCTAGCAATATCTTTGTGTAAAGTTGGACAAGTTACAACACCAAAATGGGGACGCCCATCAAAAGAAATAGAAAATTATATTGAAAAAAAAAGAAAATTAGGAACAAAAAAGGAGAAGTAGCTCCGACTAAAGATATAAGACTTGATGGAATTCAACACTGGCCAACTGATAGAACTACAAAAACCAGGTGTAAAATGCCAGGTTGTGATAGTTACACTTGGATCAAGTGCACTAAATGTGATATTAGCTTATGCTGTGGAAAAAATAGAGTTTGTTTTACAAGTTATCATACAAAATAGAAAAAACATTCATATTATTTTGACTTTTTATTAATTATTATTATTATTATTATTTTAACTATTTAAAAGTTTTATTTACTTATTTTACTTTGTTATAATTTTATTGGTTATTGCTCATATGAGTTTATTGGTGAATATTATTTCCCTATTCAGTTTATGTTTGGTTATTTTTAATTTTTTACTATTATAAAAAGTGATATGATTTGTTTTAAATTTTTCTATTATAATTTATAATTTTATTTGAATTTATTTCATTGTGTTACATTTATTTTTTCATTAATCGTAGAGAACCCCGAATGCATAGTGTTGCTCACAGGCAACAAACTTAAAGTACTTATTTTGGGGGACTTAAAATTTCAAAAAAATATTTTCTTTATTTTTCTCTAATTAAGAGTTACATAAAGAAACAATAAAAAAAATAATATTAAAAAAAAAAAAAATCATGCATTGTAGGGTTAAATAGTATTATATGACACTGTATCGATTGATTAATCGATACAGTCAATAAGTGCAAGTATAAACAACAAAATATCTACAACCAAGTGGAAGGACCGTAAATGTGTAACATTGATTTCAACTGCTACAGGAGCAGAACCAGATAGTGTTGAAAATAAGGAAATCGAAGAACCATGTGCGAATGATGTAAAGTCGTATAATCAGTATATGGGTGGCGTAGATGTATGTGACCAGCAAATGGAATGTTACCGTACTTGGATTAAAACTAGAAAATGGACATTGAAGGTTGCATTACATTTTATTAACTTGAGCATCGTAAACGCCTGGATGGAATATAGAGAAGTCGCACAAAAATTGCAATAACGCAAAAATTAAATAATTGACCTTATGCATTTTAAAATTGAGAGAATGGTTGACTACATCGCCAAAGAAACGTGTATTATCATCTGAAAAATCAAATTCATCGGAAACCGAAGGAAATCAAACGACATCTAGGAGACTTCAAAATTATAGAGTACCAGTTTCACCAACTACAAAAGTGAAGGATGGTTTCGACCATTGGCCAGAAGTATGTAACATACAATATTTGTATTACACGTATTATGCGAGTATTATATCGAGTTGAATTACAATAATTTTCTTGACTATTTTTTTGAGCTCTACATCACTATTGAAGTGTATATACTATTGAGGGCTCTACTGAAAAATCCACATAAATGTGATGGTCAGCGTTCAAATGAATTAATAAAAATATATTTATCAGGCCATTGGCTGATAGTAATTTACCAACACAAATGTGACGGTTAGAGTTGAAAGGGCTATCCCTAGTATGAATAACAGATTTGTTAGCGGAGTACAGAAGCGCCGTGAACACAGTGGAAGGGAAAGCAGAAGCGGAAGAAAAAATGTTTCAACAATGGCAATCAAGATGGGAACAGACAGACAGCGGAAGGTGGACTCATAGGCTGATACCAAACATCAAGAGATGGTACAAAAGAACGAAGGGTATGGTTGACTACCACCTAACACAAGCTCTCACAGGGCATGGATGTTTTTCGGGATACCTACATCGATTCGGTAAGCTACCGTCACCTGAGTGCATGTTCTGTGGCCACCATACAGACGACGCGCACCACACTTTCTTTGAATGCGATGCGTGGTACGAAAGGAGGAGAATCATGAACACACTCATCGGCAAGGAAATCACGGCGGAGACGATGGTCGGGGTGATGATGGAGTCCACTGAAAGGTGGAACGTCGTTGCAGACTTCATTCACCAAGTGATGGGGAAAAAGGAGGAAGAAGAAAGGCAGAGGCAACGAGAGCGTGTATAACACGACGACAAATTGTAACTATTTTTTATTATATGCCGAAGGCAAACAGACTTAAAGGACTAGAGTCCTGAAATGTAGAATCGGAATGTGAGGTTAGCGAATGGAGGGAATGTCTCCATTCGCGACCAAGAGCGTGATGTGATTTGGACTCAATAAATGATGGGGGCTGGGGGGTGAAGTGACCGACGTCAGTACCACCCCCAGCTCTCGATTCAAAAATGTAAAAAAAAAAAAAAAGTATGTTTAACAAGTAATAACCTTGTACAAGGCCATTAAGTACGCAAAGGAGCAGTCCTGGAAAGAGCTCTGCGAGGAGGTAGAGGCAGACCCGTGGGGCCTACCCTACAGACTCGTAATGGGCAAGCTTACGAAAAACCGCCCAATTACCGGTATTAATAAGGCAGGAAGAGTGGAGCACATCATCCGAACACTGTTCCCCACACACCCGACCAGACCACCCGCATCGCGAGACGAAGGAGAAGCAGCTCCACAAGTGACAGAAGGAGAACTACAAAGCGCCGTCATGCGCATGAAAAACAAAAAAGCACCGGGCGCAGACGGAATACCTACAGAGGTCCTGAAAATAGTGGCAAGAAAAAACCCGCACGTACTTATAGAAGCCTTTAACACCTGCATAAACCAGCGAAAATTTCCATCTCCCTGGAAGAAAGCGAGATTAGTCATAATTCGAAAAGGGAACAAACCTCTAGAGGACCCGTCGTCCTATAGGCCTTTGTGCATGCTGAACACGCTAGGAAAGCTGCTAGAAAAAATAATAGACACACGCATACGGAAACACCTCGAAGACCATGATGCGCTCGCCACAAATCAGTACGGGTTTCGAAAACAAAGGTCGACCATGGACGTGGTCAACCACGTACTGAATATTGCAAAAGCCGACGGAAATAATAAGATAACGGGCATCCTGACGATCGTTGTAAAAAATGCTTTCAACTCGGCAAACTGGGCCAAGATACTCCGCGCGACCACGGACAAAAGGGTACCCCCGTGGCCCGTACTTGTGCGAAATACTAGAAGACTATCTAAACAACAGGAGAGTAACATACAAGGCAGAAGGACACGACATAGACACGCCGCTAACGAGTGGAGTCCCCCAGGGGTCCATACTCGGCCCAACACTGTGGAATATCCTATACGATGGACTATTACAAATAACTATGCCACAGGACGTTGAAATCATAGCTTTCGCAGACGATGTTGCCATAGAGGCCAAATCCACCGTAACATTTAAGGTGCAGGAACTACTAGAAGAAGCGGCAGAAACGACCCTCCAATGGCTAGAAAACACGGGACTAGAAGTAGTCAAACGCATTGCACGTAATAACAGGTATCGCACCTATAAAAATAACTGCGGAAGAGCGGAAAACGATATACGAAGCGAAAAAGCGTAACGAAGACCTGACAGCAGCCACAGAAGCAGCAAAAAGGAAAGGCCTAGAAACATGGCAGAAAGGCTGGGACGAATCACAAACCGGAGCATGGACGAAAAAATTAATTAAGAACGTCGCTACATGGGTAAACAGATCACATGGACAGATCAACTACCACATGACGCAAGCACTAACCGGCCACGGATGCTACCAAGCATACTTATATAAATATAAAAGGGCAGTAACCCAAGGGCGGATACAAGGGAGGGGCAATAGGGGCAATTGCCCCCTCCATACACAAAAAAATATCAAATATTCTATTTGAAATTAATTGTGGCAACAATTTTGTTCATGCAAATTCAATATTTTCTTTATAATTTATACAAATATACAACATATTAAATAACACTAAGGTTTAGTAGGTACTGAGTTTGTTTAAGTATAAGCTGATTTTAATTGAGTTACATACTCAAAATTAAAAGTTATTGCGTTCAAAAACGACAAGATCCATCACCTGTATTTCTGTTGAGAGTATGACAGATTTCTGTACACAACTAATTTTATGTCGATAAATAATAATCAGACGATTCCTATTAATTTATTTTGTTAATTTATAAATATGTATATTGCCCCCTCCGTTTAGGACCTCTGTATCCGCCCTTGCAGTAACCCCGAACTGCAGATATTGTAATGGCCCCGTCGACGACGCAGAGCATACAATATTCCAATGTGACGCATGGAAGACGCAAAGAAGGAGGTTGAGGATTGTAACAAACACGGACATCGGACCAAACAACATCATTCAGACCATGCTGGCCAGCAAGGACAACTGGGATGCAGCCGATCAGTTCATAAACACAGTGATGGGAAGGAAGGAGGAAGACGAGAGAATATTGCAGAAACAAAATACTTAGTTAAGATACTAACTTACGAGTATATTGTGTGCCGAAGGCAAAATATTTGTGAGGTGTAGGGCCTCTATATTTTTATGTGCCCCACCCAACAAAATATGTACCCAGATGAAAAATTTGCTTAATAAATTATTGGGGCTGGGGGGTGAAATGACGCAAGTCAGTGCCACCCCCAGTTTCCGATTCGAACATGTAAAAAAAAAAAAGTATGAATAACCGTGTTTCCTTTCCGTCGACGTCGCCGCAACACCGCTTCACGGCATACGTTGGATTGCCTACTTACGCATTTTACGGCTGTCAATTGAATGGCCTTTCCACCCAAAAGCTAGACGTAGCTAATTGTAAATCGCGTCATTACGACTGGTCCCTGAACCGCGAACAATATTAGTGTAAATTTTACAACAGCAACAAAAATCACATGTTAGATAAGTGTTTATATTAATACAATCATAGCAATGAAGTTATTAAATAGGTACGTGTTATATATAATGCTAACAATAATAGTATACAAGCTCAATATGTAGGCACGCTAATATATAATGTATAAATGAGTATCCAGCTTTTGTTCCCAGTCGCTACGGTTATTATGTTTTTAGACAACAAAATGACTAAACATTGTTGATCGAATCTAACTTTACATAAAATATTTCGCTGAAATTTCCGATTTCGTCAACATTTAATATACTAATAATACGTATGAAAATTTTTCGCGACTTTCCGGTAAACATTTTTTACACCGACTACAAAGAAAATATGCTAACGAGGAACCCTGTACATATTTTAATCGTAGAGTAATCGTGTAATGTAATGGTACATCTGGTGTGAAGTGTTTATATTCTAAATACATGTGTACTAAGACGCTTTCAGCAGTACGTTTAAAAACGTGTACACTTGTTTGATAACTTTGGTGATCAATTGTCTGGAGGCTCTCTCCCCCGAGAATAAGGCGAAATTCAAAGACAGATCTCTTTGGGTGCGTTGAAACATAATTACGATGAGCTGTTTGTTTTTGTTGGGCATATCATACCACATCATTTCGTAGACGTGATCCGCCAAACGCGTGTGCTGGAAAAACAATGAAATATTATAAATCATTAAGAGCTTAATATTGGTGCGAATAGGACAATTGAATATATTTGTATAAAAAATGATAAATAATGCTTGTAAAAATTCACAAGAGGCTACTTGTATTATTCAAAATTTAAGAAATTATTGTAATAAATGATTAGTAACAAGTCATGATATGACGTGTGATAAATGGGAAATTTCCAAAGATTACCACAAAGTTCGTTCTAAATTGGCATTTTGATGAAATTGATGGTGATATGAGATTAAATATTACAGCAGAAAACTTTGGGGTTAGAGTTTTTTTACCGATCATCGATACAACTATTTTCCAACTTTCAAATAGATTTATTGCGTTAAAAGAAATAACTGAGAATTTTGATTTTTACAATCAATATCACTTAAAAATTTACCTGAAGTTGACTTAATAAAACCATCATACAATTTCACTTAAATTTATAAAAATGATATAAGCTCAGATTTAACTCGGCAATTACTTTCATTAAGAACAATAATTGATATACATGGGTGACTCATAAACACCTTATGGGCAAATCTGAACCCGAAAAATGTCAAACTTGCGGTGAAACTTCTACGGTTGAACACATAATATGCCACTGCCGTAAATTCGCCGTCATCAGAAATAACCTCAACATATCAGACAACCTGGAAGAAGTCCTTAGTCCACAGTCAATCAATATAAAACAAATAATTAAATATTTAAAATTAACGAGATTATACCACCTAATATAACCTAGATATATTCCAAACATTCCATTCATTATTATGTATCCATTTATATATGTATCTTTGTATCTATCTATCCTTATTGTAATTCTCTTATCCTATTACTATGTATATACTATTATTAATGTCTTAATGTTTTAATGCCAATAACCTTTGTTGTTGCGGCTAAATAAATAAAAAAATAATTGATATATCTGAAGTGAAAAGTATCGAACAATTGACTCTAACACATTTCAAAAAATGATTACTGCACGTCGTATTGTGATAAATTAAATGCTTCTTTAATTTACCTCACATTGCCCGTAACAGTTGCATCAGCTGAAAGATCATTTTCCAAATTGAAACTCATCAAAAATTACCTCAGAATTCAATGAGTCAAGATCGACTCTCAAGCATTGCGATTTTGAACATCGAAAAAAATAGAACAGAAAAATTAAACATTCCCAAAATAATTGACAGCTTTGCCAATTCTAAAGTTAGGAAAGTGAAATTTTGTTAACTTTAATAATGATAACTATTGTAAAAAATATTTTATTATTTTTTTATTATATATGTATGATGAACTAAAATTATTAGGATCTATAACATAAAGTATACCCAAGTACGTACAATATATTTATTGCTTATTGTTTTCAATATTTCTAGAATTAATTTAGAAGATTTGTAAATAATATAAATAAAAACATTACCTAATTAAATATTTTATGTATAATTGCCTTTATAATACATTTATATATTATGTATTTTATGTAAAATAAGGTACATTTTTTTATGTACTTAAAATTAAATACATTTTGTCATAATAGGATCTTAAAAAATGTTAGGGCACCATGTAATGTTATACACTAGGGAACCAAAAGTTGTAATTGCGCCACTGCATGAACTAACATGGCGATATCCAACACAACTTCTGAATCTCTCCAGAAAGTTTTTTCACAGTTTTCCGTTGTGATCAATACCTAAAAATGTTTCTCCTGATGACAGTATGTTATGCTGCAGAGTTTAAGCATTAGTTGAATAAAAAATTATTCTCTAATAATTTATTTTTGTTTATTTTTATTCATCAAATTACACATTATTTGATTATTCGTTATTCATTATTTAACTATTCATTAATTATTATTCCAAATAATCGTGTACAAGTACAACTCGAATGTTTCGTAGATAACTTAAAGCTCCAACTTTATTGTGATCTGTATGTTCCGTATTCATAACATTAATTACAATGAGCTACCGAAAATTAAGTCGTAAATGTAATTTTTATCGATTATTGGTTTATCTAATCATAATCACATTTATTATAATTTATATTATTGTTTGTTATTTTGTTAGTATTATTTGAATTTTTAAATTATTACATTGTTGTTATAAAAATATAAAAATGTTACAAAAAATTTGAATATTGCACAGAATTTATTTTATTTATTTATTTATTTATATATTATGTCAAGTATAAAATAATAAAAACGCTATACCAGACTTAGTATGACTTCTCCAATGTGACAGTGAAAAATGAATGGAGTCACATTAAACATAAACGAACCAACGATTTTCACCTTATATCCAATAGATGCTTCCACCTGTATGAAATTAATTTTATTATTAAATATATTAAACAAGTATTCCTTAAAGAATTGAATTAAAATATAATTACTTTCGTTATACTGTAAATAAGAGTGGTGAAAACTAATTGCATGATTACTAGTTCAATTAGAATGACCCACTTGAAGTATGACTTAAAATCGACTATAAATCTGTAATAATTAAAAAATAAAGTGATAGAAATAATTCAGAGGCATCACATAGTTTTTGGTCCGTTACACTGTTACAGGAGCGGTTCTCAACCTTTTTGAGTCCGCAACCACTATAATGTTTTTGTACATTTGTGGTCCTAAAATAATTTTTAGCGACCCTCCGGTTGAGAATCGCTGCGTCACAGTACAATAGTGACTAGTGAGTCCAGGGACTGGAACCGAACCGAAAAGAACCGGTTCTGGAACCCAAAAACCCCTAAAATATTAAGAACCGGAACCTAACCGGAACCGAATTTTTAAATTTTTAAATAACCGGAATCGAACCGGAACCTATACTTAAGATGAAAAATATCGGGTTTCATAAAAACTATCCATTTCATTTATTCTTAAAATATTGAATTTTTAGTTTAATTCTTACTTTTAAAATATATTATAATAAAAGTAGGGAATACCACCCATTAATAAGCATCGAGATCGACATATGGCCATACTGGTGGTGATGTAATGCTTCATACGTGGTATTATGAAAACGGCTCTGAATCTAATTATAGTATTTGTGTATATTGAATTATTGTTATATTTATATTTCTTGTGAATAGGACGTGATTGAGTTCTTATAATGTATTATACAGTCAACAATAATCCGTATACCACCTATCTACTATCGACTTTTACAATTTATTTCTGTTAAGGCGGCTCTTAGTGGCTATTATTTAAGGGGAAAAATTTAGGCAATTTCTATACTTGTGGTTGCCGTCCGTAATCTTTGTGTTAGTCGTAAATGATTATTAGTGTGAGTGCGGGTCTAAGAAGTGTACCGCCACCTTCCGCCCATCGTTCGGTCGTTCCGACACTGCGTCGCGTTCCGAGTATCGCATCGTTATCGTAATACTATTGTTGTGATTTAAAATTAAGGGGGCTGGAGCGTAGCATGTTTTAAGGAGTAATATTTAGGCATTTCATATAGCATTGATATTTGGGTTGTGTCAATGTGTGAGTAATAAACGAACATTAGTGTGTGTAATCCATTATCGTGTTTATCGCGCCATCGCTAATCGACTAAAATACGAATTCTCGGAACTACGATAATAATCAAAATGAACATTTTATTTATAATATGATTATATTAATTTGCACGACCTCGTATGGTATCATTCGTTTTCACGATTCAATAATATAATATGCAACCCATATCAGTCCAATGGCCATAGCTGCCGCGGACTTAAATTTAATAAAAAAAAAATATATATAATATAGTAGGTACTATGTATAACTAAAGTTATATCATAAATAAAAACAAACTATATAATAAATATTGAGACAATAGATATAGAATTAAACAAGACCCAACAATTTGTGTTAACCAATATTTTATTTGAAATTGTCTTTTATTAATTCTTTTAACAGATATTCCAATATATTATATTTAAAAAAGTGGTTTCTAATTGAGAGTACTCTATATTCGATAAATTCAACAATGGGTCGTGATCATTCATTACATTTCCATATTCTTCATCGGGTCCGGCAGATAAAATTTTAGTTGATCTATTTATGTATGTTTAATAACGTCATGTGAAGGGACCTCATTGATAACCGATTTTTTTCATTTTTTTATATTGTGAGGTTTTTTCCGCCGCGTAGACAACTTTGATCAAAACTTTTTACACCTGCACTTACTCATTTGAACATAAATAAATTAAATAAATCTCGATATTACTGGAATCGATAACCACTTGGCACTTGGCGGCTATAGAATACCAAATGTGGTTACTAGTTAGTACCTATAGTTGGAATCAACCAAAAAGTAATATTTTTTTAATGTGGCGCCGTGGCGGCATTTGGTGTATAGTAAATAGTGTAAATAATTTTGTTTTGTAGTATTATTATTTCATTTCCGTAGTCATTAGCTCTAATTGATTTATAATCGTTCGGAATGAGGGTACTACTGTGGCTATGGCTACTAAGATTCTTAGAAATGTTCTAACGCCCATACGCGCATGCACAAGTCAATGAACACGAAGTAAATACTTTTGCTCCTGCTCTAGGACAGCAATTTTATGCAAACAGTACCAAAAGAGAAATGAAAATTCAGCTTGTTTTGATCGACTTATATTGATTTTGAAAAGATGATTATATTCGTTAGTCTATTTTCTAGGTTTGCTCGGAAGTAGATTTATGATTTTATTTTTAGTTAGTATAATATAATGCATAATAAGTTTACATTTTTCTCAAAATAAACTTATATTTAACTTAGTTGTAGATAGGGACGAAATTAAATATATAAAAATCCACTTCCGAGTAAACTTAGAAAAGAGGAAAGCAAATCGAATTCCGTTTTCAAAATTGAAATCGAGCTACTGGAAGTATGTTTAATTTTCTTTCGCTTATTGGTCTAAATGTATGGAAAAAATGTAGTGCTGCAGCCCCCTTAAATCTAACCTTTTTAAAATTAATTTTACAATCATATTGTGATGTATATTTACTTAGTATATTCTTACTCTATGGTATAGGGACATCATGTAGAATTCACACATTTTAAATAAGTATGTTTTTTTTAAATCATTTATTTTTTTGTCATAGAAGTGATAATATAATTTATAATAATACTAATAAGTAATGAGTTATAAGTTATAACTAATTCCTGATAGGTAAACCACGATTAAAACGTGGATCTAATATTTCGAGTAACAAATGGTCATGGTAAAATGAAATCAGTTGTTGCTGCATTCTTAGTTCGAAGAAAACGTCATCTCGTAAAATCTTTTGATACAACATGCCTCAAAACGTAAACGAGAACAATAAATTAAATATTTAGCATTATTGTACATGTATAAAACTGAATCCTCGTCAAAATTTGGGGGCAATAATGTAAGAATTGTGTTGTAAACTGTAATTAAAAAATGAATAACTGCAGTCTTGAAATGTTCACGTAGTACTTAGCTTATTCTTTTATAGTACAAAATATCCTTATACTTGGTTTCGAAAATATTGTTTATTACCGAGTGTAAAAAAAGAATATCTAATATTCCCATTAGTTATAACTAGTGTATACCAACTATATACAAAACTAAATTAATGTCCAAAAAAAATATCCACGAATTTTTACGCCGAATTTTGACGGGATACCTATAAAACTATAAACATAATTTCACTAATTTATAAAACTGTACATACCTTTGGATGACCAAATGATGAAATAACAGTAAGATCTTTGTGTTATATGTAGTAGTCCTTGTATTTGAAAAAAAAAATTATCATTTGTTTTTAAATTTAATTTTCCATCAATGAATGTCGCAAATTTCAATTTTCCACATTGAATAGCGTCTTCAGGTGTGAGATCTTTAATAGTGTATGGACATTTGATTTCTATTAAACCGTCGTCATCGATTAACCCGTCAGGACTTGCAGCCAAAAAATGATATGTTTTATCAACAAATAAACCAGTGGTTTTGATTTTTAAGTTTATCTCTTTTTCGAAGGAAATTCTTGCTATAGGTTCATTTTCAATTCCATAGTTTGTCGATGAATTACCGGAAAATGTATTATATAATATACTTTTAACAGTATTTTTCCTGGAAGTTGTTGCTCGAAGTTTACAAACCTTTCCAAAATTTGAAGCTGTCAGTCGTATACTCCTCTCTACTTTCCATTGCTCGCTTTCAGACTGATTTTTCGTTGATTTTTCTAAAGTTATAATTTCTTCATTTGTCTTTGATATACGCTCTAAAAACTGTGATTTTTTAATATTAAATTCTTTTGGATCCATATCTAATATTTGAGGTTCTTCTGGAATACGTCCATAGTCTCGGTCTGGGCCAATATATATTTTTTTAGTAGGCTTGGTATTTCCAAACAGTTGTCGTCTTTTTATTTTAGTTTTATTTTTGTTTGAACGTTGTTCTATAAAACGTTTAGTAAGTACTCCTGGACTTGCTTTTGTAATTTTTTTGTGTAATAAACTTATATGAGAAGGGCCTGCATTTAAGGACGCTAGAGCAATATGACACCGTGTTTGGTAAGACCCTTTTAAAGAAAAATTAATACGCTTTCCACCTACGTATTTGGCGATCACACTATTATAATTTTCAACACAGTTGTTATTAACATTATGAATTAAACTTGAAGAATGGTGTACCAATAAATTTCTTGCAGCTAAAATGTCATTCCAAAGACCAGATTTTTCCAAATCAGGCACTACATTTTTTTCACTGTCTTTTGGACCCATACAAAAATACTGAGCACAATGTGTATGGTATCCAAATACATGGTAAGGTCCATTCAAAATATCTGATTTTAGGAGATTCACTTTTTCTCGTCATTTTCATCTGAAGTATTAGAATGATCTAAAATCTATTGCAAAAATCAATGAATACTCGTAATATAGTAGATAGGTATGTAATGTAAAATAATATAATATGATATATTATTATATTTATAATTCTATAACACTACTATGTATTATACCAAACAAATCATAGATACCTGAATATCGTTGTTTTCTAAGGTTAGATGAGGAATACCTAACTTAGTACTTTTGATGTATTCTTTACGTATATTTTTTAAATTATGCCTTGATTTTTTCCGTGGCGCAGATAATTTTGGACGCGTTTTTTTACTAAAGCGCCAGTCACTCATTTTTATAAATTAATCGTTGTTTGCAATTGCGTAAAATGAACTCAAACTACAAACTCATGGTAACAACTTACTAATATAATCTTGCCGGTAAGAGATTACTCGTTCGCGCACAAAATATTAATGACCGCTATCTTTAATCAATTCTGTCCTAAATATCATGTAAAATATAAAATTAGGATTTCGAAGAATTATCGATAATAAAACACAATAGATATCATATCGCCAGTCTGCGGGAGAACGGGAAAACCATGTTCATAGCACACATACGCGCATGCACAAGTCATCAAAAGAACGCTTGAAAATATTTTTGTACACGCGCGACAAAGAATAATGCTAATAAGCTGGCGAAAAATTAACATACTTCTAGTAATCCAATTTCAATTTTGAAAAATAATTTGAATCTTTTAGTTTGTGCTCTATGATTTGTAGGAAATAGAATTCAGACATTCTGTGTAGTTAATGTAGTACAGTTACAAATGATTTTTCTTAATTTCTCAAAATTAACATATACTTAAAAGTGCCGAAAAGTCGTAAAAATGAAAATGTTTTTCCTACAAAACATAGAAAAGAGGCTAACGAGTTCAAATTATTTTTCATAGTTAAAATTGGACTTCTAAAAGTATGTTTTTTTTTCGCCAGCTTATTGCTTTAAATTTATGAAAAATCTGATCGCTTAGAGCCGCCTTAACAGTGTAAATAGCTCGACAAATAATAAACAGTTTCAGTTAGACGTTATTACTTATTACGTTAATTTAGTTAATTCTTTAGTGTAACTACTAGTGTACCTAAATTCCATAAATTAAGTGTTGTTTTTTAAAATCATGCCTCGAATTTCGAAGTCGTTTATTCACAGCTATTTTAATTACAACAAGATAGAACATACATCTATAGGCAAACAATGTTTTTCCAAAATTAAAGTAAGTACTGCAATGACTATTAAATATTTATTATATTAGTTTATCTAATGATAGATAGTATTTAATAGATACCTATAATATAGTATTTTATTAAATTTTTAGACCTCTTTAGAGCATTAAAACTTTTCTGTATTTTAATCTAAAATGTATGTCTATTAAATATTTCATATTGTTTTATTTAATTATTTTATAAAAAAAAAACAAAAATAATAAAATTGAAATGTTTCAAAATTGTTTATTTTATGAAATTTTTGAACACTAAAAGGTCCTGTATAATTTACAAAAAAAGTTTTTATTGAATTTTAGGGTAATCATGGAACAAACTTAAAAAAACATCTAAGTACTCATAGTGAGTTATTTGGTGAGTATGAAATGAAAGAAAAAAATAATATTGCTTCACAAACTGATAAAATAAGAAGCGATGCTAATAAAGAGTCACACACTACATTGTCTATATTACAATATTTGCAGCCTTCTATAAAAGTAATAATCGATACAAAAACGATAATCAATGCATGTGTAGAACTTGTGACAGTCAATAAGACCTTATAGTTTAATGGATGGGAAAACTACTTTTTCCCGTTTTAAATGGATTAAAGAAAAAAATCACTATAAACTCAAGTACTATTAAGTAAGTAATAATTACTTATTATCAATTCTTAATATAATTTTTATTTTACTTATTATGATTATTGATATTTTTACATTTATATTTTGTTTTAGGAAGTATGTAAATGAAGAATCAGTTCTTTTGAGAAACAAAATCATTAAAGAAATTCAAAATAAACTAATTTCTTTGAAAATTGATGTGGTCACAAGACTTAATAGATCCTTTTTAGGGATAAATTTGCAGTATGTTATTGATGATAAGATTGTACTTAGAACTATTGGACTTATTGAACTAACTGAATCACATACAGGTACAAACTTAAATATAATACCTATTTAATTATTTGTATTTGTATTTTATATTTACGTACAATAAAATTAGTGTTTACAATAAAACTCAAAACTTTTCTCTTTAATTAAATTAATTAAATTAGTCGACATCAACATTATAAAAACACTCATTTTTTAAAATCCAAGAAACTAGTAGTGACTAATGAGCAATGACCAACAAATAATTTAAATAATTTTTTTTCCAGGTATGCGTTATGATGCGTGTCTTTTTTGGTAAAGCTGCCGAAATTACAGCAATTGTTTATTTACCAACGCTGAGTTTAAGGGGGAAAAAAATGAATTTTTAATATCGTATACGGAAATGTATAAATTAGTAGAAAACATATTTAAATCCAAGAAACACTACACCAGATATTTCTTAACTTAAAAACATAACGATAGCGCCCTCTGTGAACACACACTTGTACAATCTGATTACTATCAGAACTTAACTTCAATGGTTGCGATACTAATACGATGTACCGAATCGCCGTTTAGTGCATTATTAATATTAATAAGTATCTATAGCAGTGGCGTACATACGGGGGGGGAGGTTTTTGGGTTCAAACCTCCCCCAGGACCAAAAAAAAAAATGTGATATTATTGATGAATTTCTTATTATTAATCATCCGTGTATACACGGACAAACAAACGTCATAATAATATGACTATTGAGTAAACACTATACTTTACCAACAACGAAAAAAGATTTCATAACGAAATTATGGTTGCCGTATATCAATCAAAATAGACACTTGATCGTACATAGTCAGTTAGTTGCATATTAATATTGTCATTATCTAGAATTCTAGACCGACTTGATCAGACAACGGAGGTAAAATCGATTACGTTATAATCGTTGAATTTCTCGTGAGCGACAATAATACGGTGAAATGGATTCTATTTTTATAGCACTATCGTAAATGACCATGTTAAAATATTTAATTATGAATTATAATTTCGTCCATTTTGTTCTATTCTGGCTTCTGCCGTTGGAGAAGTTTATGTCAACAACTATTCTTTGAACTCCATGAACCATAGGTAAAGGTGTGATTCCTATGGACGCGCCGAGGCGCGGCGCGATTCAAATCTCAGCCGCGTTGCACTAGTTTACTTGTTGATAGATGGAACCGATTCCTATGATAGTCGCTGCGGCGCGCGACCGTCGCACGTGGCCGCGACCGATAATTAGCGACTGCTCCGAACGGAGTCAAATCGCGGACGCGCGCGGCTGTGTGTGCATGTATATTATATTATACATATTGTTTAGTACATATTTTACATTTTTTCATAATTTTTTAAATTTTAAATTTTTAAATATTTTAAAAATGTCTACAGACGCGTCCATAGGAATCACACCTTAAGTATTTAGTTCAGATTAATTTGAATTTATAACATTAAAATTGTTTAATAACAAAACATTAAACGTTTAAAATATTAAAATGAATTATAAATACACAAGACTGATCGAGTTAATGATTTTTTTTTTAACTCGGTTAAGCTAATATGCATACACATATAGTATATATTGTATTTTTAAGTACATAAGTTACCTATCTAATAAGTAATAACTAATAAGTAATAAATAATAATAAATACCTAAAATTAATAAATAAATATTATATATTTTAGTTGTCTTTCAAACAGATATTATATTTATTATAATCACAATTATTATTATCACATCATTATCATTATAATTCGATTTCGATATATTTTAGGTTTTGAAATTAAAATAAATAGTAATCATGGCTGAAAAAAAAATCGAAAATACAATCTTTTTTTTCAAAACCACCTTCAATAATGAATTCATTGTCAAATTCATTGAATGCAACTCAAACAGTTATAAGTTCCTCTAGTTCCTCATTAGTCATTACCATCAACTGTATCTGTATCTGATACACCTATCACTCAGTTCACACCTTCGACTACAGATATTAATCGTACATCTTCCAGTTATAATATTTTTGACATTGCACATTAGTCATTAGTCATTACACAAATTAAATGTTAAAGCAAAGTGAAATCGAAGAAATTTTGAGCAAAATTTGGGTCCCTGATATTAATTACAATTTTTTTATCAAAATATCAGTAGTCGGTAAACACTAAACAGTTTTGAAGTTGAAATTGAAATATAAATGGCTTATTAACTTTCCCTGGTTGGCTTATTCAGAAGTAAACAATGGTGCGTATTGCATTTGTATTAAAAAAATATGATGATTGGAAACATGCATTGGAAGACTTTAAAAATCATTCGAATTTAGAATATCACAAAAAGAGTTTACTAGATGCCGATAATTTCTTAAACATGCTTAAAAATCCAACAAGGGCAATCGATAAAATAATTGACAACGAAAAAAACAAACAAATATTGCAAAATCGAAAAAATATTATTCCAATAATTGAGGCAGTTATTTTGTGCGGCCGTCGAAACTTGGCATTAAGAGGACATCGTGATTCAGGAAAAATTGAAATCAATGACTCAAAGGTTATGAATGAAGATAATTTCAGAGAAATTTTACGTTACCGAGCTCAAGGAGATATTGAAATGAAAACCTATTTGGAAAGCTCGGGAAAGATGTAATATACTAGTCATAGAAGTCAAAATAATATGATTGATGCTTGTAAAAAATGTAATTGGACAAAGTTGTTTCTAGAGTAAATACAGCAATATTTTTTTAAACCCCCCCCCCCCTAGATCAAATTTGAATGTACGCCACTGATCTGTAGTATCGTTGTTTAGGCGGTAGATTGTTGAAGAATTAATAAGATCAGAAGAAGTAAGTTTAATATCACCATATTCTAGAAAACATAAATTAGTAGATAATAATGAAAACAAGTGCAAATTAACAAAAAGAAAAGGAGTTGTGTTGGATGTTATGAGAAACTTGTAAATGAAGGAGGTATGCAAATTTCTCAGAATAATTGTAAAACTACAACTACATATTGTAATACTTGTGAAATAGCCCTGCTTTATGTTTACAATGTTAAAAATCAATTCATAACAAAGAATTTTATATCATTATTGGGTCATTTTCCCACATTTTTACTCATTTTTAATCATTTTACTCATTGCCCACTTGTTTAAAGAAAAAATATAACGAGCTTATTAAAAACTCACTATTTGTATCTTAAATCATATCATTCGTCAAATAACATGTGCCTTGTTTTTGAGCTCTCACTAAATTTCAATCGCTTCACTTTTTATCGTTTCTCGTCGACCATTAAGCCGATAACTTAAAACTTCAAGATCACAAATTACTACAATCGATTTAATCTCGTCGATTGTAGTCGTTGTTGTATTGTAGGTAATTTACGTAAATTTTATTATTTTTCTCATATTTTCGAAATGTTAAAAATGAAAACGTCGACTAGAGCACATCTGCGATGTGCTGTGAAACAAGCCCATGCGCAAGGGAGGGTTAGGGGGTTCAAACACCCCCCCCCCTTATGACCAAAAAACTCGTGTTTTTCATTTTTAATCTATTATATGTAAAATTTTAATCATATTTGTCATTATGCGTAACGTAATAAAATCAAGATTTGGCTAAGACTGTTAAGTTTGCAGATGCAGCAAAACACGAAATTCAGCAAAGAAGACAATATTCTACAGATAACTTCAACAATATTTTTGTGGCTTTAGACAGTTTCTCAAAGTGTGGGTCGCGGGTGGGTCGTCAGTCAATTTTTGGTGGGTAGCGAACATTTTTTTGAATTATATACATAGATTCCAAGAAATTTATGTTAAATTAATATAAAATATATTATTTATTATTAGTTATTACATTGTACTTATATTATTATAGTAATATAGTACCAAAAATTACGTGGGTAATAATGATTACTAATAATTCGTCATATATTTATTACGATGGGTATTATTAAATTCGACGGCCTCTGAGTAAAAGGGGTTAAGTCCATTTTTTTAAAAAATGGAGTTATGTCATAGTAAAATTCATATTGTAATTCTTAACAAATAGGTATAAGGGGTTATCTTATATCATTAATATAGGCGATGTTATTAGAAAGAGAATTATGAGATAACACAGATATTAATAATATATTAATAATAACAACTTTTTTATAATGTAAAGTATTCGGACAGCTTTTTTATAATGTAAAGTATCGGACAGCGGAGAGAAAATGTGTTTTCGGAAAAATTTAAACTGTTGAATTAAACTTCTATTAATTTTTTTTGTATTATATTATTATGTGTGCGTATATATTATTAAAATTGATAAGTCATCACTCATCATATTAAAATTAAAATAAGATGGTGGTTTTTATTTATTATTATTAAAGACTTTTTATTTTCTACTATTTTTTTATTGAATACTAGCCTTAAATTGTTCCCCTAATTAACACGGGAAAATTGTTACCTTCCTCTGTATTTTTAGCTGTGCTCAGCCCCCACGGTACAAAAATTGTTCCGGCGCCACTGGCGATTATTGCAAAAAGGACAACTGTCCCCGAGGACTTAAAAACATTGCATGGTATGTAATTTTATAAAATTTCATTAAATCTTTTCAGAATCTTACATATCATTGTAATTTATATATAATGAGAATTATTTTTGTTTCTCCTAACTAAACAATTTTAACATGTGGACATCTTCTCGCATTTAGCGATTCCATAATGTGCTTTCTATGAGTTATGACACAAATCAGTTTTTCGTCATTTTTTGCTTTGATAATATAGTTATAACGTTTCTGCACATGGCCGTATTCAGGGGGGAGGTTTTCCGGGTTCAAACCCACCCCGAAATTTCATCGATCATAAAAATTAGTTTTTTTGTGGAATAAATATGTATAATATAAATACGTCAATATGTGACATTATTGTTTTCGTCTGCTTATCTGCACATAAATGTCTGTTAGATTGTACGCCGAAATGAATGTTGCGAGACACGACAATACATTTTGTAAGCGTCGATAACACGAAAAAAAAAGTTATTTTTAGTTTTCTTTGAATTTCGTTAGTGTTTCTAGACATAGAACATTAGTCTCATTATGTGAAACACGCTGGGTCTACAAACATGAAAGTGTCATGCGGTTCAAAGAACTTTATTCGGCCATTATAATTGCATTAGAAAAATTGGAACTGTCTATAAATAAAGAAACTGCTCAAAAATCTTGTCAGTTACTAAGTACAATTAGGGCCCGTATTACAATAGGAAGTTTAACCTGAGTTCAGCTGAACCTAGGTTATCAACTAATCCAAGGTTAACTTATTGTCGGTATTACAATCGTCCGTTTTGTTAAACTGCGGTTAAACCGTTATTTTTACAATACGATTGGTGACACTGTGAAATTAATAGAAAAGCTAGCTGATTGTGGTGTTTGGACGTGATAACTTATAATTTATTATCACTGACTGATTAATAAATTATTTGTTTTTGTTGTTAGTAACAACGTTTATGTTATTTTTCGATTTATTTAATATTCGTACATTATTTGAGTTGCAATGTCTGTTAGTGAAAATAATATGACAGACGATGAAGATTTTATGGAACTGGCATTACTTCTAGCTTTTCCTAGAAAGAGAAAGATGTTTCTTGAGCGGCCCAACCATTTCACGAAGTGGGGAGATGAACAGTTTTTTAATCGTTTTCGCCTTTCCAAAAATACTGTTTACTTCATACTTGATCACATTAAAGATCAGTCAGTTAAAAACACAAAATGCAAATTGCAAATGAACAGTAATCATAGTATATCAAAAATTATGTGGTTTATCATAATAACGAAGTTCATTATCAACATTAATGAACAACCAATGAAATCGCAGATCAATCTCTGAACTAAGTTTAAACCGCCGAAATCGGTGGTTCAGCTATCAGTGGTTTAAACTCAGTTTAAACCATTGATAATCGATTGTAATACGGTCTTTTTCATTTGACCAAGGTTTAAACTCCGATAAGAGGTTAAACTACTATTGTAATACGGGCCCTTAAAGACCATAAATTTGTTATACCTCTCATAATATTTGAAAATATTTTTTCCTATACATTAACGTTGTGTAAACAGTTACAAACAGTTAATGTTGATTTATTCGAAGCATGTAATCATGTAGATAATGTGTTGTCAATTTTAGACGAAATGAGAGAAAATAATAAAAAACATTTTTCTGATATGTTTTCTGTTGCTGCCATTATGCTGAATAAAAAGAAGGAAGACATCGATTTACCTCGTTTTGCTTGTAGAGCCACACACCGCAGTAATGTTCCCGCTAATAGTTCTGAAGAGTATTATAATTTAAATATATTTTTGCCATTTCTTGACCATATAAGGACTCAGCTTTCTGATAGATTTCAGAAACACAAAACTTTAATAAGTTCTTTACAAAAAATTATTCCCAGTAAATGTATATATACCAACTATGAAGAAGTGAACGATTGTATACAGTTTTATTCCCAGATTTTGACAGAGCCTAATTCTTTCAAAGCCGAATTTTCAATATGGAAAACAAAGTGGCTTAAGGAAGAAGTACGCCCTAATACAGCAATTGCAGGACTTGACAATTGTAACGCCCTTTTATTTCCTAACATATGGAAACTTTTACAAGTATTAGCTACTATACCTATGTCAACCGCCACACCAGAAAGAACATTTTCATCTTTAAGAAGATTGAAAACGTATCTCAGGAACTCGACCACCGAAAATCGCCTTAACGGATTAGCTTTAATGTCAGTTCATAGGGAATTAAATGTTGATCCAGAAGAGGTGCTAACACGGTTTGCCAACTCCTCTAGAAAAATGATGTTACTTTAAAATATGTATTAAACTGTTTTGTAAAATTGACTATAAAAAAGTTTTATGTTTCACTGAATAAATAAATAAATGTTTTAACACCTTAAAAACTGAAATGATTCTTATATATTTATAGAATTGATTAAAATTTAAAAAATCATAGTTTCATCTTAAAATTAAACCCCCCCCAAAACTTAATGCTGGATACGGCCATGTTTCTGCATAGACGGCCAGATTCGGTACAAAAAAAAAACGAAAAATTTTGATATTAAGTATATCTGTCCAGCGGTAAAATCGTGAGTAATAGGTAACAATTAGAACTGCTTTACAAAAAAACCGCTATAATGTTTGTTTATAAAAATCTAGCTTTTTCTTTATAAAACAAAACGACAAGTCAATAGGGGAAGACAGATTATGTAATATTAAAATTTTATTTACTAAAACAAGTTTTGGTCAAAAATTTATTAACTATCTGGGTCCTGTCATCTTTAACTCTTAGCCAAATGATATGAAAAAAAGTATAATATGTTATGATTAAATCAACATCAAAAAATGTATAAAAAAGGTTTTATTTAGTAAATTAAGTCAGTGTTATTATAAGTCATATTTTTATTTTAATAATAATTTTATATTTTTTGTTATCATATCAGAAAATTGAGACTAACGAATTAAAAAAAATAAAAAATACTTTTGTAATTGTCAGCATTATTTTAAAATTAAGTATGAGTTTCTAAGTATAATACTTTTTGAAATACAATAATACAATTTTATAAAAAAAAAAAATTAATATTTGTCATATTTGGCACAACATGCATTACTAATACAGAAAGTATTTTTTTTTTTAGTTCTAAAAATGAACTTTTCAACATTTTACCACCAATTAAGATACATAAGAAGTATCCCAGAAGAAAGTTCTGATTTGGAAAATTCTGAAAATACTGAACCTACCATATTTTCACATTAAATTATTACCTACCTGCAAAATTTGATAACAATAGTTTTTGTTCAATTAAAAATACTAATGTACTTATTATTCCTGCTTCAGATAATGACATTTTATCTGAGTTCGAAGATGATAAGCCTCTAGCTGTAAGACTTGACAACTTAATGAAAAATATTATATGACTAAAATGCAATTAAACCTATAAGACCAAAATGGCTTAAAGAAAACGTAGAAGATAAGATATATTGCAATTTAAAGTTTCATTAAATTTACCGACACTTATAATTGATTTAGTTCACCTTATGAATTTTTTAATTTCCAAAATCTATTATAACTCACATTACAAATCAATCAAGTTTATATGCAACTCAAACCAAACCTAATAATTTACCAAATATTTCAGAAAAATAAATTGAACAATTCATAACTGAACTGATGAAAATATCAACTTAAAATTTGCCTTCAATAAGACATCATTGTAGTGTTCTTGGTACTTCAAGTATACACAGCATAACGACTGTCGACAGATTTGAAGAAATTAAAGATTCATATACTTCAATGACTACACCCCAAATACACCAGTCTTATGTCAAACTTTTTAAAGTAAGACCAACTTTTATTTTGCAAAATTATAAAAAAAAATATAAGATTGTTTCATTTACAATAATATTTAACTTGTTGTTAAATCTGTATTAAAAAATTAAAAATATATTTGAAAGTGTACAAATCCTGTTTTTTTTTCAAATAAAAAGTACCACACTTAATGTTGGATTTATGCGAGTGTCATAGAACATATATTAAATGCATGATGGCCAAAAATGGCACAAATAGAAATTGTATTCTTTAATGCATGTTGGCCGAATATGGCACACACAAACTTTTGGTGCACGTAGTGCCATACTTGGCACAAATTTAACTTTGATCAACTTTAAGAGAAAGTTAACTCAAATATTTTTCTCGTAATCCTGATGTTTTTTTTACTTTTAACTTATTTTTTGGAGGATAAATAAAAAGTTATGCATGATTAAGGTACAATGTACTGTTCCTACTATTGCAATTGTTAGGACGTCATACATACTTTAAAATGGTTTGGTGATGACGAATACAGTCAATAAAATGATTTTGAAAGTTTTTTTCCATTCTATGATTGTTGAACGCACTTTTAATTCCATCCAGTAATATTTCAAACTGATTCATTGTTTCAGATAAAAAGACCATACATCCAAAATTGAACGATATAGTCGTAGCGTACAAGAAAACACCAAATACGAATTGCAGTATATAAACAACTCCATACACTCTGAATGTCTCAATTTTAATTATCTGAAACATACCATATTTTTACGAACATAAAATATTATATATTATAAAGAATTATATCTATAAGTTAGTGTTACATATAAAATTAAATATTTGTTTGTTTGTATTAATTCTATTATATAGTCAATTATCTCTTAAGCTTATTGTACCACCAGTACAGATCGTTTAATATTCTTAATTCAAAAATAAAAAATAAAAAAAATAAATATCTATAAATTACATTCATAACAATAAAATCTTATATATGTTACAGGTAATATTAACATTTGAATAAAGTTCACATTAGCCATGCATATTGGTTGTCGTATTGGATTTTCCGTTGATAAACATGAAATATCAACTTTATTCGGATAATGTAAAAAAAAAAATTAGATTCAAGGGTTTTTGATAAAATTCTGTAATATTCACAATAATAACATTAAAGACACAAGAAGTAATTAGTAATTATAGATTATTTTTAAAATATTAGCATAATATACATTTTACTTTTAATATAATTATAAAAACAATTTATAACTATTATAAAAACATTTTATCTAAATATTTAATTGATAATATTCCGTTAAATTCTGTATCATCAATGAAAAAGATTTAGGAATCACTTTATCCAGCAAACTCGGATTCTATGACCATTATGATATGATATATAAAAAAGCAAGAAAAATGTTAGGTTTTATAAAATGGAATTGTTGGGAGTTTTCGAATATATTATGTTTGAAAGTTGTATATTGTTCGTCAATACGCCCACTTATAGAATATAATAGTATTATTTGGAACTCCGCATTCGATTTCTGGATCACTAAATTGGATAGTATTCAGAAACAATTTGTAAAATGTAAAATGGCTCTTCAGACAAATTCACCGGGTTCACACTTAATACTTAATAATCTTGCTAAACGTCGTGTTTACAATGACATTTCGTTTATATATTATTATATTTCTTAACAATATTGTTTCCGCGTCGGCTGATTATGTACGTATTTATCTTATCATTTATCAATAATGTATAAAACATATTGCAAGAAACTGAATTAATCAATCTGAAAAACTTTTACGAGCATAGAAAATTGAAGTGGATTACATCTAGAACTACAAAAACAAAACCTATTATAATTTTATAATAATTTTTTTACTATTTTACGTATTAAGCGCTATGAAAGACTTACTTTTGGCCAGAATAGCACAAAATGTGATCTGCTATCTAATGGTAACTGCCCAATATCATTTATAGCCGAGAAGAACGGTCCCAACGAGATACAACATACTACAGTAATAATGGGTATTACTGTGTATCTGACTGTATGTAAATTATTTCTATAAGATACATTCGGATCCATTCCTCTTTTCTCCGACCATTGGATAAATTCGTTTTGTATGAGGTTGTAATTCGAGGTGATCGCATCGTTTTTGATTATAAACAGTACGCAAACCAAAACGTAAAACATTCCCACCAACATGTATTGAATTAGTTCCAAAACGAAAGACAATTCCGCAACATTTCCTTCTAAAATGACGCAGCCCGGAGCCAAAAAAATCTGTTGGTGAACGACAATTATTTTATTACCTATATGATTTAATTATTAAGTAGCGTTATGTACTAATAGATAAGCGTCTTCATATGATTTTTGAAGATTCATATTATTTGGCATAACCATTTCTAACTCTTTGATGAGTATTAACCCGTCATGAGTCGCATCACGGTCTAAAAGACCATGAGTTCATTGTTTTACTAATAAGTAGGGCTAGGGAAATGATGCACTAAAAACCTACAATAAAGACATTAAAAAATTGCCAATAATGCTCCAAAAACAGCATTTTAACCAGTTAGATGCAACAAACGATTAAATACTTCTCGGCATAACGTATTAACGACAAGTGACAACTGATGTGACTCATGGGCCATAGCTCCACGATAAATAACAATACTCCGTACGTTATCACGCGAATATAAACCCCCATGGAAATTCCTATAATTATTGAATGCTCAATAATATTATTGTAATTTAAACATAGTAAACAAGTCAATAAATATCGTTCTCATTGCGTCTGAAGTCCAGATAGTCATCGTAACCACAACTCCCCACTCGGTAATCACTTTGACAAAATGTAAAAAAAGAATAAAAAAAGAATTTATTTTCAGAAATATTTTCCGATAAGGTGAAGCCACGAAATATATATAGTAATGAAAATAAATTGATAAAGAATAATTTAGATAAATAAGTACGTAAATGTTCTAAAAATATCAAATATGCGTATAATTAACAAAAACTAAATAAAAAGCTAATAAACTGATACTTAAGTACCAAAAAAGCATTTATTTACAAATATCCTAAGAAAATTCAAAAAAAGCAAAATAAAAATTGTAAATTTTAACTCTGTGATGTATGAATCGAATTTTGTTTTTGATTAGCTATGTCCTGGAGTACAATAAAAGAAAATGCAAAAGCTACAAAATCCTAGCCCTACTAATAAGTCTTCGTGAGTAATTTACTTTATTTAGTGCAATTTGATACCTTTAATGTACATGTTAACCTATTTTTTAAAACTATTTAGAACATTTAATTATTTTTTTTTTCGAATTTATAGCTATTTTTAAAGTCTGTAACCGGTCAAAAAGACCGTGTGCGACTAAACTCAGTATCAATTTTCTACGTATTATTTTCGTCGGCGTCCAATTTTAAACGGAAAAACCAATAAAAACAATATATCCTAGTCACTTATTTCTTATCTCTTCGAGGGTTGTAATATTTACAAACAGTATGTGTTCATTGTCAAAATCCAAATGAGGAACAACCAGAATACCAGATTAATATCATAACTGTATTGTATTCAAACAAATTCTTTCAATCAAATAACTATTACTTTTATTGTAAAATATAATAAATAAATTAAGTTTAATTTTTGTAAATCATCAATAAATGTATTTGTATGTAAAATGTTAAAAAATATGAAATATAAGTGAACGGTCAAAAAGACCTTGTGCGACCACTTTTGTTAAATACATATAATGATGCCACTCATGGCGGGTTTACGTATATACGGATATATATAAATTATAATATTCAGTTTTAAAAATATGGAAGTCTAAAATAGAATTGAGTTGTAGGTATACATGTAAATTAAAATCTATTTAATTATAAACATAACGTTTAAAAATAAATAATAATATATACATAATCATAGGCGCCCATGGGAACATTTATTGGAAGGGAAGGGCAAAACATATTTTAAAAAATTAAATTAATAAAGGCGATACACATTTAATGTTAAATAAAAATGTTTAACCATAATCGGAATTGGCATTGAACACAATAGAATCGGTAAATAAGAAATTTAGTGTACCTAAATTAATTATAATAATAATTATGATATTTCTTAAATTACAAATTTCATATTAATTTTTCTGGAAGGGAGGGCATATTTGCATATGAGCAAGTTCTCTGTCTTATCATCCCACCCCAATGGGCACCCGCGTGTATACAAGTAAATTCATTTCCTGAACTATCAACTATAATGGGTCGATTTAAAATAACTACTATTGGATTTTAAGACAATTCATAATTTGATACAAATATACTCTTTAAAATGTACGAAAAATATAGAACATATTATTATCATTTATCATCAAAAATAAGATTGAAAAACATATCATTTTGACTGTTGGGGAAAAGCTGCGCGGATCTCAGAAGGGCAATATTATGATATAATATTTATCGGCGAAATGGAACACAATGAGAAATACTCACCATCACGAACCAATCGATGATATAAACGTATATCAGCAGTCGTAGGATATAATCATATTTACGCCCAGTGTTTATTGCGAAAGCTACTGTCATCAATGTTTGATAAAACTTTCGTGGATAGTTTTTCCTTTTGATTGACATCGCGGTCATTTTAATGCGGTTCCAAATATTTCAACTCCGAGAACACGGACAGAGCGACCAGTAATTATTTTTTTTATATCAATCGAGTTATGAGACCTGGATTTTAGCCATCGCGTTGCGGTCGGAATTGTTGGTTTTCACTGCGATCTGGACTTTACTGTAGTCCAGTCTAGTGAACACTTTTCGTTATATTCACAAGAAATATTTAAGTGGTGGTTATATCAATGCACTTACGTCATTACGTGACACGGGAGTGTAATTTTAGCACGGTATTCAATATTTATAAATATAATCACCTGTTCTTTGGTTTTCGCAGAGCGTCTTAAAGACCCGTTTTTCAAAATAGACAAGAACATTTTCGAAATTAGTAGCACGAATGTTATTTGCGGACAGATATAGAATTCTTCATAATATAGGTGCCCAAGTATAGAGTCGCGAATAATTCATCGAAATGAAAGGTAAATAGGTAGTAGTTGTTCAAATATGCACGAGCTTAACGAGCATTTACAACTTAAATAATAAACAAACAATTTGCAAACATAATATAAGTCATAACTCATAACTCATAACTCATAATACACAATTGGTTGTGACTTTATTTGGTGATTGAAGTCTGCATTTAGATGAGTAAAATGTCCATCGGTGCATTAGGCTTGATATAGCGTATAATATATGAGACGTAGTTGTGAAATCTGCATGTATAATGTATATGTTTCACATTTAAACAGAACAGTATTTATGAGTATGTTTTTTAGGCACAAAAAACTCCCATTATTATTCACAAAATAAAGGAATTGTGTTATAGAATATAATAAATATAATATACGTACCTACATAAGTAAGACAACTAAGGTTAAGACTTAAATAGTGAATAGATGAGTAGTGAATAAAGTGATAGATAGCATGCACAAAAATAAAATACTACTAACCTGCCCGACCAGCTCTCCGAGTCACTGAACCCGTACAATATTATAAGTATAATAGAATTTATTAACAACGCAAAATTAATTAACAAAATCTAAAAATTGTAAAATCATATAATGTAATTATGTAAATATGTAATCTATATCAGTCCAATGGCCATAGCTGCCGCGGACTTAAATTTAATAAAAAAAAAATAAAATAAAATACTACTATGTCACTATTTCACTATGTCACTATGTATTTATGTATTGATCAGTATGCTGTGTCTATTGGCAACTCACGTAGTGAGCAGCTCGCTTTAATAAAAGTTGTTTCTCTCTCATGTATGTAATAATTAAATATTGATAAGGATAACGTTTGTTTAATTTGATCACCAGATTGTTCTGATATTGTGTAAAATTGTGGGTCCTCCAAGATATACATAGAGGTACTACAGTAGAACCCCTCTAATCCGTCACCTTTGGGACTGGAGATATGGTCGGAACGCGAAAAAGGTCGGATTATCAGAATATACAGACAATTTTTATTTAGAATTGAATATTAAATTTATTTGTATTCAGAAATAATTACACATATAAATGTACTATTGTATAAATGTATTATTTTAATATAAATTACTTAGAAAAAAAGTCAGTTATAGATTTTTGTTTAGAGAATGTAATTCTAGACTTAGCTGCAATATTTCTCCATTTTTTGATCCACAAAATGTCCATAGGTGTTGAGGTTGAGCTCTGCTCTATGTACTGAAGGGCAATATCAAAAGCATTCTTGGCATCGGTGTGTGAAATCTGGGTAGGGGGTTCGTCAGCATCACCGTCCGAGTCCTCGTTCACAGTTTCTTCACCGTTATTTTCCAAAACGGCGGTAATAATCTGATCGTCATTAAGATTTTCACTTGTTTCACAGTTTTTGTCACATTGGACAATCCATTCCTCAACTTCACTGGCAGGGAAATTCGGTTGTACACTTTGTAGATCTTTTATTATTTCTTGCGTGTCGTTGTTTTGTTCATTATCGATCTGGTCACTTTCAGTCATAACTTCCGGCCAAAGCTTACGCCAAGATTTTTGCAAAGTGTCAGGTTTTAGTTCCTCCCACGAATCAGCAATCGTATAGATAGCATCTTTGATATTAAGGGATTTCATTGATTCAAATATGTTAAAACCTTCTTCGGACTTTTCTAAAATTGAACTAATGTACTTTCTGCGATACCGCCTCTTTAACCATTCTATAACTCCCTGATCCATTGGTTGGATAAGTGATGTGACATTTGGAGGAAGGAAGATAGCTTTTATGTACTCTTTCACTAATTCCTCCTCAGATGGATGTGATGGTGCATTATCCAATAGCAATAGAGCACGAACAGGGAGATTTTTTTGTTTCAAGTATTTTTCAACAGATGGAACGAACTCATCGATAAACCAAGATTTGAAAAGATTGGAATCCATCCAAGCAGATTTTTGACTGCGATAATAAACCGGCAAGGAAGATAAATTTATGTTTTTGAATGCCCTTGGCTTCTTAGATTTACCAATAACGAACAAAGGAAGCTTGTGTGTACCGTCAGCGTTGCTGCAAGGAGCAATGGTTAGCCTATCTTTTATAAGTTTCGTTCCTGCAACGGTATCATTTGATGAAGCGAGCGTTTTGTTTGGCAGCATTTTATAGTTTAGGCCTGTATCATCTATATTAAAGACTTGACAAGGTAACAGTTCATATTCTTCGACAATTTCTTGAAATTTCACAGAAAAATTCTTGGCTGCCTCAGCATCAGCGGATAGTTTTTCACCAGAAATTGAAATAAACCGGACGCCATGACGGGTTTTCCAGCGATCAATCCAGCCTTCACTAGCGGCGAACTCACTTTCGGCTTCTAGTTTTTTGTGCAAAGCTATTGCCCTTTCTTTTATTATGGGCCCAGATATTGGAGTTCCTTTTCTTCTTTCTTGGCAAAACCACATCCACAATGCATTGTCAAGCAGTTCAAGTTTAGGTTTTTTCAATGTTTTGCGTTTTTTAAGAGCGTTTTCACCATTTATAGTCACTGTATATGATTCAATATCATTCCGATTTTTTCTACAATCTTTTATCGTCGTAACGCCTACATTGAGTTTCTTGGCAATTTTTTGAAGTGATTCCCTTTTGTCCAGTCTTTGTAGCACTGCTAATTTTTCATTTAGTGAAAGAGTAAGGTGTTTACGTTTCATACCTGACATGTTGAAAATTTACACAACTGTACACAATGCAAAACAAATATGTATAGTGTATACGTACGTAATTTAATAATAATAAAATATAATACACGTTATAAACACAGAACACAGTCGTAACAAAAGGAGTACTAAACTACTAAAGTGGATATGCGATAAGGGAAATATTAAACTGGCAATTAATTTTATAAATCTACTATAAATTGGAAAATCCAAATGTATTTTTAAAGTATTAATATCAATAGTACTATCATTGATTAAGTATACATAGATAGCCCACGTAATGATAAATATTGGAAACGCCTAAAACGTCTCAAATGGAGCCAGAATTGTAGTAGTAATAGATTCCTGACAAAAGATAGCGCTGACATGCCGTATACATTGATTAAGTATACTTAATCAATGCCGTATAAACATGTTATCTCAAATTTACTGTAATCTTATTACTGTTATCAATTAATCAATGATGATACATCGCTGATTAAAATATTAAATATTAATCGTGATAAACCGAGATATTTTTGTTTAAAATTTTTTTTTTTTAATAGACGTTTATTTTATGAATATTTAAAATCTGTACAAGGGGGCACAATAAGTAAAAGGTTTAACAAAGATATAAAAGGGACAGAGAATGACATGAAAGCCTCACATTTGAAGCACCTGAGCTTAAAATAATTTAATTTGATTTAATTTCTTTAAAAGGTGTGCATTAAGTGTTGAGTAGGTCTCTGGGCCAATTTCTTTTGAGACGTAATTTTGGAACGTTTGTTTGAGATAAAGTTGAGCAATGTGCGGCCTCTCGCATGTCTCTGCGAGTGGGCAGGCCATGTATGGAGGTCTAATGGTATTCTAAAAAAAGCTCTGGAAGGAAAAATCAATGGGAAAAGACCTAGGGGTCGCCCTAGACAGCGATGGATAGACAGGGTTAAAGGAGATTTAAACAAGTGCGCCCAGGGTTTAACTTTAGAAGATAGCATTGACAGAGATAGTTGGAAAAAAGTAGTAGAGGCAGCGAAAGTCCTTCAAGGACAGTAAAAGCTGAAGATGATGATAATGTGCGGCCTCTTGTGTTCGTTGAACGGCATCCCCAGGCTTAAATTTAAAGTTATACGTTTTGTGTTAAAATCACTGTTTGCGCCAATAAATGTTTCAAAATTATTAATTAATATCGTGCACTATCAAAAGCCGTAGGCACCGTTAAAATAAATTAATTTCATATCTGCATATCCCGTTAGCCTTTGACTGTATCATCACCGCTACCAATCTGTATGTCCCGTTAGCCTTTAACTGTATCAATTTGTATGTCCCGTTAGACTAACTGTATCATCGCCTCTATAATTTTGTCATATACCGCTATACCAACCAATATCTAAATTCGACATTTATATCGCGTGGCGGCTAAATGCCGCCGCCGCGCGATGGATATATAAGACCATCAAACACGACCAAAAGACACCATTCGCTACCTTTCCGCAGTTGTAGTAAGACCTACCCTGGCAGACTTACGCAACTCGGAAAAGTAGTCCCAACCTGGCTCCACGTGCAGTATAGCTTCATGGTGTGATAGTCGGAGTTATTCCGGCATCAGATCGAAGGTACACTGCGCGTCGAGTTCGCACAGTTCGGTTTACACCCGTTGTGTATCAATCACTTTTCAACATGTCACGAAGTGGAAATAAGTGTGCATATGTACGATGTGGCAAAAGTGCTCGTTCAGAACCGGGTCTTAAATTATACCGCTTTCCAAAAGATATACAATTGTCGAGGCAATGGATTCTAAATTGTGGTAAGTACTAAAATAATAAAGATTAATTGATGTGTAATATAGATATTATTATTATTATTATTATTACTTAAATTGTCATATTCTAACTGTTAAAAATGTACCATTATAATATCACTACATGTTTTCCCATGGCTAGGAACATCTTATATATTAATAAAAAAAAAATATATATATATTGGTAGCCCTACATCAAGACAAAATATTACGCATTCATTTCAATTCGTGATGTTAGAAAGTTACTTTAAAAGATATGTTAATTATGTAATTATATAATTAATACGTTTATCCAGGCCTGCCTATTGCTATGTTAGGCATATTCTCATTAAAGATGTCTTTAAAGTTTTTAAAACTGATACTTATAGATGAAAACATCTAAATTTCATATTTATAATATTAGGTGTACAATATATTTTTTTATATATTTAGGTAATAGTGATTTGGCAGATCTCACCCAAGATGAATTGTACAAACGGCACATTTGTGGTCATCATTTTCTTGACGAAAACTTTACTAGTTTCAACAAATGCAGATTAAAAAAAAGTTCAATTCCCCAACCATTTGTAGAAGAAATAGATAGCAGTGACATACCTGTTAATATACCTCTAAAAACATATCCTGCATCAAAAACATTTCCATCAAGTCCACATCAAGTTGAAATAAAAAAATACAGTCTACATCAACAACCACATTTTGTGAGTCAACTAAAATAATTCGATTAACAACACCAGTTAAATCTTCAAAATATACTTCATCTCAATCTAATGTTTCTACGCCAGAAATATCACCAAGAACTACTTCTTTTTTTCAAAGTGTTAGTAAATTGCCACTAACTACTGCCTTAAAACCAAAACAACTTTTTCAAAAACCAACTTCAGACGCAGATATAATATTAAAATTGAAACGTACAATAGCTCGCCAAAAAAAAACAATAATCCTTAAAAGAGTAACAATTTCGAAATTGAAAAAAAAATTAATAATATCAAGAATACAACATCGTCAAAATAAATCATTATCTTTTATGAACTTGTTAAAATTTCCATCTGAAAACTCAAAAACTCTTGTTCATATGCAAATCTCACATAGTAAATCTAAACCATGGTCGCAGAAAGAAAAGCAATTTGCCTTATGTTTATTTTATAAGTCTCCCTCTGCTTATCGTTTTTTATTGTATTCAAAACAGATATCACTACCTGGTCTTTCCTCAATTAGGCGTTGGGTTGGAAGTTCTAAATGTCGACCAGGCTTTAGTCCAGTTTTATTTAAACAGTTAAAAATAAAGGTAGATTCAATGAGCGAGGAAGAAAAATACTGCTCTTTGATTTTTGATGAGATGAAAATTAAGAATTTTCTTGAGTATTCCAAATATTTGGACCTGGTTGAAGGATATGAAGACTTGGGCCTCAAAGGCCGAACAAATAAACTTGCAGGACAGGCGATGGTAATGATAATCAGAGGAGTTTATTCGTAATGGAAAATGCCTATAGCATATTTTCTACCAGCAACATCAGTGAAACACAAAGTTTTAAGTGAATTACTTGAGGAAGCCGTAAAACGTTTGTTTGATTGTGGGCTTATAGTCAAAGCTCTTATTTGTGACCAGGGGGCTAGTAATGTTGCTGCTTATAAAGACTTAAACATGATAAAAGATAGGCCATATTTTTTTGTCGACAACAAAAAAGTGTTAACATTATTTGATGTTCCTCACTTGTTTAAGAATCTTAGAAATCATTTCCGGAAAAACAATTTATTGTTTAATGGAAAAGAAGTATCATTTGAAGATATTAAGGAGACATATGACATTGACAAAAATAGTAGCACAAGTCGATCATTGCTTAAAATTACTGATGCACATATTAATCCGGGACCTTTTCAACTTATGTCCTGCAAGCTAGCTATGCAACTTTTCAGCAATAAAGTAGCTACTACAATGAAAACATGTATTATGACACAGCAACTAAAATCTAAAACAGCTCCTAACACAGTGGAAATGATACAACAATTAAACAATTTAATTGATTATCTGAACAGAAATTCATTATTCAATTCAAATCCTTTTAAATGTGCTCTTTCTGATAAATGTCCACACCAACTTCAATTTTTATTAAAAGCAAACATTTGGTTTGAGTCTTTACAAAAAATTCCTGCAAACCCAAAAAAACCACTCAAAGATGTGAGACCTGCATGTTTTGATGGAATGGTATGGACCATTAATGCTATAACAATGATATACGAGGAACAAATTAATATTGGTTACAGTTATTTACTGACGCGAAGACTTAATTCTGATGCCATTGAAAATATGTTTGCTGTTTTTCGACAAAGAGGTGGCTACAATCGGTAATTATATATGACATTTTTTTAAGAGCAAAAGTTTTTATCTAATATATTATAATGCTTGTATTATTACAGAAATCCAACGGCAAGAACATTTCGAACAACTTTCCGTTTACATGTGAAGTCCAATTTGATGCAGCCAACCACTTTGTCAAATTGTGAACCAGATGATGACATTAATTTGTTAAGTGTAGATGATGGATTGTCTAAAAAAGTAATTGCTGAAGAACTAAACTCATCGAGTTCCTCTTCTCTTTCATTCTCATCAATATCAACAATGGATGATTTAATGTTTGAGCAATGTGAACCCGGGTATGAACCACAAATAACCTTAGAAGATTGTTCAAATAGTTACTTTGCTGGTTATTTGGCTAAAAAATGTACTGAAAAATTTAAATGTAGTAACTGTCTAAGTATGTTATTAAAGACTGATGAAGATGATACATTTAATCAACAAGAATTTTTAATTTTCTGCAGAAACTACGACTCTCGATCATCTGATTTTTTTTTAAAAAGGCCAAAATCTAGTTTCACAGAATTTGTTAGTTTGGCACAAAAAATTATAAAGAAAACTGTAGAAAAAATGCCACATAAAAGATTAATTCAAAAATGTATTTTTAATAAAATAATAAAAGATCTATCCCATGCAGTGGCGTATTTACGGGGGGGGTTTTCGGGTTCAAACCCCCCCCCCCCCCAGAACAAAAAAAAAGTTACTAAATGTTAAATAAATATTTTATTACGGGTTTTCTAATAATTTAACGATGTAGATAGAGTAGATAGACTGTCTATAATATAGCTATCTAAAACGACTAAAACTGTTAGGTTATTTTGGTGTGGAATATCGCTGCGTTATCTTAATTGCAATTTGTGTTACCCAGAATCGATTGACAGATAGGACCTATACGCTTGTCGCCGCCCGTGTGTGCAAGCTCGTACTAAATAGTATCTTTTCGTTGCATTATTTTCATTTCTTGTTCTTTTGCTGTCGTTGTCGTTGTTGCATCAGATCTCGTTCAGTATTGTAATATTCAGAAGTAAGTTTGATATACATAAATCAAGTTATAATATTAGTTATACTATTTTATTTTAATATTTATACTGTAGTCTGTATCTGGATACTTGTGTACTTAACTGTATGTTTTATGTGTTTATTTACAAACAATTTTATTATCATTTTAAATTATTTAAAATTGACTCCATAAGAATTATTTGACTATCTCACTATTTCAAAAAATGTCTTCCAAAAAACAATTAAATATACAGTCATTTTTCAAATCTCCGTCATCTACGTCAATTTCAACTCCCCAAGAAAATATTGAATATTCGTCAAATAATACTGATTCGTTGGTTCATGAATCTGCTGAACATAGTACTTCTTCGGTCAATTATAGTACCCGTGATATTTTTAATTACATAAAAAAAGTTTTAACACAAAATGAAATACAAGAAGTATTGAATAAAACCTGGATGCCCGATGAAAATTTTTCTTTTCCTACAAAAGCAGTTATTGTTGGAAAAGAAAAAACACCAAGATTTTTAAAATTTCAATTTAAATGGTTTTCTAGCTATTCTTGGTTAGTATATTCTGCTATTGACAACGGAGCGTACTGTAAATTTTGCGTAGCTTTTTCCAAATACTCAGGAGGAATTAACAATCAGTCACTAGGCTCGTTAGTCATAAAAAAATATGATAATTGGAGACATGCGTTAGAGTATTTTAAAAATCACTCAAATCTCGAATATCACAAAAAATGTGTGTTGGATGCAGATAGATTTTTAAACATGGTGAAAAATCCTACTTTATCGATTGATAAACAAATTGACATTGGAAAAGCTAGAGAAGTAATGAAAAATCGTAAAAATATAGTTCCTATAATCGAAGCAATTATTTTGTGTGGCCGTCAAAATTTAGCGCTTAGAGGTCATCGAGATTCAGGAAAAATTGTAACATGTTCAGATTCCGAAATAAACAATGAAGGCAATTTTAGAGAAATTCTTCGATAGGGCTCAAGGTGATAATGATTTGAAATCATATTTAGAAGGTCCTGGAACAATCAAATATACTAGTGCTACAAGTCAGAACGCAATTATTGAAGCGTGCAATAAGGTATTGCTTGATAAAATAGTTTCAAGGATTAATGCATCAAAATGCTTTTCTATTTTAGCAGACGAAACAGCAGATGTGTCGGGGGTAAGTTATGTTGAAATAAACCATCTTGAACTCCGCGAAGAATTTTTACAATTTGTGCCAACATTTGACGTGACGGGAAAGGAATTGGCAAAACTAATTATTGATAATCTTCAAAAATATGGCATAAATACTAAGTACTTAAGAGGCCAAGGATATGATGGAGCAGCATCCATGTCAGGTAAATTAAATGGAGTTCAAGCACACATAAAAAAAATACACCCATTGGCAATGTACGTACATTGCTCAGCACATTCATTAAACCTAGCAGTTTCTAAATCGTGTAGTGCAGCAGAATTAAGAGATTGCTTATCAACTTTAGGTAAAGTCCGTGACTTTTTCATTTATCCAAAAAGAAAATCTGTTTTACATCATCAAATTGAAAGTTCTTCCGAGATATCATCAAAAAAAACATTAAAAAGAAGTTGCGAAACAAGATGGATTGAAAGATTTCATGCAGTTAATGATTTTATAGAGCTTTATAATCACGTTATTGAATCATTAGAAATAATATCTGAATGGGTTGATAGTGAAACATCGGGTAAAGCAAGGACTCTTAGAAACGCTGTATTAAATTTAGAATTTTTGGTATCTCTGTTCGTGTTAAATAAAGGATTTAGTATAGGATTACCTCTATCAAAATTATTACAAAATCCAAATATTGACTTAAAAGTAGCAGTAATACTAGCCAATGATACTAAACAGGAGTTACAAGATCTCAGAAAAAATGCTGAAGAAGTTTTTAAAGATATATTTGGACAAGTAAAAATATTAGCTGAAAGTTTTGATATTGAAATTAAAATGCCTAGACATTCAAACCGACAAATTCATAGAAATAATGTTCCAGCAAGTTCACCAGAGCAATTTTACAGAGCATCAATATTTATTCCTTATTTGGACAAATTTATTAGTGAGTTAGACAATAGGTTCATAAACCATCAAGTAACTTTGTCGAATTTTGACTCTTTGTTTCAAGAAAACGGTCACCTCGAAGACTTTAAGAATCTTTCAGATAAATATATTGAAGATTTACAGGAAAACGGATCTTCAAACATAATATTTGAATCAGAATATAAGTTATGGCAAAGAAAACTTATGCAAACAAATCATAAACCAAAAAATGCTTTGGAGGCTTTAACTTTATGTAACATATCTATTTACCCAAACATTTTTAAACTTCTCCAAATTTTGGCTACACTTCCGGTCTCTTCTTCGTCAAATGAGAGAACTTTTTCAAACTTGAAGAGGATAAAAACTTATCTTAGAAATTCTATTTCAGAGGTACCTATTTATTTATTTATAAAGTATGAGTATAAATAATTAGATGACAGTATAATAATTATCTATAAATTTTTATTATTTTAGGGAAGACTAAACGGGTTAGCTATGTTATCTATAAATTCAAAAGATAAAATTACACCAACAGAGGTAATTGAAGAACTGGCGAAAAAGAAAACACGTTTACCTTTTTCAATTTAAAATTTAAAATGAAGAAACATGTAAAGTTAAAGATGACATTGTATTTAAATTATTTTATTATTTTATTTGACAAATTAACTGATATTCTAATTGATGTAATTATCCTGAAAATTAATTTTACTAAAATTGTGACATTTTTTCAGTTTTAAAATTATATTGTTTGTATTCATTCTATCTCTTGTTATTTTTTGTTTCAAAGTAAGATGAAACAAATAAGCTTTATCATATGACTTTTTAAAATTTTAAAACCCCCCCCAAAAAATTATTGAAAATACGCCACTGATCCCATGTATGTAAATTTAGCGAATTATGTCAAGATCACTACCATTTTATTATAACTCATCTTATTAATTGTAAACTTCTTCGAGATTTTAACTGGAAATCAAAAAATATTAAAAAAACTAGAGCAGAATAATCTCAAAATAAACTAAATATTTTGAAAAATAATTAAAATTGTAAAATTTTTTATTCTGTAATAATTATAACTATGATTATATTTGTATTAGTTTTTTTTTTGTATACATTGTATTTTTTTTTTTTTTTTAACTTTATTTTTACACATACAATCTATAATACATAAATTACAATAAGCATGTTTGAGGATAATATACATGGCGTGAGAGACTTGACCGAGCAATCACCCAGCGGTGAAACTTGTGACTAGGGTGTTTAGTTTAGGTCGCGGTTCCAATTGCGTTTTAAACGCCTGGGTGGATTACCGGGGATGTGTTCAGAATTTAGGGCAGAGATCAGAGGGTTAGGGTGGTAGGCTAAGCGGGAACGGAAAATTTTGTAAGAGTTTTCGGCTTCTTCTCGAACGGTGCGCATCATTAAGTCCGAATGCAGGGTATGGTTCGAAACGTACGGAGGGGCACCTGTGATAATACGTAGCGTGATTGATTGGGCTGCTTGTATTTTATCAGTATTGGACTTCTTCGCCGCTCCCCACAGTTGGATGCCATACAACCAAATCGGTTTGAGGAGGGTTTTGTATAATAATAATTTTGTGTTGAGGTTAATTTTTGTATGTTTACCTAAGAGTGGATAGAGTGCTCTTCGTCTGGCATTTAGTATTAGTCGTTTTTGTTTAATATGTGCAGCCCAGGTAAGTCTTTTATCGAGTGTCATACCTAAATATTTGACATTAGAGGAAGAAGGGATGAGTTTATTGTTTAAGTAGACTGGTGGTACTGTGCTTTTTTTGAGAGTGAAGGTAATGTGAGAAGATTTCTCGTTGTTTATTTGTACTCTCCACTTGGAGTACCAGTCTGCTAGTAAATCCAAGTGATTTTGTAAATGTTGGTTGGCAATATGAGGGTCTTTTTCCGAGATGTATATGACTTTATCGTCGGCGAAGTCGGCTACAGATGTATAAGGTGTGGTTGGTTGGTCGGCTGTGTATATATTAAATAGTATGGGGGAAGAGATGGCACCTTGGGGAACACCAGCTAGGATTGGGGCCAAATTTGAAGTTTCTGAACCAACTTTTGTGGCGAAGAATCTGTTTTCAAGATATGATTTGAAAAATAGATAGTAGGGTGGAGGTAGAATTGTTTTAAGTTTATATAGGAGACCAGGGTGCCAAACTCTATCATTGTATTTTAAATAATAAATGACAAAAAAAATGTATTGTTTATTTAGTCTCCACTCAGAATTGTTTTTAATGTTTTATTTTACACCCATTGAAAAATCATTATAAATTAATTATTATTGTAATAAATTATACAAAAATATTTAAAGTTACATAATATTTATGTTGTAACTTAATGACGCGGGCTATCTTAATTAAATATATAACTGTCAGCTTAAAATTATATGATTTAATAAAATAAAATAAATTTCTTTCAAATCAAATTTAAATGATAAAAATACGATGATTACTTATTAGTTATTACAGTTATAAATTTATTAAAACAATGTTCAAACCACCAAATTTAGTTGGTCTGTCGAGGTCTAGAGGACTGAATACAAAATAATATATTGTATGAAAATAATAATATAATAATAATTGCTATACGATTTTAGATTATTTCTTATCTGAAACTTCCCAGAATAAACAGTGGACTTTGGACTGATGTCGATTGTTTGGGGTACAGTTTATTTTTAGTATTTAATTTCGATCCTAATAATTTAATTTTTCAATCATGACATTAAACGCTATCTATTGACACATTGCGGTATTAATTAACTAGTTTCCATTATGCCCATTGACGTGGCTTATCTATGTATACTTAATCAATGGTACTATGGTCGGATTAACCGGAGTGGCGGACCAACCGAGGGCGGATTAGAGGGGTTCTACTGTAATATGATGTAAGAGATTTCCCTATACCGTGTGTCCGCGGAAACAGGGTACACTTTACCACTCATTACCCTGTACATATTTTTCAATTTTGTTTTCGGGACATTAAATTAGACTATTGGATCTTTAATTCAATGACTTACAATTTTTTTTAATTACGTATTTTGCGCATGCGCAACACAACTTCACTTTTTTAAAAGGCAACCCCTATTTTTAATATAATTTTCGGATTAATGGATTTTTTTAAAGTAATTTTGATCTAACAACTACTACTCTCAATCCAATATTGACCAAATGAGAGTATTGGTCATTAAAGGTATTTTCGTAATCTACCTATACCTAAAATGCCATTACATAGGTATTTTTATGTTTAAAGACCTATTACGAGATTCATTATCAGAGTCGTGTGTCATTGCGGTCTTAGTAGTTCTACGTTTTCTGTTAGTTATTGTCAATTGGTAATATAAAGTTTGAGTTTTGTCTAAATAAAAATTCAATCACGAATAATCATGAAAAAGTTCAGTTACTGTTAATTTATGGAAAATGTAACAGAAATGCACGTGAAGCAACAATGATATACTCCCGCCAATATCCAGATAGGTACCATCCTCATTCCTCATTATACCTATGTTCAAAAACTTGAAAAGTCGTTAAAAGAAAATGGTGTTCAACAACAACAACAAATGCTGTTCAACAACAACCTCGTGCAAATCTAAATTTAAATGAGGATATAGAAAATCAAGTCTTGGCATATGTACATCTTCCCAAGTTCGTCTGTTAGACACGTTGGACGTGAAGTTGGCGTATCCAAAACATTAGTTCATAAGGTTTTAAAGAAATACAAACCACATCCTTACAAACCAGACTTTGTCCAATATTTATGTATAACAGACCCAGAAAAAAGATTACATTTTATTTCTTGGTTTACGGTGACGTCTGAGGATGATCCATTATTACTTAATCATATTTTATGGACTGATGAAAGTAAATTTACTAATAATGGAGTATTAAACAAGCAAAATAATCGTTATTGGTCGAATGAAAATCCTCACTGGGCTGTTCCTACAAACTTTCAAACATGTTGGGGTACAAACGTATGGATTGGTATGATTGGTGGAAAGTTACTAGGACCTCATTTCTACGACGGAACTTTAACGGGAAGAAGATATTATTTAGATTTTTTGCGTGATAATTTGCCACTTTTATTTTTATTAGATGATTTACCCTTAGATACACGTAGAAAAGTCAGCAGTAAGTGAAGAAGCAGATACGGATAACTCGTTTGAAATACAACAACAACCAAAGGTAACCAAAATATATATTTTTTATTTATATATTAACTAAAATCCTGAATAAAAATGCTCTACAAATTCTAAAACATTCGCTTTACAGAAAAACAAATTTTAATTATTTAACATTATTTAACAAAATAATTTTTTTTAAATGTTTTTTTTTTAAATTTTAAATCGATCTCATTCTGTCAATATTGGATTGAGAGTAGTAGTTGTTAGATCAAAATTACTTAAAAAAATCCATTAATCCGAAAATGATATTAAAAATAGGGGTTGCCATTTAAAAATAGTGAAGTTGTGTTGCGCATGCGCAAAATACGTGAGTAAAAAAAATTGTAAGTCAACGAAATTAAAGATCCAATAGTCTAATTCAGCGTTTCTCAAACTGTGCTCCGCGGAGACCTAGGGCTCCGCGAGTGTAGTCTAGGGGCTCCGTGGCTCCCTGGGCATATCTGTATTAATTAAAATCAAATTATTATATTTCTTAGTTACATTTTTAATTTTTATACTTATATTCAATATTATTTGGACCACACCAATATGTATTATTTTAAACGTTTAAAACTTTAAGCTATTTATAAATCCACATATTTTGTGTCGTAATCAAAATGAGATTAGATAAAAGTCGGGTTTTTCGTTAATTTGACATATTGTACGATAATTTAGTTTACTTATCTACAAAGGTACAATCTACATTCTACGAATCTACGAAGTTCTAATAATTTCTTCAGTCATTATTCGTCATTCATCGGCTACTGACTCAAATATTATTTCGGTGTTTATTTCGTATTATTACGTGTGTACTATTTTACCATCAATTATTTTTATTACTAACAATTTTTTTTTGTGAATATTATTTTAAATGGATCGTTGGCTAAATAAATTAAAAAATACAGTGGGAACATCCTCATCAGATACAAATGAAAAAATATGTATCACACCGACTAATAGTGAGTTTAAAAAGAGCAAAATATAGTCCACCTAACAAACAATCTGACACTACAGTAAGTAAAAAAAGGAAATATGACGAAAATTATATCTCTTTTGGTTTCATACATGAAAATAGTTATCCACAGTGCGTTGTATGTAGTAAAGTTTTTCCTAATAGTTCAATGGTGCCCGCCAAATTGCGTCGTCATCTGGAAAATAACCATAAAGACGTGAAAGATAAACCTATTGATTATTTTATTCGATTGCGTGATCAACTTTTAAAGAATAAGAACTTTATAGCTGAAGTACCAAAAACGGCAAATGAAAAGTTAACAGAGGCATCTTATATGGTCAGCTATCGTATAGCTCAGGCTGGTAAAGCTCATACAATCGCCGAAAGTCTCATTAAACCTTGCGCAGGCCCGTACTGGTCCACCGGGACACCGGGAGTATTCCCGGTGCGCCCCTCTTCCCATTTTTTTTATATAATTTTAATATATATTTACTATATATTAGAGTGTACCTATTTTTTATGTGTGTATTATATTATACAAATTATATATTTTGTAATTGTTATGCATAAGTATTACTACTATAACAGTAATATTATGTAAATTATTGTTTTGTTATCATTTATTATATTATAATTTATAACTATTGAGCTAGTTATAGATATGAATATTTATTGTGAAATCCGAACACCGTAATCGATGTAAGACGTATGTGTACATTGATTATTGTGTTTATTTCGGTTTTTCCATAGACCATATAAAATAGAACCATGAAGTACGTCGTAATTTTGTTTTGATAACACTATTTTATCATAATAGAAAATAATATTGGATTATTGACTGTTATATTTTTGTCCCATTTCATCGTGAACTATCGTCAAGCCGCAAGCGACAACCTCATACCTACTACATAATATTAATTATTATTACGAGATCGGTGATACGATTATTACGATTTTCTGTAAACGTTATACTTATAAATTATACGTAAGGTAAGAATATACTTAAAATAATTGTTATTATTAGCCATTAGGTCAGTGGCGTGTAGAACATTTTTTATGTGTGAGGCCCAATGCATTTTTATTTTTACTAGGTACCACCACCACCGTTAAAAATAATATGGTACCTTCGTATAAAAAACTTAATAAGATATTTTTAGGAATAATTTTTAAAGTTCTGTCCAAGTATTTAAATCAATACGAGTAATATACTATAAATATATGGTTAAGATAAAATCTATAATAAATTAATTTTTATAAACATATTGTATTATATTGTACAGTTATTAATCATTTGAAAATTAATGCTTTTTTAAGTACTTCTGATGAATGTCCAAAAGCATTAATTGTATCTTCATTATTAATGGATACATCTCTTTCACAACTTAAAAACATTAAGCTTTCAAGTCGATCTTGGTACATAGTTGAACGCAACCTTGACTTAATTATCTTCACCTAGAAAGTTATTATATTTAAAGTATATAATATAAACAATTAATTTCTTGTATCTTAGATTAATTTTACCTTAGAAAAAGATCTTTCAGCTGACGATGATGACACTGGTAATGTTCCTAATGCTTTAAATGCTATATGAAGATTTGGAAATGCTGCTTGTAAATCATAAGTTGATAAAATATATAGGATTTTATCAATTCCAATTACTTCTTTTACAGATTTATTTTGTTCAGTTTCGTCATCACTAGAATAAGAATCGCTTTCAGAATTTGATTCACTAGGACATTTTTTATGTAACATTAATGGTATATTGTCCCCAGATATAAGTTCTTTATAACTTTTTGAAAATACTGTATACTCATTTTTGATTTGATCTAAATTAATACAAGGTACCCAAGAAGTCAATTTAGAGAAACTATCTCTAGGTAGTGGTTTGTTATTATTGCTGTAATAATCCAACCTTTCAGGAGATAAAAGAGTTAAATCTTTCAAAATATCTCTAGCTCCAAAAAATCTACTCTGTATTGATGTATTAACTTTATCTAACACTTTGAAATATGTTTCACATCTATACTTAATGAAAGGTGAACTTATCACTTCATCTGAAGTTTCTTCACCAGGCAATTTTTTTTTAACGCGTTGTCTAACATCCTTAAAATTTGTTTCAATTAGTTGATGTTCTTTAGCAAAATATTTTGCCTCATTCACTGTTTTTTCAAATTCTGAATCACATCGTAAACTGATAAGCTGTTTTTCTGAAACATCAACCAAACGAAGAGTTTCAATAAAATCAAGCGACTTGGATTGTAAGTAATTTGAAAGTGGTGTGGTGATGGCAAAAATTTTTTTTAGTAGATTCATTGTTAAAACAAAATTGAATGTTGTTATAATTTTTAAAAAATTGTTTGCTCCCGAAGCAGTGGTACGATCATCAGACTTTGAGAGGTTACATAAGCATGTTGTTAATGCTTTATACTTAGAATAAACTACATTTATTACACGGCCATGTGAGGTCCACCTTGTATCTGAAAATGACTTTATCTTTTGAATTCGTTCAGTTGGTTGCAATTTTTTTTGACAGTCAACGAATTCCGCTGTTCTTTTTCTAGCTCTCATAAAAGCAATTAGAGCCTGCAGATCTCCAAGGAACTGTCTAGTATCAAGACTTGAATCAGCAGTGTCAACAACAACTAAATTTAAAAGGTGTGCAAAGCACCAAATATAAATAGCTTTATGGCTTTGATGCTGAATCAATGTCTTGAGTCCTGAATATTGTCCCTGCATGGATGCTGCTCCATCATATGATTGAGCATACAAATAGCTTCGCCAATCTAAGTTATATTTATCTGTTATATTGCAAAACTCTTGAAATAAACCTTTACCTGTTCCATCAGATGCAGTTACAAGAGCAACAAGTCGTTCTTGAATAAGGCCTTTATATACATAACGTGCTATGAATGTGAATTGTTCTAAATTTGAAATATCTGTTGTTGTATCAATTATCACAGAGAACATTTGTGAATGTTTTATTTCATCCAATATTTTTGAACGAATTTGTTCCTTCAATATGTCTAATAATACATTTTGACTACTGTTAGACAAAAATGTAAGACGATTACGATCCTTTAACTTAATTGTATTTAAATGATGTTTTAAAGTTGGGTGATAATCTCCTAAAAGAGATATTAGTTCCAAAAAATTGCCTCTATTTAAAGATACGTGTTTTTCATTATGGCCTCTCAGAGCTATATTTTGACGAGCAATAAAAACTAGAGCATCGATAATTGTTCTGACAATTTCTCGATTTTCTGCAACTTTGCGATTAGCTGAGTGTATAATTTCCATTTTGAAATCTAACTTCAATCTTTTGGTAAACAGATTCCTATTTATTTCTGATTCTAAATGATCAGGAAAATGTTCATGATTTCTAATAACTCTTAAAATATTTTTCCAATCACATGAACCTGAAGAAACAATATTTTGTTTTTTTGCTTTTGGTAACCCGAATAACTTACAGGAAATACAAAAGATTTTATTTTCACTTAATGAATATGATAACCACCAACGTTTACAGGGAGGTTGATCTTCAACTTGCTGAAAGTAGTATGATTCATGAAAGGAACGAAATTTACCATGTGAATCATATGTCTTTGGAAACTCCTTATTTGGTAAGTTATGAGATGTAGGTTGGCATGGTCCAAGTTCAACAAAATATGACTGCAATGCAACTGGAACAGAGTTTGGAATTCTAGCTGGATCATTTTTGAACGCAAAAGAAGAATTTATATAGTTGGGATCACCTAAAGAATAATTAAAAACATAAATATGAATTATAATAAAGCAGTCCATTAGAACCTACAAATTACAATTAAACATAAATCAAATGTATTTATTTTAAGTTATTAAAAATCTATCAGAATAAACCATAACTTATAAATAAAAAAATGCATGTTCCTTCTGGATTAATAGAGATCACTAAATGATTTTTCTCATCTACCATACTCTTATCAAATGAACTTGAATTAACAGTTACTAGAAAAATCACATTTTTATATTTTAATTGTGCTAAAAATATAAATAATTTAAATGGTACCTTCTGGATCAATCGATGTTGCTAAGTCATTGTTCAAATCAATGTTCAATTCATTTTTCTCGTTTTCCATACTCTGATCAAATGAACTTGAATTACCAGTTACTAGAAAAATCACATTTTTATATTTTAATTGTGCTAAAAATATAAATAATTTAAATGGTACCTTCTGGATCAATCGATGTTGCTAAGTCATTGTTCAAATCAATGTTCAATTCATTTTTCTCGTTTTCCATACTCTGATCAAATGAACTTGAATTACCAGTTACTAGAAAAATCACATTTTTATATTTTAATTGTGCTAAAAATATAAATAATTTAAATGGTACCTTCTGGATCAATCGATGTTGCTAAGTCATTGTTCAAATCAATGTTCAATTCATTTTTCTCGTTTTCCATACTCTGATCAAATGAACTTGAATTACCAGTTACTAGAAAAATCACATTTTTATATTTTAATTGTGCTAAAAATATAAATAATTTAAATGGTACCTTCTGGATCAATTTCGTGAAAATTTGAAGTTATTTTGTAGTTGAAAATTCATAATTGTTTTGTATTCATAAGTAGGTACCTAAGAATTGAAAATTTAATACAAGGTTGTCCACTTGTCCATAAGTTTTGACTTTTGCCTTCAACATTTACAAAAAAAATTAAGCGTATGTTAATTAAAAAATTTTCACGGGCGTCTACATTTTAAATATTGACGATAATTAAAATTTAAAAATTCAAGCTTACTATTAAACGGTTTTTTTATTTTTCTTATTTTTAAAAAAATACAAGTAGAAACTTGAAACTTCCACATTATACTGGTAATATAATAATATATCGACCCCTACTGCACAGCAGAGCAAGTTCCCCGGTTTATTTTTAAACATGCATCATATATCAGGTAAATGTGAATAGATGAAGAAGTATTATAGTACTTACCATTATTGGCTTGGATTTTAATCTTTTTATTAAAAAAATCATGAATTGAGTTTGACTGTAGTACTTCGTAGAATTTTGTAGAATTTTTTTTCTTTCTTTTATTATTGATATTTTTCATTGCACATGCATTAATATGTCTTTCCCAATTCGTTGAATTTATACGGCGATCTCGAATACGTCCACACGTTACACAATTATTTGGCATTTTTAAATTTAAATTATAAAATAAGATATTAAACTATTAAAGTAACAATATTAAGAAACTATTCACAATGACACAATGCCACATAAGTATGTACTATATATATTTTTACTATACGCGCGGAGATACTGTAGAAGTGTAGAGAATGAACATTAAAATGAGAAATGAAAACAATATTGATTATTATTGTCAAGGGAAAAATATGTATGCTATATTTTTATCATACACGTTTCAGGAATTGTGGTGCCTTGGTGGTGGTTTTCGTTGCTGTATAGATATGCATTATTAGAAATTGTTATTATTGTTTATTAATAGGTTCGGATTTTGGACGGTTCGATCGTTTGGTGAGGGACAAATATACATATAACATTATTATATTATACACACCACACACGTCTCAAACTCTAAACAGATAACATCGTTATCGTATAAATTCCCGAATTGGTTCTATTTTCGAATGTACTTTTATGGACCCAAACAGACGACCGGATTTAGCCGGCCGGCAATTTTAGTATTATTATTTATTAATATGCAAAGTTATGTACGAAGTGAAATAGATTTCAGGTGACCGGACGACAAAAACGTACGCCGTGTGTTCATTCGTATTATTTTATATGTATTTTACTGTGATCCGGCATTATCCACCAGTTTTTTGACGGCCGGTCGCCGTGCTCCTCCAAACGCGGTCACCGGTCGAAAAATGTGCCGGAGCCGGCGAACTGACCGGCCGGCTAAATCTGGTCGTCTGTTTGGGCCCTATAAATGTAATTTGCAAGTTCCATACCTTCCCAACAGTCTGTTATTTGTTAATATTTAATTATCTATTGTGATAAGGTAAATCTCATATGATTCTCATGGCTTCACATCAGTACACACCACCACCCACCCATTTATGATGAGGCACAGGCCTCAAAAAGTTATCTTCGCCACGCCACTGCATTAGGTTATCTTAAATACATTATACACTAGGTCAGGGGTCGGCAACCCGCGGCCCATGGGCCGCATGCGGCCCGCGTAGCAATTTTATGCGGCCCGCGATAATAATTTATAGTTAGTTTAAAAATATTATACAACACGTTATGTTTGCTGATAAAAATTGGGATTTCTCACGAGAAGTTAGTTATACAATTATTGAACAAAAATAGATATTATGTATAGAAACATTGTACACGTTATCTACGTTTCGTTAAACATCGATAATAATTTATTATACAAAACGAAATACGACTTAGTATTACTGAATTGATTTTCTAGTGAAGTGTAATCGTCTCAATTCTGTGTTTCAAATTTTTGTACGTGTAATTCTATGGCTCCTAAACGAAAAATTAACGATGAGCATCGTATTTTTAAAGAAGATTGGACCGAACTTTTCTTTTTTATCGAACACGGTGGTAAGTTATTATGTTTAATTTGTAATAAAACCATAACAGTAATGAAAGAATACAACGTCAGGCGACATTACGACAATGAGCATAAAGCAAAATTTGAAAACTTAACTGGTGAATTAAGACAAAACAAAATAAAACATTTTTTAACATCTCTTAGTAGCCAGCAAAATATTTTCAAATCCCAAAATACACGTAACGAAGCGTCTGTACGAGCAAGTTATGTAGTTGCTGAAATGTTGGCAAATAACAATCGCCCTTTTACTGACATTGCGTTTTTTAAAAAGTGCATGTTAGCTGTAACGAATGAAGTATGTCTAGAAAAAATAAAACTATTTGAAGAAATTAGTCTTTCGATTCGAACGTGTGTGAGGCGAACTGAGGAATTGGGAAATAATTTATTTTCCCAATTAAAAGATATCATACCGTCATTAGACTGTTTTTCGATAGCTATTGATGAGAGCACAGATATTTCTGACACAGCTCAACTTTTAATATTTATACGTGGTATAGACAAGGAGTTTAATATTTATGAAGAGTTAGCAGATATGTGTAGTATAAAAGGCACTACAACAAGTGAAGATATATTTAAAAATATAGAAAATTCATTCGAAAAATTAGGGCTTTCGTTGAAGAAATTAATAAGTATTACTACTGACGGAGGAAAAAATATGAGTGGCATACATAAAGGTTTTGTTGGGAGAATTAAGACTAAAATGATTGATAATAAATTTGAAATGCCCATGGTTTTTCATTGTATCATACACCAAGAGGCACTATGTTGCAAAGTCTTGGCTTGGAAAAATGTCATGGATACAGTTATATCAACCATAAACTATATACGAAAAAATGGGTTAGCTCATCGACAATTCCAACAGTTTTTGGAAGAAATTGAAGCTGAATATGGTGATTAAGTAGGTAATACGGTACAAAAATACCAATTCATTTATAAATGAATAAATGTATATCTGAAAATAATATATACATTCCTATATACAAATAATAATTTTTATTGTTTATGCCCTAGACTCTGAGCAATATATATATGGCATATAATATGTATGAAAATACATGTAATTCGAAATAACATTAATTAACTCTACTGCTATTTCGAAATTGTATACCATTTAAAGGAGTGCCGCCCAAGAAAATAATGATAAGCTCCAAAAGTTCTCTGTAATCATTGCGCGGGAAATCTTCTTTGATTTTATTTTCAGCAAAATTCAAAATATTGAAAGCAATGTATCCCAGTTTATCATGAACATAGCTGTCTGTCACCCACGTGGAAAAGTTTTTTTTATTAATATTATTCCAGTTTTTTTGAAATTTTTTAAAAATGGGTATATCTGGACCTGACATAACGCATAATTTTGTCTCGTGAAAAACACCTTGTAGAACGACTTCATACATATGGTGTCGGCAAGCAAGTAATAAAATATTTCTATTTAGTTTTTGTTCTAACAGAACACAAGCACCGTTTAACCTTCCAGTATTTGAGGCGGTGGTATCGACTACAAAGGCCTGTATTTTATCTAATAATGCCCAGTCTTGTAAATTATCAAACACAGCAGACGAAATTTCTAACCCTGTACCACTAGAAAGTGCAGGAACTCCAAGAAGTTGCTCTAAACCTGGAGCTGTAGCGACAACCGGCAGACGGTCTACATTTGCTTTGCCAGTTATATCAGGCAATATTTTCGAGTCCCAATGAATAACAACAAAATCTAAGTCTAATTCGAAAAATTTGGATTTAATTTTATAATTACCCTCTTTTCTAAAATTTTCACGAGCTCTTTTAATTGAAGATCGGCTGAGAACAAAATCATCTATACTTAGTGAAACAGCTTCTATACAGGCTGTTATGATATGAATGGCGTCGCGATCACTTATTTTGCATTTATCTAACGCAAAAGTTAGACGAGGTGTCATTAGATTCTTTCTTGCTCTCTTACACTTTGACGGGCCAGCGTTCGTCTCATTTTCAAAATTATCCATATCTTGTATTTCTTCCTCTGAACTTGAAGAGATTTTTCCTAAAAAAAATAAAAGTAAAAAAAAAAACATTATTTTTAAAATATCAAAATCGTACAATTTAAAGTAAAACATATTTATTATTTTCACTACGTTTACTGTTAAGAATAAGTGTAAAAAGATAAATAATATTTCGTTAATCATTTATACAAAAAATAATTGTACATACCGGTTTCAAATTCTTCGTAAGTTTCAACCATTTGTTCTCTAAATTTTTTTTCGTTTTGAACTCGAGCTTCTCTTCTTTTTTCTAAAGCATCTAGTTTTAGATCTAGACCCAACATACAACCTGGACGACCATGTTGTTTTTGCAGTGTTAGAAATTTTTTATCATCATTGATTTTTATAATTGACATTGCATTTACATGTGCAAAATCAAACAAATCATTTAACTCATGAATAAAATCTTGTCTTCTTTGTTTGTGTAGGTCACTATTTCTACTTTTGTTTTTTTCAAGTGTTCTCCAGAAATCATACAACTTTTTCAATTTTTTTGAACAATATGAAGGATCATGTGTAGGAAGTCGAGATTTTTTCCAATATATTAAGCACTCATCAATCACAAGACTTATACTCTCATTTAAGTTTAATTTAACAAACCGTATATTATAAAATAAAACACTTAAACAATCCTTTTTAGATGGTAATTTACTACCCGTTATTTGATTTTTTACCGAATTAATTAAATAGATATTTCGATTCGGCATATTTAAAAATAATAGAGCATTTAATAAAGCACACAAAAGACGTGAAATCGATTTCAACGTGAATGGTGAACTGTCATTAAGATTTCTGCAAATATATTGTTACTTATTAGTTATTAGCATCGAGAGAAAAACGTAAATAATGATTATCTTATCTTATCGATTTAAAATTAGGATTTGTTCGGTTTTATCATGTGAAATGGTAGGTACACTATTTATATATTTTAGGCATAGGTATCAACAAAACTATGCATAATATACATTCCAAACAAAAATAGTATGGTTTATCGAGCAAATAAAGTAAATTATTTTGTTTATCGTCAAAAATAATGAAATATTTAATATCACCGAATTACCAAAATATTTTTAGTTTTTGATATTTTCTATAATAAATAATAATTTTACAGAAAAAATATTAGAATGCTTTTTAAGCAAAATAACTATAAGTACAAGTTTGTTTCCATAAATTTTTTTGTAATTTTAATAATTGAGCTAGAAAAAATTAAAAAAGTGTAAATTAATCCCTATAGGTCATTTTTCAACCCTTATGCGGCACGTGAAGGGGTTGAATTATCAAGTCCAAATTTTTACAGAATCATTATTTTGTATATCTTAACAAAATAAGAGTGTGCTGGTTACGAAAATCTAAAGTTCAAATTTTTGAACCACCCTAATATATATATATATATATATATATATATATACATTAATAATGATTATGAATATTATGATAACATTTAGAAATATAAATACAACAATAATTCCATATACACAATTACTATTATTAGATTCAGAGCCGTTTTCATAATACCACGTATGAAGCATTACTTCACCGCCAGTATGGCCATACGTCGATCTCGATGCTTATCAATGGGTATTTCCTACTTTTATTATAATATATTTTAAAAGTAAGAATTCAACTAAAAATGCAATATTTTAAGAATAAATGAAATGGATAGTTTTTATGAAACCCGATATTTTTCATCTTTTAAGTATAGGTTCCGGTTCGATTCCTGTTATTTAAAAATTTAAAAATTCGGTTCCGGTTAGGTTCCGGTTCTTAATATTTTAGGGGTTTTTGGGTTCCAGAACCGGTTCTTTTCGGTTCGGTTCCAGTCCCTGGTTTTAACTGCCAGTTCAAACTATCAGTTCAAACTGTCAGTTAAGACTGACGCCCCTTGTGTCCACACATGTTCATTTTTAACTGAAGCTAGATATTTTTTTTTGTCCCGTACATCTAGTGTAGTGTTACAACGTGTACACACAAGGGACGATGCTTAAGCCATACTTAGCCTATTATAAGTTTTAAAAAAGAATAAAAAAAATCGATGTTAACGCAAAGGGTGGTGTAAAGAGTGGTTGAAAAAAAGAAATTATCAATATTTGCCTTGGAATCTACTTCTTTCATTTTTTGGTAGTATTTCTACGATGTTTTTAAAAAATATTACTCGATATAAAGCCAATAGAATAGATTTAGTCAGTTCGTGTTTGACTTCCGACCGAGCAACACGTGTGTAACTTTATCGCAACCGCATTTTTATCTACCGATAGAAGTGTTCCTACTCCGCTCTACGAGAAATCGGTAATATGATTTTATTAAGCGCGACAAGCCGTCTACCTATTTAGAATAAATTACAATATACAATTGCGTCTATTCGCAATGATCACCAACATGCCTAAATCATCGGGCAACCCAAACCCAAACTCTAATAAAATATCTCTTAAGAATAAATTATTAGCGTCCAAACACTCAACTCAAATCCTCCCACCTAAATCTTCCTCAACCCTAGACAATCAAGCCACCAATGATATCAACAGCACTCAACCTGCTTCAAATTACCCCAACAAACAGCTCTCCAGTTAAAAGATTTGCTGAAACAACAGCCAACTCCCTCACGCCAAAAATGAACCAAGCTATCGTAATGAATTCAATTGACGGAATCAAACAAATTCAGTACATAATTGCACTCAGTAAAATTACCGACGCAACCAACATAATCTCCGCGTCACGTATATCCAATAACAGGTTTTGTGTTTTTCTCAAAAACCAACAGATAACTAATGACATCATTAACAAGCACTCGGCCATACTCATCGATAACATCGAGATACCGATACGAAAATTGATAAACCCGGCCAAACGCATTATACTATCTAATGTATATCCCGCTATACCGAATAAAGCTCTATTCACACTAGCGGTCTCGGTTCGGTCCGGTCACGGTCAAGTCAACATCGGTAGTACGTAATCCAACGGCATCGTACACACTATCGATCACGGTCAAGTCACGGTCAGGTCCGATCAAGTCTCGACCGGTCGATGCACGATCTAGACCGCGGCAGTCACGAGCTTTTTGATCGAGACCGCCTAGTGTGAACAGTCAACCGCCGCGCTAATCTCGGTCAATTCATTGTTTTGTTTATTTTGAATAAAATTAATTTATTTTGAATTAAATTGTGAAATGGACGACGAAATTCTAATTGAATTTGTACGAGATAATAAAGTGTTATATGACTTTTCACACAAAAAGTATTGTGATGCGAATTATAAATTCAATTTATGGAAAGAAATTGTGGAGAAACTTCAACAAGGTGAGTTATTTAGTTTTGATTTATTATATACTGATATTTTAATCCATGCATAATATACATAATATGTATATCGTATATATACGTTATGTTAAATATTACAAAGTTTATAATTAATACATAAAATAACTAATATATTAAGTAAAAATTTATAAAAATAATATCAAAAAAACTGCTTAAAATATGATTTCTTAATCATACATACATTATGTAAATATACTTTTTTTTCAAATGCATCCGTATTGCCAGGGTACTGATCCTTCATTTGAATTAAAATAGTCAGTAAACTTTTCCCTTACATTGAATGCTGCAGTTTGGGCATTAATACCAATTAATGGTAAATCATTCAAAATATTAGTTTGATCTAGCTCATCATACGAATTATTTTCTATTAAAGACATTCTATTATTCTGTAAATAATTATGCAAAATACAGGTTACTAAAATTATGTTTTCTATGTAACCCGGTTTGGAAGTTATTGTCCTGAAATAAATTCGAAACCGTTGGGCCAAAATTCCAAAACCATTTTCAACAACGCGTCTTCCGCGGCAATGTCTATAATTATAAATTTTTCTTTCTACGGTTAAATCATGTCGATGTTGAGGATATGGTCTCATTATGTATGTTTTTAGTGGGAAAGCAGAATCTGCAATTATAACATGTGGCGTAGAAATATGTGATTCAGGCAGTTGTTTAATTCCAGAAACATCTAGTGTACCATTGTTTAAAGCATTCCCTAGTTTTGAATTAGAGAAAATGCCTCCATCACTGTTTTTTCCATATGACCCAATGTCCACAGCAATGAATCTATAATCAGCATCTACAAGTGCCAGTAAAACTACAGAAAATGTTTTTTTGTAGTTGAAATAGTTAGTACCACTATTAGCAGGAGCAGTTATTTGGACATGTTTACCATCTAAGGCTCCGATACAATTTGGGAAGTTCCATACGGACCAAAATCTATTGGCGATTTCTTCCCACTGCTCTTTGTCAGGTGTTGGAATGCATTGGGCAAACAATTGTTTAATTATTGATTCACATACATCGTGAACAATTGAATGAACTGTTGAATGGCCCATACGGAAACTAAAAGCAATTGTCTGAAAAGAATCGCCGGTTGCTAGGTAACTGAAAAAAATATTTTTATAAAAATAACATTTAACATTCAAAAGGGTACAAAAATTTACATTTATTTATTTTAATTTTAAAGCTATAAAATCTGTAATCTTATTATAGTTAATAATTCAAAAAAATAACCATATTATTAGTTTCTAAAAAAAAATTAAAAATGAACACAACAATTAAATAATTATTAATTACTAATTTTGAATTGAAAAACTACTAAACAAAATTATTTTTATTTATTTTGTTTAATATTTTTTCATTAATAATTAATTGGTCATTCTAGATGCTGTAAAGTGCAAACAACGTTGGGAATCTCTACGCTCTCAATACAGGAAGTATTTGCGTAACCAAAAACCCTAAAACAGGTGATCCCGGTGGGTCGCAATCAACTTGGAAGTATAGCGAACAACTGTTATTTCTTCATCCCCACATGAAAGATAAAGAAAGAATATCTTCCGTTGTAAATTTAGAAGACACAATAGATGATACTGAAGAGATATTGCAATCAAACGAGCAAACAACTGGGACTGCATTTAAAGAAATTAAGTCACCGACCACAAATGAAAATCGAACAACTTGGAAAACTCCTCAAGGCATGAAAAGAAAATCAGTCCCAGCAGAGACGGCTAGTAGTACTCTCATGAAACATTTACTGAATGAAGAAAAAAAAAAAGAAGAAGTAGATGAGATTGATCTTTTTTTTGATACAATGAAAAGGACAGTTAAAAAATTTTCTGTTGCAGATAAGTTATTAGTGAAACGGAAAGTATTTAACATTGTGAGTGATATAGAAGGAAAGTATGTTGGCGAAGAACAGCCTCAGCGTCAGCAATCATATGGACAAAATATTCAATACAAAAACCATAGTTTAATCTCATTTCCACAGACCACTCAAGAAAACGTCATATTCAACTTAACACCAAACACTCAACAGCAATTTGTTTCCTCACAGACGTCTGGGCCACAGATCAATCCTTATTACGACGATACAAGCAACCAATCTACTTCCTACTCTCGACCTTCTTCTGCTGATAGTATTAAATCTTACCTTAGTAACTATAATCCAAGTCCACAGAACAATTAATTTCAATTATAATTTGTTTACAATTATTTTCATGTAATGATATAATTTTAATTTTAAGTGTATTGTTTATTACTATGATCCAAAATAAATGCTTCAATTCTCAATTTTTATAATTTTTTACATTATTATATTTTGTATTTTAGATTTTGAGTCAAACAAATAACGTATTGGTTTTAAACGAAATGTGCTTTTTTACGTGTGATTAACTGTATGGGTAATTATTATTAGTGTTTAGATTTATCTGGATAATTATAAATTTATATTCGTCTAAAATGTATCCAATTTATCATTGGTTTCAAATTTAAGATAATATACTATACTTATTTAAAAAAAATATATATTTAATATACTTTGCTTTCAAAGTAAGTATACAAGAAAAACATATTAAAACACACGAAAATAGTATAAATTAGGTTTTTGCTTACCGTAAGCAGACAGATAGTTTTTCTGTGGGAGATATAGCTTTCCGAAATCGTGTGTCCTCTTTTTTCAAATCTATTTCAATTGTTGACAGTATATCCATGTATTCTCCATGGGACATACGAAAATATTTGTAAAATTTTACGTCATCATTTACTAACTGGCGATAGAGTGTTGTATATTCTCCTTCCTCCTGACGAGTTCGGACCAACGGGTGAACCCAAAATAGCCTAGTTCGTTTACTTTGTCTCATTTCTTCTTCTTCATCGAGAAGTAATGCGATTTTCATTAAACTACGTTTTGAAAATGCCATCACGACAGAACTTATGAAAACGGAGGACTATGAAAACTATAACCTTAGTGAACACTTTAGTACACGTTAGTGGCAACGTTCAGATAGAACCTGACTGATTGTGACCGGTAGTGAGAACTGTACATCATAATCCTTGACCGCGACTTGACCGTGACCGGACCGAACCGAGACCGCTAGTGTGAATAGACCTTTACTCCATAATCGAAGCACTAGGGACACTAGGTGTTAAAATAACATCTCCCATCACGGCGATCAAGGCTGGTTTCCTACTTGATCAATTCGCGCATATCACAAGTTTTCGTAGACAACTGTACATAAATCCTGATGATTTTTCAAAAATTCCAGGATTGATCGTTATAGTCTTAGACAATACCTCATACCGCATATTCATTACGGATGACATTGTAACCTGTTTTTTGTGCAAAAAAACTGGTCATATATCATCCACATGTAAGACGATTTACACAGCCTTCCCTCCAACAGAAAATATGAACACCTCTAACGAACAAGCATCCACTACTTCACCCGTTCACAGTGGCGGCCTGGCCAGGTCGGCGAGACGGCGATTGCCGACTGGGCCCCCATGCCCCCTTCTAATAAGGCCCTTTGAAAAGAGCCGTAATTTTTTTTGAGGAATGGCCGATTTAGAGAAAAAAACTATTTTTATATAACATAATAACCCGTACCATGTACAACATGTCAATTATTATTTTCTGTTATCTTAAAATTATATTGAATTGAATTGAATAATGAACTTATATATATTGTACATTGTTCTATTTGTACAGACAGTGAACGTAGTTCCTTGATTTGAAATTTATATCGATCGATAAAAATTAAAAATAGTATTTCTCAGTAAAATCAATTGGGACGATCACACGACCACAATAATATTTTATTATTAGAATATTAGACACTAGTTATTACTCTTGGCTTACGCAGTCACGCGATTTATTTCTGATATAAATAATACTATATAATGGACAATACCGATATATCAAAAATATTTTTCTTTTCATTACTATTAATCGTTATCGTCGCTTATCGAAACGATGTGTTCGCGACACTCGAGCCACGTGCGTCATTTACTAAGCGACTCTGGTGAACGCGTGAACTATCTAATTAGCTACAGCGATACAATATACAGGTATATTTAATATTTATTATATTAAACATACAATATACAGGTATATTTAATATTTATTATATTAAACTTCCCCAAGACATGCTCTTAACAGACATTTCTATAACAGACTCATCATCAGAAAATGAAGATTATTAATATACTAAACCTTATATTTATTATTATATTCATATATGTTATCAAATTAATATCACCCTTACTGTTAATAATTGTGTCATTTTTTAACTTATAATTATTTAAATTTATAACAAACATATTGTAATAAATTGAAAAGTTGTAATAGCACTAAATGTGCTGAAACATTTTATAATTATAATAAATGAAAAAAAAAAATATATATATTTATTATAGTATTCAATCAGTTTACGGGTTTTGGGAATATTGTTTATTGGTGTGTTTAGAGTAAACAATAAAGAAAATAATGTAATTAGTTTTATATTATTCTCAAGAATTATAAATTCGGCAATTTACAACTAGTTTAGATTTTAACATTTTCCGACTTTTTGTAACGTAATAATTTTATGTATAAATTGTGACTTTATATTTGTAGCACAATGAATAATAAAGAAAAGCTGCCTTCAGGCTATCAAAAACGTGTCAGAAAGCGACAAATAGATCTAAAAAATGCAGGGAATAATTCAAAACAGACCAAATTATCATTTTCTTGTGTACTAAATCAAAATAAACCGAGTAGTATTCAACCAAATAACATAGAAATACCTCACACTACTAGCATTTCAATTAACAATATTGAGGCCACAAAACTTGACTACACGACTGATTCTCAAAGTAATCAATTGATATTAAAGCAGGAAAATATAGAAATGGAAACTTCATTACAATGCACAGATATAAACGATGATATAGATAATACCCATACTAACATAAATGAACTGTCTAATGATTTATATGACGATTGCGACGACAATGAATCTAATATGGGAGTCAATAGTGATATTATGAACACTGGGTATTTTATTTCACCTTCAAATATGCCAACTAATGTAAAAATTGATTTTGTCAACAACCATCCAATACAACCTACGGGTCCTTTAATATTTTTTGATCCATCTAAGACATATTATAGGTCTATAGAAAATAAAGACAATAGAGAAGTCATTCAGCGTAAATGGTTAAGTTATAATGTATCTAATAATTATATGTATTGTTCTATATGTATGGCTTTTGCTACCAATCGATCAGTAAACTGGGTGACTGGGATTCCGGTTAATGTAAAACATATTTACAAAAGTGTAGAAATACACGAAATAAGTAAAAATCACAAATTAGCAGTTGATGCTTATTTAGTAGCATGTTCTTCAAAATCATTGGATTTATATTTTAACGATAAAAAAAAAAAAGATATTGAAACTAGACGACAAGTTCTTGAAAGAATTATTTCTGTAATTTTAGTACTTGCAAAACAGGATTTACCATTTAGAGGACATAGAAATGAAAGTTGTTATTCATTTCAAGACTCTTCTTCGAAAATAGGTAATTTTTTGGCAATTGTAAAGTTGGTGGCAAAATTTGACCCCGTATTAAAAAATTTTATTGAAATTAATTCAAAAAAGAGTCTAATCTTAAAACAAAATGCTGATACTAAAAATATTAAAGGACCAAGAGGGAGAGGTTCTTTCAATTCATTTTTATCAAAAAATACATTCAATAAAATAATTATAATAATTGGTAATTTAATAAAGAAAAAAATTGCTGATGAAGTTATCAACGCGAAAATATTTTCATTAGAAATTGATTCCACCCAAGACGTGTCGGTCATGGATCAATTATCATTATGTATTCGGTATGTATATAAAGGTGAGGTCCAGGAACGTTTTTTAAACATGCTTGAGGTAAAATCTTCAACAGGAGAAGAACAATATAAGTTGGTAAAAAAAAGTTTAGAAAGTCTATCTATTGATCTGAAAAACCTAATAAGTGAATCTTTCGACGGTGCAGCAAATATGAGTGGGCAGTACTCTGGATTGCAGGCTCATTTGAAAAAAGATTCTCTGAAGTCAATTTTTACACATTGCCATGCGCATGTATTGAATCTTATAATAGGAGATATAACAAACTGTTGTATTCCTTCTCAAAATTTATTTGAATATTGTCAACAAACTGCAGTGTTTGTATCACGTTCGTATAAAAGAACAAATTTGTGGAGAAATATTTTACAAGAAAAAAATGAAAGTGAAAAACTTAGAAAATTAAAAAAAATTGGGGAAACTAGATGGAATAGCAAAGATATTGCTTTGCAAGCAATATTTCATTCAGTTACGGAGGAAAATAATAAGAGGGACAGATATTTATGTTTGTTAGAACTACTTCACACTATTGGTGGAACAGCCGCTGAAGCAAGAAATTTGTTAGAAAAATGGACAAGTTTTGAAATCATACTTACAGCTTTTACATACATTCACATTTTTAGTAAAGCTACTCCTGTTTCCAAGTACTTACAAACTAAATGCTTGGACTATCTAGCTGCATGGAACCAAATTGTTTCATTTGGAAATTAAATACAAAATATGAGTAATGAATTTGACAAAATTTATGAACAAGCTAAAAATTTCATTGAAACATCGTTACCTGAGAAAAGAAAATATAAAAAAAAGAAAATGTTTGATGAGCTATCAAACGATGAAATAGCTGGAAATGATTCTTTAAAATTATTTAGAGTACAGGTGTTTCGTGTTATATTCGATTTATTATCCATGACGATTGAAAACAGATTTTTGAAAAATAAAAACATTATGCAAGCGTTAAAATTTTTTGATCCTAATAGATTTACAGATATAAAAAATAAGATTTTGACATTTGATGGAAATAATGAAAAAGTTTTCAACAATTTTTGTGAAATTATTGGACTACAAACAGATTTAATTAAAGAAGAATTAATTAATTTTTCAGCTTCTTATGATATGGTATCAAAATCACTTGAAGGTGAAATCAAATTTGACGATTCAGAAGAATCTGAAGTGACTTATGAAGATGACAATTTATATAAAAATCAAACAATGACTGATATTTCTAAATATTCACCGAAACCAAATAAATATAAAAATTCAACTTGTAGTAAATGTATGCCATGCGTCATGAAATTATTATACAAGTATAACTTCCATACAGCTGCATTTACTAATCTGTACTTGGCATATAAATTTATATTAACTCTTTCATGCACACAAGTACATTGTGAAAGATCATTTTCAAAATTAAAAATAATCAAAACAAGATTACGATCATCAATAAGTCAAGAACTATTAGAACCTCTATTACTTATTAGCATTGAAAGTGATAAAGTTCCTGATTTAGAAGAAATAATAAGTTGTTATGCACATTCATCGACAGAATTAAAAAAATTGCTTGTATATTAATCATCCATATTCATAATTTGTTTATTATTATTTATTATTTATTATTAATTAATTTTCGAGTGTTAAAATTTTATAAATGTATTTTAATTATTTACCTTGTTAGTATAGCCAAGTAGGCAATCTTTATAATAAATGTATTAAAAAAATATGTTATGTCTTTCTAATTGTACCTAAATGGAGGGCCCTTTTTTTATTTAGCCGACCAAGTAATGTGTGCCCAGGCCGCCACTGCCCGTTCAACATATCGTTGAAAAGAACAACAATATAAATGTGACTTCAAATATACATCCTGACAACACAACCCACCTTGCCGTCGAAAAAACTCCAAGTACTAAAGAGATACCTAAAAAAAATAATGTACAAATCACCGAAGATGATAATGACTCAGATATATCGGACCCACAGGCACATCAAGCTACTTTCAAAAAGCCAGCCCCAGAATCCACATGTCCGTCAACGCCGCCTTCTCCAATGCTGACCCCTCATTTACTGGAATTAGGTGAGGATATACTTGTTGTTAAAAACTCAAACTCAAATACAAAAAACCAACCCATAAAAAAAATTAAAGTGAGATCAAGATCAAACTCCTCAACACGTACCACTGAAGTATTAGATGACCATCTCGATCCAGCGATGGCTATCTTACAGAACAAAGACTCTCCCCTTAACCTAACCACGTTCAAATACATTCTAGAAAACTTCTCGAACAAAAACATAAACATACATGATCTGTGCAATAATGTAGGGTCCAAAGCTACTGAAGTCCTTGATATGGCCGAAAAAGTAAGACCATTAATGGTGAACAAAAAATTTAAATCCAAAATATCCAGATTAGCTAAACTCCTATTCCAATCAATACCTCACTCTGAAGAGCCATCCTCTTGAACAACCTCTTGAACATACACACCCAACTCATTACAATGAACAAACAAGACATAGATAGAAAAATTAAGACCAGGATCACCAAACTTGCCGACACCCTTTTCCAATTCGTCCCCCACAACGAAAACCAAATGGATTCATTCCTCTCCCAATCGTCATAGCCTCTTTCACTACCTTATCCTCCCTTTGCTACTACACTCTCTCTATCTCTTCCCCTTGCTCTCTACTAATCCTTATCTCCAAGTATGAATTCATTAGTTCAATGGAATCGTAACGGTTTTTACAAACACAACACTGATATAAACCGCATAAAATACGAACAAAATCCAGATATTATTTGTTTACAAGAAACAAATTTCAAAAACCTCCACATAGGCAACATTAACGGATACACCGGATATAATAAAAATCGCCCCGACGCACCCAGAGCCAGTGGCGGAGTTGCAACATACATCAAAAACAATATTAACAGCAAGGAACTATATGTCAACTCAACTTTGGAAGTAATAGCAATTCAGGTCACTCTTAAGACAACAATAACTATATGCAACATTTATATCCCTGACAGCGCCCCTCTCTCTCTTCTTGATCTAAACTCAATAATAATACAACTCCCCAAACCTTTCATAATTCTGGGCGACTTCAACAGCAGAAACATCCTATGGGGATCATCACACACTGACAGCCGTGGGAAAACGATAGAAAAATTATTAGAAAATCCTTCACTAATACTTTTAAATAACGGCGACCCAACAAGACACAACTCAACAAACAGTTCTTTATCAGCCATAGATCTAACAATATCCAGCACCACTATCGCCCCTGAATTAGACTGGAAAGTACTAACTGAATATAACGGAAGCGACCATTGGCCAATCCACCTCAACATTTTCAACCAAGCTACACCAGATGAACCAATTAAACGATGGAAACTTACCAAAGCCAACTGGAACCTCTTCACTGAGTTGGTTGATCAACTCTTAGAAAATCAAGACTGGACCAAAAAGAATGCTGATGAATTAGAAATAAACCAAAACAAAATTGACTCCATAGTAGCCTCCCTCACCGAAATTATTGTGAACGCGGCAAACTTGTCCATAGGAAAGTCCTCCCGTTCCAAAGCCACCAAGACAGCACCGTGGTGGAACCCCGAATGTAACGAAGCTATTAAAAATTACAAAAAAAAATTTAACCGTTTTAAAAAAACAAAATCTTTGTCAGATCACATAGCACTTAAAAAAGCTAGAGTAGAATCAAGGTATATTACCAAAAATAGCAAACGCGTAGCCTGGAAAGCTTTTGTCTCCACAATCAACCAACTCAGCTACGACGATGTGGAACAAAATCAATACATTTAAAGGGAACAAGTTCAACTCGATACCCAATATCATGAAATACAAAGACGAATATATCAAAACTAACCCGGACATCGCCCAAGCCTTCGCCGACCTATTTCAGACTAACAACAGTAACCAAAATCATACGGAGTCCTTCCTAAATCACAAAAATGAAGTCGAGAACTCATCTGTCACAGACAACCTACCACAGCAAAGTGAAGACCCATACAACTACACTATCAGTACGGATGAACTCAACCGGGCACTCCTGAAGTGTAAAAGCAAAAGCCCAGGCCCTGACGACATCCCTTACATATTCCTACATCATCTGTCCTCTTTCGCTCAACAAAAACTTCTCCTAGTCTACAACATAATATGGGAATACGGATTTTTCCCCAACCAATGGCGCAAAGCAATTATCATCCCAATACCTAAACCAGATAAAAACAAATTTCACGCAGAAAACTACCGTCCCATCTCTCTAATAAGCACACTATGTAAAGTACTCGAAAAAATAATTAACTCAAGACTCATATGGCACTTAGAAGTCTCCAAAAAATTCAATAAAGAGCAATGTGGTTTCCGGAAAAACCACTCTACACTCAATACTTTATCAAATATTCACTCCCATATATGTAACGCAGCCAAAGTAAACCAACATACAATACTCGTAGCGCTTGACTTAACAAAAGCATATGATATGGTTTGGAGACAAAGAGTAATCCTTATCCTACGCGAATGGAACATCTCAGGAAACATGATAACTTTCATCACAAACTCCTTACAGGACAGATCATTCCAAACAAAAATTGGTGAAACACTATCAACCACTCATTCTACCGAAAATGGAGTCCTCCAAGGCTCAGTCATCAGTGTCACCCTGTTCTTAATAGCAATAAATAATATATTTGACAATCTCCCTCCTCCTATTAAATACACCATCTTTGCGGATGATTGTAACATATTTTGTAGTGGCGTGAACATAAAAACAACAGTCGATCTCATCCAGCAAGCTCTGGATGAACTCCTCAAATGGTCCAACATAACAGGTTTCAATTTCTCACCATCCAAAACCCAAAGTATCATCTTTCATAAAAAACGTAATGAAAACTTATTCCACGTCAATCTAAATAATACCATTATATCATACACAGATAAAATAAAAATACTAGGTATGACTTTCGACCACAAATTAAATTGGAACCCACACCTAAAAAACCTCAAAATAAATGCAAACAACAACATGAAAATTATGAAAACCTTATCTCATCATTCCTGGGGCTCTGAAAAAAAAGCCTCATTACTATATATAAAGCAATTATACTAGCAAAAATGGAATACGGTGCAGTCATTTATAATACAGCCAAAAATAAAATTCTCAATATACTAAATCCTATTCACAATCAAGGCATTAGACTAGCCACAGGTGCCTTCCGCACAAGCCCAACAGCAAGTATCATGTGCAACGCTGGAGAACTCCCACTTGATTATAGAAGGATTAAAGAAACACTAAAATTTGTAACCAAATTCTCAAATAATAAAACTCAAGTCCCAACCAGAAGACCACTGAACATACGTAACAGCTCAAACACACCTCGCACTATCGATGACACGTATAAGATCATAGCAGATACAATGAAGTTCAAACCAATTACATTTAACAAAATTATCTTCCCGTCTTCCCCTCCTTGGACGTGGAATATTAAGCTCAACACTCAACTACTTGAATTCAACAAAAAAATCTCCCCAACCTCAACTATAAGAAATAACTTCTCAGAAATAATTGAAAAAAAATACCCTCTCCACACAAAAATCTTTACAGACGCCTCAAAATCCCCCAATGGAACCGGATTCGCATTCATAGAAAATAACAAAACCTCAATGTTCAAATCTCCTCATGAAACCAGCATCTTCTCCGCTGAAAGTCAAGCCATCAAAAATGCAATCCCACACGCGACGACCCTAGTGGCCGAAGAAATACTTATAATTAGCGACTCTCTTAGTGCACTCCTTGCCCTTGAAAATCCCTACCCCAAAAATGAAATAATCCAATCCATCCAAGAAAAGTTATCAAACACAAGAAAAAAAATCGAATTTCTATGGGTCCCCTCTCACACTGGCATAAGTGGCAACGAACTAGCTGACAAGGCAGCCAACGAAGCAATAACTTCACCCAACTCGTTATTAATAAACAAAATAACATTCCAAGACGCACTTATAAAAATAAATAATCTAACTAAAAGTCACTGTCAAGACTCATGGGAGAAGACTTCAAACATGAATAAACTAAAAGAAATTAAAACAACAATCGACCCATGGAAAACTCCCCCACCTCTATCCAGGCATGAAGATGTTGTCATCACAAGAACTCGGATTGGACACTCCCGCCTAACACACCTGCACCTCATAACAAAAGAAGACAGCCCGACCTGTGAACTTTGTGACAAAGCGCTTACAATCAAACATATCACACTAGAATGCCCCAAATTCACCAGCTCCAGACAAATTCTCGGAAACCCATCTACAATGCAACAAGCACTCGGCGAAGAGAACACCAAAAACATATATAATTTTTTCAATAACACAGGCTTAGCAAAACTAATTTAGAAAAATAACCAAATGTACATACATTCTATGAACTCCCTCTATTGTTAAACATAATGTATCTCCATAGTTTTAAGACCTATACTCTATTACCACTATTTTGTAATTATTACAGGCTAATAACCTTAGGAGTTGAAGCCTTATTCAAATAAAAAAAAAAAAAATAGATTTAGTTTTCGATCAATATTTTTCCCCTTCGATTAAGCTATGGTTTCCTAGAATAGCGGTGCCGCTACTTAGCGGCCGTTATAAAAAGTTCGGAAACTGTTGGCCATCGCTATGACGGCCGTCATATGCAACTGACGGCACCGCTATTTGACGGTACGGTGACGCTCAACGTTTTCTAGGAAACCTACTACGATACTTTGTATAGACAACGTTTTGGTGACGTCACTCAACGCTACATTACGGCCGCTATATAACGGCACCGCTATTCTAGGAAACCATAGTAAAGATAGTGAACACAAAAAAAGATCTCCATCTATTCAAAACAATTCCAAATATCTTATATCTGGACACAATCAAACAAGACCTGCTGATTTTATAAAAGAGTTGAGAAATGACCATTTTAAAGAAGCATTTGTCGATTTTTTAATTGATCATTGGATTCAATTACCTGTTTTCATTGGAAATAAAATAATAAATTTAAGCCATAAAAGCTGTAACTATACATTCATAGTGCATAATGGTAATGTCTTAAGAAGCACAAATTAATTATTATCATGTAACCACGAAGAAGCAGACACGAAAATTATTTATCATCTATATCATATATTAAAAGAACCAGAAAAACAAGTAAATAATTAGGTGCAATGATACAGATGTTTTAATAATTATCTTGGGTAACATGTATAAATTTATCAACTCTGTAAATGTTTGGCTTGAAGTGGGTCTCATTTCAACAAATAATTTGCGTTACATTGATGTTTCAAAATTGTTCTTAAGTCTTGGTATTAAACTTACTGCATCAATATTAGCTTTTCATGCACTGACGGGCTGTGATTTTACTCCAGCATTTTATAGAAAAGGAAAACAGAAATCATTTAAAATATTAGAAAAAAATACAAGTTTTCAAAAGTCATTAAGTGATTTAGGAAAATCAGAAAAAAATCCTCAGAAACATTTGTATGTCAAATATATGGAATAAAAAATGTGGTCACTGCTAATGAAGCAAGGTTTGAAATATTTTGTAATGCATATAAACCTAAAAAAGACAAAGAAACATATTTTAAAGCTAAATTAAAAAATTGTGATCCGTCAAACATTCCACCATGCCACCAAGAATTACAACAACAAATTCTTCGAGTTAATTATATATACAGTATATGGAGAAATGTTGTTTGGTTGACTAACCAACCTAATGTCAATCATATTGAATACACAGCTACACCAGGTTTGAAGAATTTTCCAGAAGGGGATAAACCTATGGATTATTTTAACTTTTTATTTGCCGATGAATTGTTAGATCTTCTTGTTGAAGAAACTAATGCTTACGCACTTGACATTTTTTTTTAAATGTCCCATCAAAATGCAAGAATATCGAATTGGATCGACACTAATAAATTATAAATGAAAACATTTTTAAGTTGAGCATTTCAACATGGGAACGATTAAATTAAATAGATTAGAAGACTATAGGAAAACTAACAAACTTTTTAATATTCCATTTTTTCGGGAAAATATGTGTAAGAATAGATTCATGCTATTATTTCGAGCGCTCCATTTTTCTCGTAACCCTAAAGGAGAAGTGGCTCCTCTAAATAGATTACATCAAATTCAACCATTAATCAATTATTTCAATTAAAAAATGGTAAAAATATACGAGCCTTCTAAAAATCTTTCCATTGATGAGTCAATGGTTTTGTGGAGAGGACGCTTAATTCTTCGGCAATATATAAAAAATAAGAAACATAAATATGGTGTTAAGATGTATATGTTAACGGAACCATGGGGACTTATTCACAGAGTTTTGGTTTATTCAGGACAAGGATATGATGTCAAATAGTATGTGTCATACAGAATATGTAGTTGAAAACTGATGAACGGTTTACTGTATAAAGGTAGATCGCTATATATGGATAATTTTTATAACTCATCCTTCCACGTCCGTATTCCTGCGGAGATGCTGACGGATGTTCTACAACCTACTTTTTGGCCTGAAGGTATTATGGTCAAACGATTCTGGGGACGTTTACTTCCAGAAAGAATTGCCAACTCTTTTACCTCAAAAAACTAGGATTTGTACGTATTATCGAACCTTCCCTTGGTAATATTGTTAATAATGAATTATATAAATGTAAATCTGTTCCATGTAAACCTAGTATTAAGCATCGTGTATGTTCTTTTAAAAAACCGGTCCATTTTGGTTTATATCAAAACTGTCGTGGTCTCAGAACCAAACTTGCTGCTATGAACCGTAATGTAGCCGATTTTGATTTTATTTTCATTAGTTTGTCCGAAACATGGCTCGCTGATAGTATTTTTTCTAGTGAATTAGGTCTAATTAATTATAAGGTTTTTAGATATGATAGGTCCAGTGTAACCAGTGTTCATAATAGAGGTGGTGGTGTCCTCATTGCTGTTCGTAACGATGTCTCGTCACAATTCTTGAAGGTCACTGTCTGTGACTTTGAACAGCTATTTGTTAAGATTTGTTATAATGCAATTACTTATATCTTATGCACTGTTTATTTCCCTCCTAAATCATCAGTTGATTCCTATAAGTTTTTTATATCGACCCTCGAAAATCTCATAACGACCTACCTTGACTGCTCGTTTATTATATCTGGTGATTTTAATCTTCCTGGTATTGATTGGTCTAATGACGAAAATGGTGTAACATACTCGACATCAACCAGTTTCCATGCCCGCTGTATCCCAGAAAGCTTTGCTTTCTTTAATTTTTTCCAGTTAATCGAGGTTAAAAATCACTATGGTTCCGTTTTGGATTTAGTCTTTAGCAGCTTATGCAACATGATTATTGTGAGATCTGACGAGTATGTTGTGCCTGAAAATCGTTACCACCCTACCTTAGTACCTTTGATACTGTATTGTCCCCTGTTCTGAATAATTCTGAGTCAACTCATCTCTTCTTTGATTTTAATAAAGCAGATTATGAAAAAATTGAACAATTTCTATTGTCTTTTAATTGGTTAAATACCATTAACTCTATAAATGTTAATGAAGCTACTAACGCCTTATATGATGCTCTTCATTTTTGTATTATTCATTTTGTGCCTCAGGTCGTGTTCAAGAAGTCCAGGTTTCCCCTGTGGTTCTCCAGCGACCTTAAAAGGTTAACCTTTCAAAAAAGAAAAGCCCATGCTGCTTACAGAGCCACGATGTCCCCACTTGACTACTCCACTTTTTCTTACCTTCGAGCACAGTATAAGTTCCTTCCCAAGAAATGCTATGATAACTACATTAAACAAGTTGAAACATCTTTTTGTACCAATCCCAAATCCTTTTGGGATTTTGTGCGGAAAAATAAAAAAGGTTCCAACTTCCCTGCTACCGTCAATTTAAATGGTATTTCCAGTACTAATAGAAATACTATGTGCGAGCTTTTCTCTAAACATTTTAGTTCTGTCTTTTCCCCCCAAAGCTTAAATGTTGGTTCCTGTAGTCCAGGTGGATTACCTTACGATCTCCCTTCTTCGTGTAATATTAGTCTTTCCGATGTTGAGTCAAGCCTTGCCAACCTACGTCTTACTAAATCGGTCGGTCCTGATGGGCTTTCAGGTTTTCTTATTTACAACCTTAGGTCTGTCTTGTGTTTTCCACTATTTCTCATTTTTAATAAATCATTGTCTGAAGGTGTATCTCCTGATATTTGGAAACTCAGCTCGGTTACTCCGATCTTTAAGTCAGGTGACATTACGGACGTCATAAATTACAGGCCAATCAGTATCATCAGTCATCTTGCCAAACTACTAGAGTCATTAGTTTTGAAGTCCATACATAGACCCATTAATAAAATCATTATCGATGAACAACACGGCTTTTGCCCTGGGCGTTCTGTTATAACGTATTATTTAATTTTTACAGAGTACGTCTTTGAGGCCTTCACTAAGCATTCGCAGGTTGATTCCGTTTATTTGGACTTCGCGAAGGCCTTTGATCGCGTGGACCATCGTGCATTATTGAGCGTTCTGTGTTATCTTGAGTTTGGTGAGCCTCTATTATCTTGGTTCAGTTCTTATTTGTCTGAGAGGAGACAGGTTGTCAAGATAAATGGCTTCTGTTCCAGCCCAACTAGTGTTACCTCTGGTGTACCCCAAGGTGGACATCTATCACTCGTTCTTTTTGCACTCTTTGTTAATGGCATCAAAGATGTGATACAGCAAAGCAAGCTTCTGTTGTTTGCCGATGATATAAAACTCTTCCTCCGTATTGACGCCACTGATGAATGTAAACTCTTACAACATGATCTTAATGCAGTTGCTCTTTGGGCCCGGGGTCTAGGCTTAGAGCTTAGTATCCCTAAATGTCATGCCATGACCTTCACTCGTTCTAATGAGCGTGTCATGTTTACCTACACCATCAATGACATTGCGCTAAAGCAGCCAGATGACTGTGTTATTGATCTTGGCATTACTTTTGATCGATCGCTTACTTTTTGTACTCATATTAAGAAAGTTACTTGTAAGGCGTTGAAGCTTCTCGGTATGTGAAAATAATTTCGGCTGAATTTAAGCTTTCCAGCTCTCTTAAGACGTTATATTGCTCTTTTGTTCGATCGGTGTTGGAGTATGGAGTAATTATTTGGGATCCGTGCACATTTGATGGAAGTACTCAACTAGAAAGAGTTCAACGGAAATTTTTGAAATTTGCTGCTTTTGCATTGCGCATTGAATGTCAACCTCACCAGTACCAACCTGTGTTACAATGCCTCCATTTGTCTACCCTATGTGACAGGAGGGAACAGGCTAATCTTTCGTTCCTTACTAAACTTATAAATGGTGATGTCGATTCCTCTGTCCTCCTAAGTAAACTTAATTTCAGAGTTCCAAGTTTTTACTCCAGATGCTCCTTCCCTTTCCAAATTCCTTTTAGCCGCTGTAACTATCTCAAATATCGCCCTATTGTCCGTATGACGAAACTAGCCAATGAGGACCCACTATTCTTGAGTGCTTGGCACTAATTATTGTCTGTTCGCTCTAAATTTAAATATTTTATACTTGTATTTTTATGTTATTATGTCGTTCGCTCTTTATCTAATATTTTATATTTCTTGTTTTGTAATTTATGTAACTTTTTCCTAGTTTTTATGCTAATATTCTATTTAACTGGGTACGTCCCGTTTTTTTCAATAAATAAATAAATAAATAACAGTGTTCAACTATCACAAAAATGTTAAAAAAAAAACTAACATACACAACGGGAACATTACGATCCAACAGAAAAAACAATCCTAAAGGTGTGATTCCTTAGAACGCGTCTAGAGACTCTAATTTTGGCCGCGCTTGAACTTCTTTTGCTATTTTTATATGTAGCCGATTCCTTAGAACGCGGCTGACGCGTGCGACCGCCGCGCGGCTGTGACCGCGCCAGAGGCAGTCAAGACCCGGCCGCGTGCTCGTAATTTTTATAATTATTACAAATAAATATTAAATTACATTTTATTACTATGATATTTATTAATTTATTATTTTTATTTTAATTAATTTATTAATTATATAATACATTAAATATGAAAAATTTATTAAAATTTAAAACATAATTAAATTGCTCCCAACTCAAACGCAACTGGCCTAGAGACCTACTCAATATATCAATATCATCATACCTCTTAAGGAAATTATTTAAGCTCAGGTGCTTCTAATGTGAAGCTCCTTCATGTCATCCATTGTCTTTTTCTTCATTATGACGAATATTAAGGAATCACACCTTATAGTTTTAATGTTATAAATAAAAAATTTAAAAAAGGGGAATTTATATATATGTATACTAAAGAAGGTATATGTGTGGTAAAATGGAAAGATAAACGGGACGTATTAACGATAAGTTCGGAATTTCCTCATTGGATGTGTGAAGTCAATACCATTAGAGAAGTTAAAGAAAAACCAATATCTGTTGTTAAATAATATTTAAATATTTAAATTATATTATAATGCAAATATTAGTGGCGTCGATAGACAAGACCAGATGACGTCTTATTACCCTTTTGAAAGAAAAAGTCTGAGGTGGTACAAAAAAATCTGTTTGCAATTTGTTGCTAATAAATTCATACTTTTTGTACAACAAACACGTTAAAAAATGTCATTATATGAATACAGATTATCCATTATACAAAATTTATTACCAAGTGATGAAAATATTCTAAAGACCACTCATAAAACTAAAACACCTGGTGACTTTCATTTGCCAAAAAAAGTTTTAAAAAATGAAATGAAAAAAGGTATTTGTACAAAATATGTTAAATTTGTTATGATAAAGGTATTCGTAAAGATATAATTTATTACTGTGAACAATGCAACGGTGAGCCCGGTTGATGTTTGGAAAAATGTTTCGAAAAGTATCATGAACAAATTTAAATAAATTTATATAATTTTAATTATATTTATTTTAGTATTTTAATAAAAAGAAATGAAGACAAAGAAAAGTCAAGTAAATTTTTTTCAGATTTATAATATTAGTTGTTTTTTTTTTAATGGACTATCTATTTGTTCCAAAAGTCTCTTCTACTCAGTCAAAAAACGGATCTACCCGGGTCCAGTCAATAAAACATTCTTAAATACTTTGGCCAGTGCCGGATCTAGGACATTTGACGCCCGGGGCTAGTAAAAATGCAGCGCCCTTAACTGTGCACGCCTTATGTGGAGCTACGAGGGCCCCTCAGTGAGGGAAATAGGGGGTATTTTAATATAAACCTTTTTTCTATAATATTAATAATTTTTATATTATAATAATAATAATTAATTTTGCATATTAAAAAATATAAACATTTTATAAACTTAAATATGGAAACTTTGCTATATTTATATAATGTACATTGTACATATGTATATAAAATATCATATTTTAAAATTTAACACGTATAAAAACATATAAAACAAACATAATTAATATATTACTTGGTTGTTTTAATTTAACAAATAACATTTTAATATCTGAAAGTTTACTTTTCTAGCCTATTTTGCAGCGAAATCTTTTATAATTTCATCATAATTAATCTTTCTTGCAATTTTATGATAAGTTATTAAGTCTTGCTTGCTTTGTAGTAGATCGCAAGTATGATTTAATATATATATGGTTATATTATAAAACTTATACAATATAGTATTATAGTCATATCATTATCGTAGAATTTCCAAATCCCATCAGTCGATTTTTCTCCGAAATCAAAAATTAGATAATATCTATGTTTGACGAATTAATTTTAAAAGATATCTACATCAGACAAAAATAGTTATATAAATTCCTAAATAATATGTAATATTATATTAATTTTCAAGTTTAAAAATTTTAAATGAAAAAAAATTTAAACATATTATGTACATTTTTAATATACCCATACTGGGGCTTTTTGATTTTTCATAAATTCAAGAGCGCCCTCATACCGACGGCGCCCGGGGCAATGATACCCACTTGCCCCCCCCCCCCTAGATCCGGCACTGACTTTGGCGATCGATCCAACGGTCACTGGCTTCTACCAGAACTGTCGTGGCTTAAGGACGAAACTTTTAAATTTTAGATGTAATACTTCCTGTTTTAATTATATATTTTTTGTTTTAACCGAGACATGGCTAACTAATTCTATATATAACTGTGAACTAGGGTTACTTAATTATAATATTTTCAGATTTGATAGGTGTAGCTTATCTAGCAACTGTACTCGTGGTGGAGGTGTCCTCATTGGTGTACGTAAGGATATTCCCTCGCAGCTTATTACTGTTTCCCAGCATAACATTGAACAAGTTTTTGTACGCTTCAAGTTATCGTCATTGGCATTTATAGTAGGTGGAGTCTATATTCCTCCTCAATCACCTTCGTTAATATATAAAGTTCATGTCGAATCTATTGCTCATATTATCAATGAATATCCTGGTTCTTCTTTTGTTTTCTGTGGTGATTATAATTTACCCGAAATATCATGGGATAGGGATGATGATGGCTTAACATACTCTTTCTCTTCTGTTTCCAACGCACAATGTATTCCCGAATCATTTGCTTTTTATCATTTTTATCAGCAAAATGCTGTATTCAACAGTTATGGCTCCTTACTTGACCTAATTTTTTGTAATAATCCCAACTTAAAAGTTGAGTGCTCTCTTGAACCTGTTGTTCCTACAGATAAATACTATCCTGCCTTGAATATTGAAATGCCCAATTGTCAGATTGCGCCTTCCTGTGTTCGTGACCAAACTTACTTTAACTTTCGCAAAGCTGATTACTCAAAAATATGTTCGTTTATATCATCGTTTGATTGGTGTTCGACTTTTTCATTATTAGATCTTGATTCGGCTATGAATTCTCTCTTTGATGCATTACACCGTTCTATAATTGATTTTGTTCCTAAGTGTGTTTTTTATGTATCTTCATATCCACCTTGGTTCTCTAAGGAGCTAAAACAAATATTATTTTTAAAAAAGAAAGCACACCTTAAATTTAAAGCGTCTTCTAATGTCTATGATCATAGACAGTTTTCCCTACTCCGTGCAAAATTTAAATATGAATCAAAAAAATGCTCGCGTAACTATGCTAAAAGTGCAGAACAATTATTAAAAAAGAATCCCCGTAGTTACTGGAAGTTCATTAATTGTAACCGCTCTGGTAATGATATAATATCTGGTAATGCCAATTTCAATTCAATCTCATATTGCGAAAATATTTGAATCGTTGGTTTTAAAGGAAATTCAACGCCCAGTTAATAATATTCTAATGGAGGAGCAACATGGGTTTCGTCCTGGTCGTTCCACTACAACATGCAATCTACTATTTAATAACTTTGTATTTGAATCATTCCAACAGCGTTTGCAAGTTGATGTGGTTTATACAGACTTTAATAAAGCTTTTGATTTGGTTGATCATAAGGTTTTGATTAAAATTCTTAGCGGTTATGGCTTTGGTGAGCCATATTTGTCATGGCTCACCTCATATCTTAGTGATCGATATCAATGGGTAAATATTTTTGGAACCAAATCTAAGCTGTTCTTTGCATCCTCAGGCGTTCCTCAAGGTGGACATTTGTCCCCCTTATTGTTTTCTCTTTTTGTTAATAATATCAGCCGGGTTCTGCGTCATTCTTGTATTCTATGCTTCGCTGATGATATCAAACTCTACCTACGTGTTGGTTCTATTGATGATTGCCTTCATCTCCAAAGTGATCTGGATAGTTTTGTCAACTGGTTTAAAAATATTGACAAATGACAAATTACAAGTGACAAGTGACACAAGCGCACCCACCAAAATGATGTGGTTTATTAAAATAATATAAATCGTATATCTATTATCACTTTGCATTAGCCAAAATGTCATCGGACGATGAAGACATACTTACTGATGTTAACTTAATTAATGTTGTAAATCATAATCAAGGATCTATTGTGCGAAAATATTGGGTTCATCCTTTTTGGCATGCAAACTGTAATAATCGTGGTGTTTAAAGAATTAAAAGATCCGGATGGGTTTAAAACATTTTATCGGATGGAAAAGTCTACGTTCGAAGAATTTGTGAGACTTTTAGAACCGCACATTAAAAAAAAAGACACAAATTTTAGAAGATCAATATGTAAAAATTCAATAGACCCTTTAAACAAATAAAAGATCAAGAGGATCATTTAAAATATATGCATAATTTTTTTACAAATTTAACCGTTATTAGCAAAATAGAACAAACTAATGTTACTAACCAGATGAAATTTATTAATGGTTGGTTGGTCTCCATAACTGACTTGCTGTTACTTTGGAAAGATTTAAAATCAACAAGAAAATTATGTTATATACACTGCAACATTAAACCAAGATTGTATTGAAAATCTTTTTTGTACACTTAGACAACAAAATGGCAATAACACTAATCCAACTCCTATCAATTATTTTTGTTTGCATTCAAACTCAACATTCAATACTTCATACATAACTTCAACACTCAGAAAACGCGAATTGCATAAATTTGGATGCCATTTTAAATCAAATTCCCACTGATTCAGACATAGACATTAGCACCCTATATGCTGATAAAACACCTTTTCAATTTTAAAAAACCTGTCCACTTTCTATAGGGCAAGTTGATTATAGACATTTAGAAATTCCTGATCAAAATGCATTCATTTATGTTTGAGGATATATAATGAGTAAATGTCTAACCAAACATACATGTGAAATATGTTTAGAGTATGCCACAAAAAAATTTAGATCATTTATTTTTGTTGTTTTTTTAAAGCGTATGAAAATGCTGAAAATCAACGTTTGGGAATTTAAATATGCTCCATAAAATTTTTTACAATTATCTTTATAATTTAGAATCGGAATTTATTAATATTTTTCCTTATGTGGCTGTTGAAGTAGGAATAGGCGACAAACTTAAAATGAGAATGCTCAATATTGATTATGAACATCTATGTCTGAAATTTGGCAAAAATTACCTATTCAATTTTTTTTTGCGTTTTAGAATTTATGCTTCAATTAAATTTTTAAACATTCATTTAGTAACTGAAAAAAAAATTAAAAACAGAAAATTAGAAATTATACAGCATTTGTAAAACAAATTTTTGTAACTGTACTAATATTATAATTATTTTGATGTATTATAGTTTAATACCTTTTTTTTTAATATGAGCTAATTACTAATTGAATTGTAATAATTACTAATTTAATATTATGTGTCTCAATGTTGTAAATAAAACATGGTTAAGTTATGAAGAAAAAAACGTCCTTTGTAATAATTTAGAATTCCTACCTATAATTACCTAATATAGATTTATCTAAATTACCTACCTATTATATGTCAATTTTATGTTTTAATATGTACTTACCTTTGTTGTTCTAGTGGATAATGTCCAAATATTGAAATAAATATTTTATTCTGTTAAGTATGATTTAATCATCATCATTGTGAAAAGCTTGTGTTAACTAATAAAATAATAACTATTGTCTTTAACAGATTCATGTCATTAACTTACTGATCAATTAATCATTTATCATAATAAAATAGATCGATCTTGTCATGCTAATTACGATTTATGATCTTTATTAAATGGAAATATATTTAAAAATGGTAAATACTAAATGGTACATACAAATATACAATAATATTGTACATTGCGACATTGGTCGCAACCAATCAGAGAATCTTATTTTTTTCCCCCATTGTTTTCGGCCGAGTGAGCTATCTGTTTTGAGTTTTCATATAGTCTGTGGTTTAGTGGTGATTGTGTATTCGTGTAGATCGTTACGTCTATTTTATCCTCCGCTTTGATTTTGAAAAATACTTCTTATAAAGATCTTTAATTTCTGTCAGTGATAAATTTTCTTCTCTTGCTGCTGTATATACATTATGCGTATAGTTATGTGGAATAACAGATTTTTTAATACCACTAGTCCGCTGAGCTTGAGCTTTAGGCAACCTTTTCTCTCGAAATAGAAAATTAAAACTAAATAAAGCTAAATGACGAGGACATTCTCGCGGACATCGAGGCCCTGTACCGGGAGTAAAGACCAACAAGCCGGAAGCCTAAAATAATTTAGTCATGGATAATGTGAGAATTTTCTATCGTTTCTTTGATATATTTATATCTAATTCTTACGTGCGCATGAATATATGGTGATAATGACCATAAACAGTATCGGGATCTACAGAGACTATATTATAGTATACAAAATTTTATATCTAATGCAACTAAAACATTGGCGATCAAAATCAAAATTTATATTGGACTAAAATTTATTAAATTCCGTTCAGTGTTTTTTTACGTGAAGTATTTTTATTTGAGTTTTTAAATTTGGTTTAAAAATTGCAAATAAGACGCGTCTAGTATAACGTCTAGTAAACCGAAAAAAAATAAGCCGCTCTCTTGTAATCGGTACAACAAACTCCAAAAATAAGTGTTTTACGCATTATTTTTATTCATCAGGTTATTCAGGTAGTTTAAGCATCAACCTAACAATTTAATTTTATCATATTTTTCTTACCAATATAATATAATCAATTTAAAATACTTTTTGAATCCAAACATTTGTTTTAGTATTAGTAATTAAAATTTGATTGTTCTCCCGATGTTTATAAAATTATTATAAATAAATTGGTTCATTAAACTATTTAGTTTGTACTAAAATAGGTTTAAGTGATTACAAATGAAAAATGTGTATGGAAAAAGATAAACAAATATCTAAATAAAAAATGTGTTGGCTATATAAAGGGTAGGTAACGAAATTAACATTTAAACTAGGACATAGATTTTATAACAACGAAGTTTTTAGAATTTTGAATCATTATTAACTATTTTATTATCCAAACGAAAAGCTCATTTTTAACCAAAAAAGAAAATTGCACAAATAGCAGATACTATGAACTCGATTTGTGAGGGCAAATTAAACCACATAAATACGTGGAAAAATCATAATAAAGTGAGACAATTATGCAAAAACTTTGTAATGTCCAACACGAAACTGAAGGAAATTATGAACCAAATGAGCTATTGTATTAATGAAGGTCTAAGCAAAAAAACCCATTCAGAAGCAACTATAAAATGTTGGCAAACATATGTTCAAGACATGCCTACAGGTAATGAAGAAGGACATTTTCTTGCGCTGGATTTAGGTGGAACAAATTTTCGAATTCTTAAACTGGAATTAGGGAAAAATAAAAATTACAAAATGGATCAAAATGTGTTCTCGTGTTCTAAGGAGTTGATGGCTGGAACTGGAACACAGTTATTTGATTACATAGCTAATTGCTTGGACGAATTTGTGACATTACATGGAATAAAGTCCGAGAAGGTATTGCCTTTGGGATTTACATTTAGTTTTCCAATATCACAATTAAGCATTGATTCGGGAAAACTTGTAAGATGGACAAAAGGTTTTACTTGTGATGGCGTAGTTGGTCAAGATATTGTCGAACTTTTGAATAAGGCAATACATAATATCCAAGGATTGAATATAAAGACGTGCGCAATTTTGAATGATACAGTGGGCACTCTCATGTCCTGTGCTTGGGAAAATCCCAAAACCCGAATCGGTTTGATTATTGGTACAGGTTGCAATTGCTGTTACGTGGAAAAAGTAAATTTGATAATAAATTCCAAATTCATACACCATCTTCAAGGGTAGGAAAAATTATTTAAACTGTCAAACTAATCGAGTGTGTAAAAAATTTATGTATAGACCTATTGCTTATCAAGTTTTCAATATTTTAGTATATTAACAATTAGAAATATATTTTTCAGACACAAAAAATCGAGTTGTACAGTAAAGATGCCAAAAAAACTGAAATGATTATTAATCTAGAGTGGGGTGCATTTGGTGATAATAAAGAGCTACAAAAATTCCGTACATCTTACGACAGACAAATTGATTACGATTCCGAAAACAAAGGTCAACAAACATTTGAAAAAATGGTATCCGGCATGTACATGGGAGAACTATTAAGACTTTTATTGATAGACTTGATAGAAGCAGGATTAATATTTAAAGGACAAATGCCAACAACGCTTAATAATACTAAAAAAATAACAACTGAAATGATAACAATAATTGAAAGTGATCCTCCTGGCACAAACAATGGTATCAAACAGCTCCTTCGAACAATTGAGGTAGAAAATCCTACAGATGGCGATTGTATGAATATTAGATACGCAGCAGAATGTATTTCAAGAAGATCTGCTCATCTGGTGGCAGCCGGGCTCGCGGTTATTCTCAATAAAATTAATGAAAAGGATGTAATAATTGGAGTGGATGGGTCTGTTTACAAATATCATCCATTTTATCATAAGTTATTGGTAAACAAGTTAAATGAATTGACGAAACCCGATATACAATTCGACATATTGCTTTCTGAAGATGGTAGTGGAAAAGGAGCTGCTGTATTGGCATCATCTGTTTACAACAACAATTAAGTTCATAATAAAAAAACAATATTTTAAAATTTTTTTTTTATGTAAATACAACCGTATACAACGTATATACGTACAAGGGCGATTAATAAATTAACGAGGAAACATTACCAGCGTACATAGTGCCCAATGTTAAGATTTCAAAAAGAAATTCCATTTTCTAAACCTGGGTTTTACCAAATTTTTTTAGTATTATATCTTACATGTTAAAAAATTAATATTCTCACTATATTTAAATTATATTAATTTTAACAATAATCCATGGAATATGAACAAAACGACAGTGAATATGTTGCTGTTTATGATTTACAAGCTGTGATGCCACTGCCAAAAGGAGATGTTTCTATATTTTATTACAGGTCAAAGTTAAATGTTCTTAATTTTACTATTTATGACATTCAAAAAAATATTGCTGATTGCTATGTATGGGATAATTATGATTTTATTAATTGGAATTTTGTATTGTTTTTAAGTTAATAAAGTTGAAGCATTTATTATAATTTGTGTTAATATTAAAAGTTACACAATAATGTCGTAACAATAAATAATACATTACGTTAGGTACAAACTAAAAATAAAAATTTTGCATTAACGACATATTACAAAATAACTCGTGACTAAGGCCGGCCGCACACCAAAAGAGCAAAACTGCGTTAGACAGTGTTAGTCAGTCTAACACAGTTTTGTTAAAAATAGAATATAGGAAATTACATTGCATACGCACACTGATTAGGCATAGTAAAAACAAAACGTTTTTGCTTTAAAACACAATTAGTCATGACTGATACTGTCCGAGTGTCCACATTTTTCGTTAGTCACAACTAGACAATAATTATTCGTGTGTATTTTTTTTTCGTATTTCGTATGTATTTTTAATAATATTTTTTATATACTTATCACAAAATGGCTTGTGATGGGGAAATACTAGTAGGTTTAGTGGAAAAAAAGACCATCCATTTATGATTTTGGAGACAAGGACCATAGCAATAGAATTGTGCAAGACAAGTTATGGGAAGAAATAAGCAAAGAAATGCATGTTGATGGTAATTTGAATATATATAAGTTATATATAAGTTATTGAATAATTATATTTTAGTTAAAACAATATATTATTTAAATTATAAATTATTGTAAATAATAATTAATACTAACATACAAATATTAATACAATATTCATTTTATACCTCCTGTCGTATTAATACTTGGTATTATTATTATTATTTATTATTACATATGAAATTCCAAATAGGTTAATAAGTAGTTATTAACTAATACTAGTAAAAGTAAAATAATAATACAACTAAAATTGAATTTCATGAATACTATAAAACTATATATTATTTATTAATAAATGTGTACAACTCTTTACCACACAACAGTATTTTTTTTATTAAAACGAACAAATTTAGCTTAGTTATTTAACAACTAAGCAGTATATACATTTTGCCACGGAACTGATCCTTTTTCAGAGTTGAAATATTTCATAAACTTTTCACGGATATCTATAGCTTCTCTTGGTGGTCTGCGATTAGTAGGTTTGTTGATATCTTCTTGGTTTACCCATGATGAGGTTGTTTCCATTTCATTATGAATGTCAGTTAAATTATGTTCTTTGTACATGATTAAATTGTGAAGCACACAAGCAGCTTGAGTTATGATTGTAGCTTTCTCCGGATTAACTAACATTTTATTTTCAAATACGTTAAATCTTTTTGTTAGAATACCAAAAGCACACACTACTATTCTCCTCGCTCGTGATTGACGATAGTTAGGTTATTCGTTTCGAATTTGTCAATTGTTTTCTTGCAAATGGCTTCATTAAATTTTTTTTTAACGGATAAGCTTCATCCGCAACAAATACAAATGGAAATTCATCTTCAACTTCTTCATGAATTTGTCTCGATGGAGGTAAAAGTAGTTTATTATTTTCCAATAGTTTTCCAAAATTTTATTCTTTTAAAATTCCTCCATCACTGTTATGACCGAAATCACCTACATCTATGAATATAAATTTTGCGATGGCGTCAACTACTGCTTGAAGAACAATATAGTGGTGTCCTTTATAATTGTAATAACTAGATCCTGAATTTGGTGGACATTGAATAGTTATATGTTTACCATCTATGGCACCTACGCAGTTAGGAAAATTTCAAAATTTGTCAAAATCTTTTTCAATGTTCAACCAACCATCAGTCGAAGGTAGAGGCATAAACTGTGGCAATAGTATTTTCCATATAGCACATGTATCATTGACAATTTTACCCGCAGTGGTAGCTCCTAATCTAAGATTATAATGGATGCGTTGAAAATGTTCACCAGAAGCCAAAAAACTAAAAATAAATGTTTAAAAAATAAATTTTAATAAATTTTTTAATTGCTTTGCAAAACATTTTTTTACCAAATCGTTTTCAGAGAATAAATAAATACCTAAATAAATAATAAATCTGAAACATCTTAGATTATTTTATATGGCTAAATTAATAATTTATGAAATATAAATAAATGACAGTGGTTTTTGTATTTGTTTTTATAGTGTCGGTATGCAAAAGTAAGTGGACTAGTCTACGCAATTCGTTTGCAAGGGAACTTCGTGAACTTAAAAATAAAAAATCTGGGTCAGCTGGGTCTAAAAAAAGAAAATGGTACCTTTTTGACAGTATGAGTTTTTTAACTGGTTTTATGATGCAGCATAAAAAAATGGGTAGCAACATCGATAACGATTATTTAAATGAATCTGAAGAAATCATAGAGTCTGGAGAAGATGATACATTAGTAGTAGACAATACAGTAGATAATACAGTTATAGAAAGTGAACTAGACATTATTGAACCAATATTTAAAAAACCAAAACTGACTTTACACAAAAAAACAACAGCAAGCGATAAGGTAGTAGAACCGATGATAGCATTTTTGAAATCAAGAACTAGAAAGCCAGCACCAGTTGAAGAACCTCCAGAATTGTTATTCTTTAAAATCCTTATTCCAGACTATAAAAAACTTATGATAAAAATCAAAGGAAATTCAAACACTTAGTTATGTCGTCTTTAAATAGTTATCTTGATGAATGATGAACAAGAAGACAATAATCAAACAGCTTCATTTCAAAAAAATATAAATAATATGTATCATATACCAGTTGAAGAGCAGAGTAATCGTTTATATCAAGCCAGACCAATCATGGAACAAAATATGAATTATCTAGCTGGACAAAACACAGATCAACAAATTAATCAAAACCAAAATGTAAACAATTATTACAGTGATTTTGCTTCAGATTTATCTTCGTCTTCACTAGAAAGTAACAATTCGTTCAAATGATATTTTTTTCAAATGTATAAGTTATAATAATAATAAAGCAGAATTAACTTTAAAAAAGATTTATAAGTTGAAGTTTAATTAGTAAACGGTTTAAAAAAATATATTATGATTCATTTTATACCTATTAAAAAATAAAAATTATTAAAAAAACAATTAGGTATTTCTTACCTCAGTGTAACCAAAAGCCTTTCCTCGGGAGAAATACTTTTTCTGAAACGTGTATCTTCTTTCCTTATTTCTTCTCCTATTTCTTGCAGTATAAAATCAAATGTGACACTACTTACACGTGTATAATTTTTAAATTTACTTTCGTCTGAACGTAGTTCGCATAATAAAGTTAAAATTACATTATGAGTGATACGTTTTTTATTTAACGGATGAATCCACAATTTTTTTTTTTTTATGATTCTGTTCTAAATTTTGTAATGTGTACCACATGCAAATCGCAACATCTTCATCAGATGACATGATGACTACTGATTTTTGTTTTGTCTAATGGTGTTTTGCCTAGGTAGTGTGCACTTTATAAAAACAAATTGTTTTTAGTTGACTAACACAAAAATGACTAGCATTGTCTAACACAGTTTTGCTCTTTTGGTGTGCGATCGGCCTAAAAATCATCACAGTGCAGTATAATCAGTCGTCGCGAGCACACGTAATGTGCTCCGATAACACACGTGCGTTCAGCTGTACAGGTTAATACTGTGTTCGTTATTATTCTTTGACAGTTTCTACGTATACTACTGCTTATGAGTAGTATTGTAAAAATCGTTGTGAAAATAACTCGCGCTATTCCAATTATTCCGTGTATCCAAACAACATCCAGTCAAAAAACTGGAAAACATTGGTAAATTTTATTACTTCAATAATTAATTCGTTACGTAATCATTGTTCCCATACAACAAAACCCGCACATAATTACGCCTATCGCCAAAACACACCCGATCTCAACAGCACGGTCGGCGGCGGTCGACCATTAGGTGATCTCATGAATGTAATTCTTACAAACACGAACTCACAATCAATCAATTCTCAAATGAATCGCATACAGAACGACTCAAGCGATGTATTCGGAAATGATTCTGATATGGATTTGGATGACTCTTTCGGATACCAAGTCAAAACAAACAAAAAAACATCCAAACTCAAACGTGCATTACTTCTTTCGTCAAGTTCCAACCCACCTACAACAACTAAAAACAAACAAGTAAAGTTTGTCTCCGAAAATAGGTTCGACCCTATCTCTCTTGATGATAATACAGTTTCTGATATCACCCCAAATCAATCATCGATGAACACCATTGAAATCGATGTAAAACAATTAATCCCAGCACCTCCACCTATTTTTGTAAGTAATATTGACAATTTTATCAAATTGCGTACTGACCTTATAAACTTGATTGGCACACAAAATTTCTCATTTAAATCAACCACGAAAAATTTAAAAATTGAAACTAAAGATTCCGATGCATATCGAAAGGTCATTAGACATCTATCAACATCCTTCAACATTATTTCGCCAAATGGCATCTCACTCTCAATCCTAACAAAACAGTGGCCATCGCATTACACCTGAACAATCGAGAAGCACAAAAGGAACTAAAATTAAAGATCGGAGATAAACACATCGCCAATGAAGTATGTCCAAAATATCTGGGAGTGAGAATTGACAGGTCTCTGACCTTTAAAAAACATCTGGAGGATGTAAAAAACAAACTTAAGTCAAGAAACAACATTATATCCAAATTGGCAGGCGTGGACTGGGGCAGTAATACTAAGGTATTACGAATATCTGCAATAGCGCTAGTGTATAGTGTGGCCGAATACTGTGCCCCTGTCTGGGCAAGAAGCGCACATTGCCACAAAGTTGACACGGAACTTAACCATACTATGCGAATCATCACCGGTACTGTTAAACCCACCCAAGTGCAATGGCTACCAACACTTGCTAATATAGCCCCCCCCAGACTTACGTAGATTGCAACACACAGAAAGAGTAATTCAAAAAATAACAAAACATCCTGAGATTCCTCTACATGACGACTTCACTGCACACCCCCCAAAAAGATTGAAATCAAGACACCCGATATGGGACCTGACACCAACAAAAGAAACAATAATAGAAATCTGGAAGAAACGATGGAAAAACTCTGGCGTACGGAACGTTTCACTGATAGACAACCCAGAACTGAGAGTACCAGGTTTCGATCTCCCGAGGGCCATATGGACAACACTGAACAGAGCAAGAACAGAACAGGGGAAGTGCAACTACCTAATGCACAAATGGGGAAAGGTAGAATCACCCCTCTGTGAATGTGGAACGCACCAAACGATACGCCATATTGTTGATAATTGTTTACAAACACATTTCGTCGGAGGCCTGGAGAAATTGCATAAAGCAGAAGAGGATGCAGTGAAATGGATGGAGAATCTGAAGTTAAGACTTTAAGCTGGCACTCCAAAAGATACCAATGTTACCTGTATACCATTAGTTTCATTGAATTAGTTTGTTATATAATCTATAGTTTATAATTTATTAATATTTTCCCTCTAGTCTATTGTAATTGTATTTTATTTTTAATTTTACAATCCGATAATGTCATATGAGAAAAAAAAAAAAAAATTAGACATCTCAAAGGCAAAAAAATCGAACACCACACCTACCAAGCTCGTGAGGACAGAGCTTTCCGTATAGTCGTGCGTAATTTGCATCCATCTACACCAACAACAGAGATCGGGATAGCCATCTCTGAAACCGATTACTCAGTTCGTAATGTAAGTAACGTCTTACACAAGACCCCAAAACAACCACTGCCATTATTTTTCATCGATCTCGACCCTGCAGAAATTAACAAGGAAATTTTCCAACTAAAAAATGTGTCCTTTGAACAACTAGAAGAGACCCTGAACAAAGATCTAGACACTTTACAAAATTATTTCAAAAACTGGCATCTCAACCTAAATGCTAATAAAACAACAGCAGTGGCCTTCCACCTGAAAAATCGTGAGGCAAACAGAGAACTTAAACTAAAAATTGGTGGAGTCAACATCGCAAATGAAGAATGTCCTAGGTATCTCGGAATCAAACTCGATAGGGCGTTTACTTTTAGACAACAGTTAGAAACAACAAAAAACAAAATAAAATCACGAAACAATATCATATCCAAACTAGCTGGGACTTCTTGGGGATGCAGCGCAGGTACTCTGAGAACCTCAGTACTATCCTTAGTATACAGTGTAGCTGAATATTGCGCTCCCGTGTGGACAAGAAGTGCTCACTGCAATAAAATTGACGTTCAACTAAATGCAGCAATGAGAATAGTCACGGGTACAGTAAGAAGCACTCCAACTCAATGGCTTCCCGTACTCTCAAACATTGGCCCTCCGGAAATCCGTAGACAAATAGCTACACAAAATATTATCAATAAAGTAAAAAGGAACACTGAACTGCCTATCTATAACGACATAGAACACCACCCAAATAAAAGGCTAAAATCTAGACGCCCTGTTTGGGATGAAGATATAACCGCTAGGGAATTACAGGCTGAATGGAGAAAGAGTTGGCTAGAGTGTGAGGCAAGAAATTCAGCACTGGTTGAAGATCCAACGGTAAAAGTACCAGGTTTCAACTTACAACGAGCCTTATGGACCACGCTAAATCGCATTAGAACCAACCAATGAAAATGCAATTATCTATTACATAAGTGGGGAATGGTGGAATCTCCTCTATGCAGCTGCGGACAAAAGCAAACCATTAAACATATAGTAGAAGAATGCCCGTTAATGAATTTCTCAGGAGGTATAGAGGAAATCCACACAGCCAGCGAGGAGGATATCGAATGGATGAAAAAACTGGGCGTGCGACTGTGACCAAGGAAATATCAATTAAAATAATGAAACTATGAGTTACCAAATTACTATTACCAAACTTAATTCTTAATTTTAACTGCTATTTTTTGACTATTTTATAACTATATAATTTAATTAGTACTAAGTCTCTTAATTTGTTCTATGACTATTATTCTAGTTTATATTTTTGAAATTTATATATTTTACCTATTTATTATTTTGTGCTTGCCGGAGCTAAATGCTAATAATATCCACGCCAAGACGAATGCTTCTATCTTCGCTTACTTTTGGTGAACGTTAGGGGCCCGACATCCTTCAATTCCCTGCGTACTGTCGATGGTGTACTGTGCACAACTTTTCGGGAAGCTTGCCAATGCTTGAATTTGCTCGAAAATGATTCACATTGGGACTTAACACTCGCCGATGCAACCGTTTCTGCGCCAGCAAATGAAATTTGTACGTTGTTTGCGATCATCATAGCCACATGTCATCCATCGAACCCGAATGCATTGTGGGAGAAATACAAGGACGAGATGGTTGATGACATTTTGTACAGAGTTCGAACGACAAATTTTAATTTTGATATTGAAAGTAGCGACGATATGCGCAACGAAGCATTAGTTCTGATCGAAGACATGTGCGTGCTCATGTGCGGCAGTCTGTTGTTAACTTTGGGAATGCCAGCTCCAAATAGTTCGAGGCACGCTGCATTCAATCTTGAATTACAGCGGGAGAAAAACTATGATCTAGATGAGCAGGCTGAAAGAGTCCGAAAAAATGTGCCGCTGTTGAATGCCGAGCAGAAGAATGTATACGATTCGCTGATGATGGAACGGGAGGCATTTACTTTCTCGATGCTCCTGGAGGGACAGGCAAAACGTTCGTCATTTCGTTGATTCTGGCAACAATTCGGTCAAGATCACAAATTGCGTTGGCTGTCGCATCCTCTGGCATTGCTGCCACATTGTTGGAAGGCGGTCGAACTGCACATTCAGCTTTGAAGCTGCCAATGAATCTTCTCATGGTTGACAAGCCTACGTGCACAACGACCAAGAATTCAGCGACAGCGAAATTGATGCGAGAATGCAAAATCATCATTTGGGATGAATGCACGATGGCACATAAACTAGCTTTGGAGGCAGTTGACCGAACAATGAAAGATTTAAGGGGGAATTCGAGACGATTTGGTGGGGCAATGATATTGCTCTCCGGAGATTTTCGTCAAACACTTCCCGTCATTCCGAAATCTACTGCTGTCTATGAAATAAATGCATGCCTGAAATCGTCGTTTTTGTGGCGGCATATCAAGAAGTTGAAATTGACCACGAACATGAAAGTTGCGTTGCAAAACGACCCATCAGCTGCTGAATTCTCGAGACAACTGCTGGCGCTTGGTAATGGACACATTCCGATTGATGTTTTGACTGGATTCATATCATTTCCGGCAAATTTTTGTGAGTTCACATCGTTGAAGGAAGAACTCATTACAAAAGTGTTCCCAAGCATTGAGGTCAATTATAACAATCTTGATTGGATGAGTGAACGGACAATACTAGCAGCGAGGAATAAGGACGTCGATAGCTTGAATTTTACAATTCAGAGTAAAATTGCTGTTGAACTGCGTTCATACAAATCTGTTGACATCACGACCGACGAAAACGAAGCGGTCAACTATCCGACAGAATTTTTGAACTCGCTTGATGTGCCAGGAACTCCACCGCATAATTTACAGGTAAAAGTGGGATCGATCATAATTATGTTGCGGAATCTAAATCCTCCTAAATTGTGTAATGGTACACGACTGTCCGTCAAGAAACTGATGAACAATGTAATACAATCAACGATCATCAAGGGCAATTTCAAAGGGGAGGAAGTCCCTTATCCCACGAATTCCGATCATTCCAACAGATCTTCCATTTCAGTTTCCCGTTAGATTGGCTTTTGCGATGACAATCAATAAATCGCAAGGCCAATCGTTGGAAGTCTGTGGGATCAATTTGGAATTTCCATGTTTTTCGCACGGGCAGCTGTACGTTGCCAGTTCGCGTGTTGGAAAACCGTCTTCGTTGTTTATTTTTGCACCAGAAAACAAAACGAAAAACATTGTTTATCAAAATGCAATATATTGATTTCTGTAGCAATTCATTACAATGGAATACTTGAATTTTATTATCAATCTAGACTTTATTTGAAGGCGTTAAGTTCACCGGGTCAACTTAATTTAAAAAAAAATTTAGGCATAACAACGTTTGCCGGGTCAGCTAGTAAAATATAATAATTATATTTGTTAATATATAAAAAAAATACACAAAATATGAAAATACTATTATATATAATATAATATCTAATCGTATAAATGCAGCAACGTGCGGTGACGAAAACAAACTGTTTTGTTTTTTCAAATCATCTGGTGCGTCCGAACGAATTCGATCGTTCGTACGAGCGGCGACGGCTGATAACATTGGAAACGCAGACATGTTACCACAGGTTTGTTTATTGTTGTCGCCGCATCGCACGCACCGCAATGCGTTCGCCGGACTTGCCGGATTCACGTAGGACACGGCGTTACATCTATAATTCTATGCTGAGATTATCCTATTTTTCTTTAATATGGAAAATATCTGTAATTATCCTTATTCACAAACCCAACAAACCTAAAAACGAGCCTTCCTCATATAGACCAATTAGTCTACTTCCAGTACTAGGAAAACTATTTCAAAAAGTGATGCTAAAAAGAATCAGACCCACTCTCAAGCTCCAAAAAATTATACCAAATACGCAATTTGGATTTAGAGAAAAACACTCCTCAATCCACCAAATCCACCGAATTTTCGAGAAAATAGCTGCATCTTTTGAGAACAAAAACTTCTGTCCAGGTATTTTCTTAGATGTATCACAGGCCTTTGATCGGGTCTGGCATACTGGTTTATTGTTTAAATTGAAAAAGTTTCTCCCAGCTACACTTTATTTGTTGACCAAATCTTACCTAAATACCGTTCATTCTTCGTCTGTCAAGGGGACTCCCTCTCATCTCAATTCCAAATATATGCAGGAGTACCTTAGGAAGTGACTTATCATCAGACCTATATAACATCTACACAGCAGACATTCCAAACTACAAAAATACATTGTTAGCTACTTACGCCGACGATACGGCAATTCTTTCATCGCATCCTGACCTAGCAACAGCACATCTAAACCTAAAAATCCGTCTTGAAAAGATTTCAAAATGGTCTTCCAAGTGGAGAATTAAAATCAATTCAGATAAATCCTTTTATATCTTTTTCACTCTAAGACAAGGCATTCCACCCGCAATTTACTTCCAAAACAATAAAATCCCAACTACGACTCAAACCAAATATTTAGGTGTAATATTAGACAAGCGTTCAACTTGGGGTCCTCACCTCAAAGCCAAAAGAAAAGGTTCTTAACAGTAGACTTCGCCTACTACGCCCAATTATCAAGTCCAAGCTCTCAATCAGTAACAAACTACTAATATACAAAGCAATGCTAAAACCCATATGGGCCTACGGGATCCAAATATGGGGATGCTCCAAGCCTTCCCAAATAAAAACTATCCAGGCCTTCCAGTCAATCTCCCTACGTCAAATAATATCTGCACCATGGTATGTCTCAAATCTTTCACTACACAATGACCTAAAAATCGATACAGTTCCTTCTACAACCAAGAATTATTATAAAAAATTTCACACTAAATCTACTAATCACACAAATCCATTAGTATCCAATTTAGCCAGTGAATCCATCCCAGATAACCCCTCATGTCGCTTAAAAAGAAACTGGTGTCGTTATCTTTTGAATCCCGACCTGTATTAGTGAATAAAAAATCCCCCTTTCAAGTCTGAGGATATCCACACTGGTGGACTTCCCTCCCCATGTAATATCATGTTGTTTTTTTTCCAATCTATTTGCAAGTAACCACATTTACTTATTGTATATAATAATATTACAGATTGTAAATACACTTTTGTTTAAAATAAAAAAAAAAAAAAAACTAATAATCAATCTTTGCATCAATAGTGTCATAAGTTAAAAAACTTAAACTAATTCCCAATTTTTTTAATAATAATATTGTTGTAGGTGAGAATTGAAAGCATAAATATAGTGTGTTACAACACTCCACATCTAAATTAAAATAAATAATAATTAAAATAAGTTTTTATAGCAATATAAAAATTATCAGGATTTTATCATCATCTCATTGTAAATAAAATTTTCAAATTAATTTTGTATAAAATCATGTTTTTCATATTATGTCGATGTTGTAGCAAACAAGCGATATATAACTCACATAACAGATGAAATAATATCTTTAGAGGCTAGAAACAATGTACTATGTAAATCTAATATCAAGACATTGTATCTTACAGAGGGCATCACCGGTATACCATGACTTATGAGCAACAATTATAACAACTTAGTGATATGAACAGAATTGATTGTGGTCTATTGTTATATGATTATATAAATTATTTTATTTGGATATGTATGCATATATGCACTATACATATTATATAAATTAAGATTATTGTAAATATTATCATTATATAAATCAATATTTTTTTGTTCTCAATAGTTGTGCCTAGTTTTTCAAAAAAATTGTCAGATAGACAAATAGAAATAAACATAAACACTGATATCTGTTCCGGTTCAGAAGCCAAATTCAGTGATGAAGATCATGACAATACAGATAGAGACTATGGTTTTTGTTTAAATGCCACTCCGATTCTGACGATGATAAAAATAACAATGACCTAAGAAGTTACTTCAACATCTAAAACTCCATTTTTTTAATTGTAGAACTTAAAATTTCAAATGACTCACTACACAAAGACATTTGCATTCCAACATTAAACAATCTTGCTTCACTCACTTACAAAAAAACACACAAAACTTTTAATACTCACACAAATCCTATAATTACTAACCTTTCATCCAAACAAATTCCAGGAAACCCACCCAGGCGCCTCAAAAGGAACTGGTGTAGGGACCTACTCTCTTTCTAAAACATTTTCCTTCGGGGTACCGCTAATGGGCGACTTCCCCTTCCCGTCATTCTAAAAATCATCAAATTTACTCATTGTATAACTTGTAAATACAGATTGTAAATATAAATTGTTTTCAAATAAAAAAAAAAAGTAAAAGAACTTAAAATAAGAAAAGAATATTAGAACATAATTTGTCAAATCAAATTTCTAATAGTAGTGATAAAACTAACAACACAATTGTTTTTGATTCGACCTTTATATCAAATGCCGCATAACTAATGTAACAATATCGCAAAACACCTCAATAAATTTTATTTTACAATAAAGCACGGCGTGCTGAATCATGTTTTGTTCATGGCGGACAACAATTTGAACAATTTACATGTTAAATGAATAACTTAATGAAATCACAACTTAAATGAGAATGTGATTGCTTGTTTCAATTAATATTTTTTCATTTTCACTCAGAATTATCTGGCCATACCACATTAAACTATTATTTATCAGTGGTTCTCGACATTTTTTCCACGACAGCCTAATTTAGATCCGTACAAAACGGCAACACGCTTAAAACGATTTATGGATTTTTTTTTTGCTTTAACACCATCGTGTCACGACGCCAAAATAATGGCATACGTTTATATTTTCAACACGCACTTTATGTTATAAAGTGTCGCCATTGGGTGGCTGCTTTTATCTGTAAATACTCAAGTTATAAATATTTCCGCATGCATGCTTATTGTAATGTATAAATTACAGATTGTACGCATATAATAAAAAAAGTTAGAAAAAAAAAAAAAAACACGCACAGTACACATTAAGTGTCATGCAATCCGTATTTGTACGACGGAAAAGTTCAAATGAAATTTCAAAAACAATTCCCGTGGCGACACATCGCGTAATTTTCAACAATATTCACGGTTTATGAGACCAGTCGTGCGCCGCGTTGAAAAGAGACCAACAGGGGCAGGGGTGGAAAAACCAACACCACGACCACCGCCGACCAAACTTTACTCGGGACGGTCACAAAGGGCCGACACACATAACGTGGTGGTGGTAACAATGCGCTGCTGGAGAACTCGCACAATATAGAAGACGGCCGTCGTGCCCATCAAGTGTAAAAACCCGGACGGACCACAAACCACGTGCGTCGGCCGGACGGCGTTCGCCATGACACGTGAAAACGCGCACTCGAATCGCGATCGCTCATGAACGAGACGACGATGAACGGATCAGTAACGACAACGACGATGATGATACGCAAGGGATCACGTACGGACTTGGAACGAATGGCGGCTCACCGGATCCGTTGACGGGCGGCGTACGTAGGTGGAGAGAAAAAAATGGAGTACTCGCACTCACGTCGGCTGAGCGAGAAATGCTTGGCGGCGGCGGGCCGGACCCCGTCGGCGGTGCTACGGTAGTGGTGGTCCCCCCTCCGCTGGAAACGCAGAAATACAACGGCCCGCGTTCTCGGACGGCGAGGCACTCGATGAATTATCAAACGTATGAAAATAGATTTGGATTGTCCGTGTCGTAAGCTGAGACCATAGTACCATACATATGGTGACCAGATATTAAAAAAAAAAAGAAGTACATCGGTATAATATGTATAATATAATATATAAATGGATAAAAATTATAATAGAACATAAATTTAAACTCCATTATTACTTTATTTTAATACTTACATAAAGTATCATAGATTTTTAATCTAACAGTTAAAAATAAAATATATATATTATAAATCTTAAACCATGTGACTAGCATAAAAAAACAAAACTTAATGACAAACTCTTAACAACAACAAAAAAAAACAACTGGTTATTACTTCAATATTTTTGACATATTTTAACTCAAACATTAAATTTACTTAATATTAAACTAAGTTTAATATATTAATAAGCAATTAACTTAAACATTATTTAATTTACAGTTATTACATCATTACAAAGAAGTACATTTTAGTGTACTTTATCAATTTACGTAGGACAGTAGGACAAGTATTTAAAAATCTGTACTGTCCTTATAAAATAAGTACGTCTGGTCACCATAACCATACACTATACAGAACGCTACGCTACGTATGCTATGTATACTATATATTATGTATGTTTTGTACGCTATGTTACGAAAAATAACGTAGCACTCACGAAAATTAGTAAAATATAATATATTTTTATTTTGTATTTTTCAAAAAACCTTCAACTTCAACTTTTAACCTTAAGCTGAGTTTAACTGATGTTATAATTACATGAATGCGTTAAAAATGTATGATTGGCTGCTCGTCGTTCGTATAATCACAGAACACGTTGTATTCAATTTCCGATATCGATACGAGCAATGAACATGCCAGTCGAAACCTGTCGACACATCGCGGCATCGCTCAAAAATATAGCCACAAATCAAACACTCGGCGACGCGTCGCAACGTAGCTAAAGCCTCGATTACACAGAGCGATTTTACACGCTAGTCGCCGGCGAATTGACTCGCTGCGACTAAAGTCGCTCAATGTAATCGGTCTAGTCGCTTACTCGCCGCGTGTAAAACACTCGCTACTCGCTCGCGATTAAAGTTGACGGCCGGGCTACTTTAGTCGCTAGTCGCTGGCGTTTTTACACTCCTGCGAGTAAAATCGCTCAATGTAATCGTAAAATCGCTAGTGTGCCGGCGTGTAGTAGCGCTGGTAAAAATGTCGGAAGCTGTAGTTCGCGCGGGAATTGTGGTGTTCTCTCATTTATTGCGAAAGGAGTTGGAAAAAAAAATTATAAAAAGAAAAGATTATGGACCAGAAGTATCTGCATACAACTTTTGAAATATTTAATTTTTTAATTTTATATTCTAATAGTCATTGTGCTTAATATTCCAGAGAAATGGATATTGTTCGTATATTTTTAAAAAGTCAACAATATTATCACAATTCCACTTCATCATTAATTAAATTTTAAATATAAAAGAAAACGAAATAATTTATCAATATTATAACTTTTTGTCACGTCATGTATCTCATGAATGCGTGAGCGCGACTAGCGAGCGACCGAGCGAATTTGATCGCTCAATGTAATCGGACAAGTCGCTACACGCTCAGACGCGCGCGACTTTTGTCGCCGACACGCAGCGTGTAAAATCGTTTGGTGTAATCGAGCCTTAAGAACAAAACGTAGCGTACACTATTCTGTGTGGCCATTCACGTATTCAAGATAGAAAACTATTTTTTATTCGAATAGCGAACATCGCGAACATGGTACGCATATCGTTCTGTGTGGCCTCAGCTGTACGCGACAAAAGCGGCACGAGCGATCTCAAACGTGTTCGCATTAATTTTTTTCAGAGTGTACTAAGCTCCAAGTCAGGCACAGATCCGTGATTTCAACATGGACGGGGGAGGGAGCGTCAAGTATCGAAACATGAATAATTAATACTACACAAATACGTATTTTTACTGTGGCCGTGTTAATAATAGGAAAAAATAAATAAATTAAGCTTTTTTAATTAAATTTTTTAAATTACTTTTATGAGTCTATAAAATATAAAATCATACAAATACAAAAAACATTATTATAAAACTAATAAAATGTCGGTGGTAAACTGGTAACAGATTTACTGATTAATCGTATTCAGGCGCACTTCAATCACCAAAGCGATAGTTCGTTTCTCTGTCAATCTAAATTATAATGGTTATAAATAAGTGTAATGGTTCGGCCATCAGCGAAAAAAATCACTGACGTAAATATGGGAAAAATGTTATTACAAAAATAAACCAAATTTACTTTCAAAGCATTTTCTGAGAAACCAATGTTATTTTCCTATGTACACGATTTGATACTATACGCAGTCCACCCATAATTCTGTCAAAATATTTTGAGAGTATACGGCGTATGTGTAGTATACTGTATACCCTATGAGAACATCCCTGCGTATTAATGCCGCGCGTATTGTTTTGAACGTTCACAGACGTGCTGAAACCAGTGGCGTATTTAGTGTGGGGGTGGGGGGTGGCTAAGAGGGAGCATCAAATTTCAAGGGGCATCAATTTTTATTTTAAAAAGTGTAAATAACAATAGTGTATGTATAATATACATATTATATTATGTTATTCGTGCTTACTGCCTCAATTATTATGTAAATATTACTCGACCAAATACGAGGAATTTTGCAAGTAAATATTGGTAAATAGCGGACAGCGGTTGTAGTTGCAGCAATGACTTTATCTGTGATACATAAATTGTACTCATCAAGAAATTATTCTACGGGAAATTCAGAGATACCCGTCAGTCGTCAACAAAACCTATTTTTACTTCGACGGCGCGTGGCGTATATGTACTAATGGTTGGTAAGGGTACCTAACCCAAAAATCTCTTCGTAAATTATTAGGCCGTCTACACACGGAGCTACTCATTAGAAACTAAACGGGTTGTTTGTAACTTAAATTACTTATCGATTACTAACGCATTAGTGACTCGGATCCGCACACGATCATACTGTAAAGTGATCGAAATCACTAGTTTATACTGTTATGGAAGGTTATGGAAGGAGGTTATGGAAAGAGGTTATGGAAGGAGGACCTGTATCACGAATTTTTAATACTATGGGTGATTCTAGTGACGAAGAAATGATTATTGATTATTATAACTATTACCATACCAAAAGAAATAGAAAACGAAGAAGTTTTTGGGTTCTATTGAAAGGTTATATTGAAAGAAATTTTCACCATCCACTATTTGTTGCCGCGCGAGAATTGAATCTTTCAGACGCAAAATGTTTATGCTTTTATCGCATGTGTAAAGATATTTTTCCAACTTCGTTCCATGCTATTTCCGTCTTATCCTTCCTAGAATAGCCAGGAAGCGTGAAATTGTAGAGAATAGGATGTTTCTCCACTTCTTCCACCAATTTTAAATTCATTTTTTGTTCGTTCATTTTTACAAATGTTCGTACAAAACAAAAAAAGCTTCGTTGGGCAGCGAAATATTGAAGACAATTTGTAAACGCAACTCAAAGGTGACTCGATAGTTGAATCATTTGGAACTTATCACTAACGCGTTAGTAACTGGTTAGTAACCAGTTGCGCCGTCTGTTGTGTTCCATTGATTAACATTGGTAGTGACTCAACGTCTTAACGTGGGCTAGTTAGTGATTCGCGTCACTAATCAGTTTTTAATGAGTAGCTCCGTGTGTAGACGGCCTTAATGTTTCTTTTGTTTAATTAAATGTTTTAATGTATTATTATGTTATACATAATATACTTGAATACTTCTATGTATGATTAGGTTGTTATTTTTTAATCTCAAAATATATTTTAATGATCATAAAAAAAGGTAAATAAATGTTTAAATTTTGGGGGGCAACAAATCTCTAAATACGCCACTGGCTGAAACGGTAGTGTATACTCGCCTGACGAATCGGATATGATATTATCAACACTCGCACCAGGGATGGGCAACATTAAGTTAATATGGGGCCAGTATTTAGACCTTTAAAATGTAGTGGGCCAGAAAAAGAACGCTAAAACTTCAACCTAACTACGAGACGTATACAGTAACAGTACAACCAACACGTCTAGATATAACAAAAGTATAAGCCAAGGATAAAAGCCGTCTCCAAGGCGGTGAAGTGGCAGGTGTCGAATATTTAGTGTATCTTGTCGAATATAGTAAATGTATTGTCTTCCATTATACTTATGTACCAGGTACATTCACGCGCACGCACAAATAAAAATATAACATACAAATATGCGGCGGAGTCAGATTGTGCGCGGTGGCGGAAAACGATGGATATGATTTTGACGCTTCAAATGCGTACGACTGCGCGCGAAATCGGGAGCCACGTTGCCAAATTTAATATGAATTTATATTTTAATTTGTGTCTTTAATTTGCGTCGGTATTTCTTACACGTATAGCGTTATAACACGTTTGTTACTATAGCTATATGTACCAGCTGATCCAGAGGCGTATTTAGTCGTATTATGGGTCCCGTTGCCCAGAGCGGCAAATTTTTAAAGATTTAGAGGAGCGGCAAATTTTTATTTTGAAAGTTTTGCATTACAGACATGAGACCAACAATGATGTCGATCCATAATTTTCCCGCAAATGTATTATGTTAAAAAACCATGAACATTTGAGTTGCCCTTTTCTTGAAATAACTAAATACGCCCCTGATCTGATCTCCATCTGACAAATCCATCAGCCCACTGTTTAATTCAGTTACTTCATAATTGTTTTTAATATTTAAATAAATAAAAATACAAATACTTCCATTTGAAAAGTATTTAAATTAATTTACTCAAATATTTGACAAATTTCAAAATATTATTCGCGAAAAAAGTAACCTAAGTTAAAAAATGTTAACACTTTAATGTGTTAACTAATATAACTCACATGTTACTTTGATCTATAAATTTTAATAAAAATGTTAAATGTAAGTATAAAATATAATCTTTCGAGATTTTTTTCCAGTTAGACCACACGAAATTGTCTTTAACAATAATAATAATTTATAATTAGTACTTGTTATTGCACTCGACTCACCGTAATTGTTTTTTCACTGTCTTCAATGTTTTCAAATATATTATTAATATTTCGATCTAAGCTTTTCTTGGCTCGTTTGGATCTTTATAGACTGGGATTTAAGTGGCGAAAAAAGCCAGGGGAACACTAATCCCTACCCCCTACATCATTTTAAGCGTTCCATATAGTCTCATACAATGCCCAGGTAATACACGTCATAGATTATAGGTATATATTACTATATAGCTTATAATTTATATTTAATATGGGTTAGCTTAAAATACTATTTAACACATAGTGTCTTAGTGACTTCAACTAAATTGCATAGTCTATTTTTCAACTGTTTTACTAAATATTACTAACCTCAACAATTTTATTCATGTCATGTTATTTACAAATCATAAACAATAAACAATATTTTTTAAGTATGAATGAAATAAAGTACAAGAAATTAAATTTGACATGGGCAAAAATAGAATTAACATAATGAAATCAATAAAGTTAGAATATTTCAATACTATAATGTATGCATAATATTCTCAGAGCTAATAGACATTATCCGAGGGCGACCGCCGACGAACGACGGTAATAATTAAAAATATAATTGAACATTTTATTATAACTTTTAAATTATTTCAATGTGGATGATTATTTTTAACAAACAGTTTAGCATTTCAGTAAAATTTTCGGGGACGCTTTAAAAGCGATGCGAGATATAGGGGGACTGAGTCCGCTTGCGTCCCCCTCCACTTTAAGGCCTATTTATAGATATCTAAGTGTGTTGTCCCATATTACGGGCTTTGCCTCGACTAAAGTTATAAGTCGATCGATATTTATATTCATTGTAATAGCAGAAAAAAAGAACACAAAATAAATAAGTTTTTGAACTGGTCGTAGACAGATTTGATAATTGATATGACGGATTTGACGGCGAATTGCCCGGCACGACGTGTAGGTAATATTGTTTTTCTGTTTCCACTATATATTTACAATCGGAAGAGACGGTCATCGATTACACTATTATTACAGTGGTTGTTTCGACCTTTTCGTTAAATTTCGCCGCTTCGATTATTTCGTGATACACGTTATGACACACATGACGTACAGAAGATCGAAGAGATCGGCTCATTGTAAATCTCGTTGTAGATTGACCAATTTCGCACGGTTTCATTGTAATCGACAACATCGGACGATATTCGTGCCGCAGTGAATCGCGCCGTTTCTTTCAAACGCTGCGAATCTGCAACTGGTTTGAAGCACGCCAAGTTAATTTGCCGTGGTCCGATGGAAGATATTTCGACATCGTATTGTACTAGGCAGTAGGTACATCAATGTGTGATAATTCTGTGCAATTTAGCTAAATGTGTGACATTTTGTCTGAGACTTATGTCAATATAATTCTCGATTATCTGTCTAGATAAATATGCAGTTAAAGTAAAACTTTGGTTTAATTATTGTAAATTATTTGACTGCACATTCACCATATGCGAACTATAACACATTCAGAGGAATCGTTGTGTTCCGTCTGTTCAAATAATCGTTTGTTTTACAGATGTTGATTATAAAGTACAGAACCAGAAACCGAACATAGAAAATACATTTGATCAACGGTTTTCCGGTTTTCGTTTTTTTACGATTGGAATGTGAGATAGTCAATATTGTTAGTCAAATTTTTATTACGGCCATAATATATTGATTGCTATTGATCTGAGAATTGAAAAAAATATACAAAATTTATGTTCCATCTAAAGGGAAATATAAATAATTTTAAATAGATCCAAAAAAAATAAAAATGTCCTGTAGAGTTTCAAGACTTTTTTTTCTTTATGTGATAAATGCAATACGTGTTAATATGCATTAATTTTAGTTACGATAATTAATTACATTAAATTAATATGCATGTTATCCCATACTTTTTATATAACATGATTAGAGTGGTAATCCATTAATGGCACTCAGGCTTGTAAATCGTTTTTTTCTATATTACATTACTTGGTTGTGTTAATTTACATGGAGATAAGAGGTCGTGGCACCATTTCCGTTTTAGACGTCTGGGAGGGTTACCGGGTATGGAGCGGACCTCCAGATTTTGGATCAAAGGGTTGTGGATGGTTGTGGAAGTGTTTAAAATGCATTTTCGTTTCATCGTGAACGGATTTAAGTTTAAGATCAGAATCTATAGTGTAATTTAAGACGTAAAGAGGGGCATTTAGTAGTTTTCTGAAAGCTATATTTTAAAAAAATTTAATTTTGTAAAAGTTGGATATTTTGGCATTTCCCTAAAGTTGGATTATGTACGTCCGAACTGGTTTAGTTAGAGATATGTATATTAAAAGTTTAGTCTTGATGTGGGTGTATTAATTTTTATTTATATAATTTTTGAGTGAACGTAGGTGATGATTTAGATTGAGCCTTTTAGAACGGATGTGTAGAGCCCAGGTAATTCTAACGGTCCAAAGTTAGCTCGAGCTATTTAACTGTGGGAGATCTGAGAATTTGATTGCCGTATATGGAGACTGTTGGGCAAGGTGCTAGTCGAAGGGTAAATGTGGTGTGTATGGATTTTGATTGATTTATGTTTAGCCGCCATTTGGTGTACTATTCTTCCATAAGGTTAAGATTGAGTTAAGTTGGTTAAGACTAATAAACTTTTATATAATAACACTAACGTCTCTTAACAAATTAGAAACAATCTCAATATAATTTTATACTTAACCTTTTAATTTAACATAACGCCATCAACAAATAAGAAACAATCTCGAATATCATTTATGCTCAACATTTTATTTAAAACCTAAGTCTAGGAGAATTAAATAAATAATGCTCTGCCTATTTTTCACGCTAATTTTGTCATAGTTAGATTAAACGTGAAACGTAATAAGTAGCGTTGAGATTTTTTAATTTTCAAATTGCACTATAGAAAAGCTTTTAAAATTGATTTTTAGTTGCTAAAAATATATAAAAAGGGCAATTCCGAATTATTGTATTTGTGTGTTTTTATAAAAACATTTTTATCTCGGGTGTTCAGACTTTTTCTAACCTTAAATTATTATTAAAAAAAAAGTATAACCAATTAACTAGTTTGTTGGACTAATCTGGAAAAACATTGCTGTTACGCTGTACAATATGATTTTATGTTAATTATTTTCAAACAAGAAAAAATAATAACCATTTAACGGACCTTTGGACATTTTTAATTGCAACACCATCTTTACTATTGAGGTAATCGACAACTTGTTTAATAGATTCCAAATCTTTGCGGTAATGCGAACATCGAGAAAAAATGTACTTCGATGATGTGCATAAAATAACATGTTATGCTAAATATTTTATATATTTTTGGGAAATAAAATATATCCAAATTTAAAATACTGTACGTAAAAACTCATTGGCTTGTTATTTGTGCATATATTTTTTTTTGTTATTAATATTTTTAATACACGATATATAAGCAATGTTTATAATAAGGGGTATTTCTCATCATATATATTATATAGAATACATATTCTTACTCTTTGAGAGGAATAATATTTTCAGATGTTTAACGGTTAAATCGGGTCCTGATACTCCCCCTTTTAATTTTTAACTGCATATATGATTATTTTCTCATATCATACAAATAGCAGTTAATGATATAAATTATTAAGAATATTAAATTTATAATTTAGTATAATAATTAATAAACAGGAAAAAGGTGTTCAAAGTGGCCAAAGCGGGAAAAATCGTCACATTTATTTTGTCTAATATATCCATCGTAACGGATGAACAGCCTTTTAAATCACATGAATTGTATACTACAATTTGTATTTATTGTTATTATTTTTATTAATTGATAAACAATTAATGATAAAACCATGAACCGATTTTGACTAATAACAAAAATTCAATTTCTGATGCTGCTCATCTAATATTAACTAGTGTTCGCATTGAATAACTATGATTATTACCTTAACAAATAATTTACCTAAATACCTTTTTTTTCTTAAATCTTCATAAGTCTTTATGCATAACATAATAATTAGTTAAAGTTAAATTTATTTACGGGGTTAATATTTTTTAATGATTTAAAAAAGCAAGACGAAAAGAGCAAAGTAGTTTATAATGTTTAGATTTTGAGGAAGTGTAATTTATTTTTGTTCAGTTTTGAAAAGACTATCGGAAACTTATAGAATGAAATATAGTTATTTATTCAACCTATTGTATATACCATTTTTTCCAACTAAGAAAGTGGTTATATATTTTTTTTTGAATTTTGGCTAAGATAAAAACGAAAAAAAATTATCAAATTATGTTTTTTATTGACTGGTAATTAATTAATTTCTTGTTATTAAGTTCAAGTATATGCTCTCATATTTATTACTCTTAATACTACTCTAATATGTAATATGTAATAAAATCGATTTCCTGATATGGTACAACTTGTTGTACAACAATGTTTCTTAGTATGGCCACTTGTACAAATTTCCTTTAGTGTTTATATTTTTTTTTTATGAGATTTAATTTATGGCATTTTAGAAATTGTTACCACATCAATTATTATTATTATTATTACTATGCATATTGTTAGTTGAGACTTGAGAGTAAATAATTATTCAATCACGGTGAAATACACCCATAATTTATAAATCTTCGGGCTTTTAAAAGAAATATACACGTGTAAGTTTATGCAATTAATATGTTCATGATATTCTGTAAAGTCAAATTACAATTATATTTCTTACAATTGTATTTTTGTTATTACAATATATCAATTATTATTATTTAATATTAGCCTTAATGAATTCATCTGTTAACACCATATTCATATCGATCCCAGAATATTACAAAGTACATTTAGCCAGCTATATTACTTTCTCTCAAATCATTATTTTAACGACATCGCTATCTGCATTTCCATAACACTAATTGGCTCTACGATCAGTTTTTACGTTATAAATAATAAATTGTATATTATACCCTATAGTATAGTCAGTGGTCACCAAATGGCGGCCCGCGGGCCACATCCGGCCCGTAAACACACTTTATCTGGCCCGCAGACAAGGAAAAAAAAGTAAAAACCTATAATAAAATACGCATAAACTTCGATCGCAAACTTACTTGCAATTTTTCCCACTAATTTTACCCTGACTTTCTATTTATATTATAATATTGCTGTTAATTTGTATTTTATTTTATTTAATTTTTTTCAATTTATTATTTTTTATTTGCGTTATACTTTTGCTTCATTACATAAAATATTTGTTTGGCTATTTTGACGGCCCCCGAAAATTTTCAAAATTTCCGATTCGGCCCTCCAAAAATATTAATTGGTGACCCCTGCCCTATACCATATTATAATGAATGATAACACTAATTACGCATTTGTACATGAAAACGTAAATACTATGAACTCGGTTAACTGCTCTTTTGATAATCTAGATACCTTAGTATACAAACAAAACTCACTCAATATATTGACAACAAATATCTGTAGTATTAAAAAACACTTCGATGAACTATGCATTATTCTCGACAACATAGAAACCAAATTTGAAGTGATCGCTGGCTAAGTGAGTATTAAAAAACACTTCGATGAACTATGCATTATTCTTGACAACATTGAAACCAAATTTGAAGTGATCGCTTTAACTGAAGCATGGCTAGGTTTAGATAACATATCAATTAATAACTTCGCAATAAACGGCTACACAACATAATAAAATATTATTTAAAATATAAATTCTTAGTTTATTAAAAAATTTAAATAACGATATAAATTAGTTTATTCACTGGTATTTCAAGTTTATATTTTCGACATTTGCCATGGTAGACTTCCGACGTCAGAAACAAAATATTTACACAATGTATTTCTTATGTTATTTGGCGTAAGGCCTCCTCTTATGTTACTCTCATCAGATATATCTGACAAACCTGTAATTGACATTGTATCCAAATCGTTATATCCATCCCTCTCAAGTACAAAATTATGTAAAACAATGCAAGCATTTACAATTTTGACAGCAAATTCTGGTTGTACATTAATTGGTCGATGAAATATCCGCCACTTATTTGTGAGGATCCCAAAAGAGCATTCAACATATCTCCTTGCTCTAGATAGTCGATAGTTAAAAATTCTTTTATCGACTGTCAGATGTGTTCCACCAAAAGGTCTCAGTAAATGTTTATGTAATCCAAATGCTTCGTCTCCAATGAAGAAGTAAGGTAGTTTTGGACTGTCTATTCCGGTCAAAGATTTTGCTTCTGGCAATTGTTGTTCATTATTTTCTATTGACTTCCACAAACTAGACCTCTTAAACACTGACGAATCGCAGTCTTTACCGTAACTTCCAACGTCAATATACAGAAATCGATATTTGGAATCTGCAACTGCCATGAGAACTATAGAATTATATCCTTTATAATTAAAATACATTGACCCACTGTTAAGTGGACAAGTTAAACGAATATGTTTGCCATCGACGGCTCCTATGCAGTTCGGGAAATTAGCTCTATTCTCAAATCCAGAAGCAATTAACTCCCATATTTCTTTCGTTGGTGTTGGAATACAATCCTCTCTCATTAGGCACCAAATTGCTGTACATACTTCTTCTACTATTTTACTTGCCGTTGAAATTCCAATTCTATAACTGAAATGTAAATCAGTGAATGTACAACCACTTGCAAGATACCTAGAAAAAATTTAATTTATAAAAAAAATATATATATAAAATAAAATATATATATATATATAATATATTATACAAAAATAAAACTCGTCCAGACGCTATCCAACTTATATACGTAATGCATTATATAGAATGTATCATAAACATATGACATTTTACATTGGTATTACTTATAAATTGTAATACTTTCATGGTACACTCTATACATTTATATATTTTTTAGTGTATATTCCTGTTATAAATTATGATAAATACTAAAATATACTACTATAAACATAAACTATTGAACTTATAAATATAAATGAATTATCGAAAAATATCCATATATTTATTATTACAACACACAAGCCAGTAAATATTAGGTAAATATAATAGTATAATAATATATAACAATGTTTAACTTGGTATTGGTATAATTTTATCGATTTCTTGTTAAACACGGTGCTCGTCCTTTTAGACATATAAAGAGATACCGTGTTAGACACGGCGCTCGTCTCCAACGTCAAAACAATATAAAAATATCCCGTCTCCGAAGTGTTAATATTTTTTCTTTCAGGTCAAGGAGTTCTTAAAAAATGGACTAATCTTCGCGATTCATTTTCAAAATATTTCAAAAAAGACAAAGAGTGCAAGAGAAGTGGCTCAGGAGTAAAAAAAATGAAGAAATATGTATACTTTGATCAATTGCAGTTTTTACGAAAAATTTATGTTGAGCGACCGACTTCGAATAGCCTGGAACAGGAACCGAGAAACGATCCAGATAATGAAGAAGATGACATAGCGCCTCAACTGCAAGCTTCAGGTAATGTTTCAGATATTTCTAGGGAAAAAACAAGTAATCCAAAAAAAGGAAAGAAAAATAAAATTCAGGACGACATTGATTCGAGAATTATTAAATTACTTGAAGAAAAGGAGCAACCTTGCAATAAAATGGCTTTTTTACAAAGTATCTTGCCTCACCTGCAACAATTTGATAATCAGGACTATTTACGATTTCAAATGGGTGTTTTGAAAGTTATTGAAAATATCAATGAAAGTAAGAAAGAAAAACATTTTTCTACATCTTCTAATTTCGCACCTTATCAGCAACTTTATGTAAATGCATCAAATCCTACTCAATATCATCCTCGACAATTGTTCAACACTCCCAACCACCCCAATGTTTTCTTATCTCAGCCATATTCAACTAAAAATCAGCAAATTCCATCATGCAGTAAACAACTGACTCCAGTTACTACCAACCACGAGGTCTCTTACACAGAACTTGAACAAATTAGCCCTTCTGGAAATTCAGTAGCTTCCTCAATAACAGAAAGCATCGATTTTTGTACATTTTAGTATATTACATTTTTTTTTTAAATTGACATGTATATATGTAAATATATATATTTATATATATATATTTTTATATATATGTATATAGTATGTAAATAAACATTGTAAAAACAGTCAAACATTTTTTTTCTATTGTTATTATCAGTTATGTTATAACAATAAGGTGCGATTTTTTTTCAATAAACAGTATAATTATATTAAGTTTATTAAGTATATCATATTACTAACCTCAATGTAATCGATAACATTTCAACTGGTTGTATACAATTTCTAAATTGCGTGTTTTCACGTTGAAGCTTATCCTTGAGTTTTCCATGTAATACATCAAAAGAATCACATGACATACGAAAATAATTAAAAAACTTATTTTCATCATTTCGTAAGTCATTAAATAAAGTATAAAATAATCCCACTTCCTCTCTCCTAGCATTAATAGGATGTACCCAAAAAACACGATTTTTTTGTTGTCTTTTGCGGCGACGATTGTATAGCCATAGTGCGATAATTTGTTTGTCGTTCATTATAACAACGCACGACTTGAGTGTTCTTATAAAACTAAACGTGTACAAAAGTATACCAAGCATAGGAACCCTGCATAAATCGTGTTTTACCGTACGGTCAAAACCGTATAATGTGTAATGAGCCATTGATCCGGTTTATGCCGTCCGGTTTTTTGCCGTACGGTCAAAACCGTATAGTGTGAAACAAGCCTTAGGCATAGAAATGTGCTCTGATATGAAATGGATAAATCAGATTACATCCGTCAAAAATAAACTAAAAAAAATGATATACATAATGAAAGAATTACGTGAAATATTGCCTTTCAAAGACATCAGAACAATATACCTAACACTATTCGAGTCAATAGTATCGTATGGCATAATCGGATGGGGTGGTGCCTACAACAACGCCCTTCTACCGCTCCAGATATGCCAAACAATATACAAAGGGTCGCAAACAAAAAAAATTGGAGATATCAAACCGAAAAACTATTCGAAGACTTTAACGTCCTCATTCCTCAATATAGAACTCTTATACCTAAAAACAATCACCATATATCTGAAAAAACATAATCAGTTGGATTCTATAAACCATGGGGTCAACACCAGATATGCAGCTAGTAAATTTTCCTTAGATTGGCCCTCTAAAACTAGTTGCCGAAAAGTTTACTATTTTTTGGGAACACAGATACTTAACTTGATGCCCAATGATATGGTTAATTTACCGATACCCATTTTCAAAAAAAAAATTAACCACTGGCTTCGATATGAATATGTGTGTAAAACTTAAAATTGTATGTAACATACTAATCTAACGCTTGTAATAGTTACTGAAATTATCTATGTGATTTATTTATGAAAAACTCATTATTTGTCTTCTAAAAATGTACCTTAAAACAAAAGAATTATTTGTAATCTAAGATATTCTCATGGACCTCCACACGAGTTTTGCTCAGTGAGGCCCATTAATCTTTTGATATTAATTTAAATAAAAAAATAAAAAAATTTCTTGCGTCTATAAAGTAAAGTACGTACAACATTCAACCGGATTGTTTGACAAATAATTGGATGTAATTATTTGTTCTCTTTTATGTATAATTAATTTATCAATTTTATTATTTATTCAACTGTTTTTATCCTTTCCGAAAAATATGCTTTCGACGTCTGCAGTTGTATTGTGAATCGCCTAAAATACCATAATGCATACTTGAAGGGAAATAAAACTATAAAAGACGAAAAGATACGGAAAAGCATTTCATACTTCTCCCGATAGTCACAATTGTGGTGTTTTGTCTGTTAATATTAAAATGACTTTGCTCCCTTCAATGTATACATTATTACTTATCACCTACGCGTTGATTGTAATTACTAACTTAACGAGTGCAACAACAGTTAGTAAGTTCAATGCAATACAATTATCATTATACGACGTGTTGTAATCGTAGTATACGACTGTCAACTATTAAGAATTATTAACAATAAAATATTGTGTAGTTAAATATCAATGTTTTTAGTCAACTATTAAGTTCCCGGTAATAATCATAACACGAGCGCAACCTTTCAAGTTGTAGACGTAGTTCAAATATTTCTCGTTGGTTTGATACAGTAATCTTGAAACGTTCATATTTCCATACACGCACCCGCGATTCGGTCGGTTTGAATGTGACCAGCAAAAAGTATAAATTAAATTTTTTTAATTTGTCATGGAATGCCAAATTTGCATTGCGAACACTGTGTTTCACGTATCACTGCAACTATACCTGCAGGTGTACCTATATAATATTATTGTACGCCAATGTACGGTAATATACCAAGAAATATACTTTAAGCACATCTACGTGTAGAAAGTTATGATTTTAGTTGGGTAACTTTTTTTTTCAGAACTGTTACGCTTAAAAGATGCCGAAGGTGATGAATATCCCGAAATTATAATGACAGGTAAATCTAAATTAATTAAATACTTTACATAACTTCTTACTGCGCTGTCTACACCAATAGGTGGATGCTATCTGTGCTCGTAAGACGTGGTAAAATCGAAAATTAAGAGATTTCTAGTACCGATAATCCCCGTATGTTTTGAGACGCTACGATTAATTTTTATAGAATAACAACCGAATAACTTGTACCTACGGAAAATAAGCAAGTGGATAGCGCGTGATGACGAAAATATGAGACGGGTTCGATTTTCGATCTCGTTTAAAGTTTTTTCTCTATTCTTCTCAATTTATCGAAAAACTGTTATGAAATTCAAAAAATAAAACCCATGTAGTACCAACAACAGAATAAATCCTTTCAGAAAAGTTGCATGTTTTTACACATCGGAGTAATCCTTCTGGTCGAAATCGCGTTCACAGACACAAAAAAAAACATTCATCATTAAAACCAATACATTTATCGTTTCACTCAGAATCTAAAAGACCAAAATGCATAAAAAAAGGAAAATAAAATGATGTCGCTTTTTTTATTCTACATAGTAGTATGAATCGAATTCATAGCTGACATAGCTTGGGTTCAGATCAATAGAAAAAAAAGCAAATTTCTACAAATTCCAAACCTAAGTCATGAATTCTTGATAGATACTGTATACCAATTTAGTATGACAAATAATTATTCATGGTTATTGGGCCGTTATATGTTATTAACGAATTAATTATAATTTATAACTATGTATACTGGTTACTGATTAAGAATATCAAATAAATAAGATGGAATAACGTCCTGTAATATTAAAATCAGTTGTGGACCAAAATATTAACTAAAATATTATTTCTATTGTAAATAAATTTTTGTGGTCATTTTACAGAACGAAAATGATAAAAAAATATAATTTATGGTATAAATTATGATTGTAGTCAGTAAAGGATAACATTTCAGGCAAACCTATCTAACCTACCTATATACCTTAGGCAGAAAAAATATCTTAATTTAGTATTTAGAGGAAATAACGTAAAAGTCTTTTTTTTATGTTTTTCTGTTTGATTATAAATTATAATACATTTATTTCTTGTAAATGCGTATCTATGAGTGCCGCACTACATTAATATTATAAAACCCAAGCTTCACAGTCATTTGCCAATATGCGAATCCCAGTTGTCAGATGGTATTGTACAAAACATTAAAAAATTTGCTAACATTTGAATCTAACTTAGATAGATATAATTTTGATACGATAATTTATTTAACTAAAATTTGAGTTGGAATTTTTATTTTGGATAGTAATATACTTCCCATAAGATATTTTGTTGTAGAGCTATAATTTTAATAATCTACATTATTCGAATAAATTTTTCCTCTGAACAACACAGTTATGACGGATTATTGATCTTTTATAACCCTACGCACTGCAATTCCAGAATTTTACCTACTACTAAATTATAAGTAATTAGGCACACAATCAATATAAATTGACGATGATAGCTAATTTATAAATGGAGTGTTGAATATTGATATAATTATAGTTATCAATTATAGCTATTATAGCATTATGTAATGTAATTGTGTCACTAATTTTATGTTCTTAACTTAGACGATCTAAATAAAGTAAAAGAAGGTAAGTCATTTTAAAGTTGTTTATGGTTTCACATTGAAAATGATCACTTTAGCTAACTTTATTAAAAAATGGTATTTCCACGTTATAGAAAAAAGTTGTTTTGTGTTATGAATTAGATTAGAATCATTATAGTATGTCATAAAGAAACATTTTATTTTGAATACGGAAAATACCAATAGGTAATAAAGAATTCACTATTGAAGCGATATCAGTCTTACGGATTGGTACAGATTTGACAGATTTGATTTAAATTATTCTTTTAGTTATTTTATAGGTCTTGTCTTCTTTTTTACAAATATTGTACGAATTAAGTTCAAAAGTAACGTGTTAAAGTTTTGATTTCAAAATTTTTACTCATTTAGTATTGTTTTATTACAAATTTAGTAATCATATTTTTTTACACTTCAATAAATAATAACAAATTTGGAATATATGAAATAAAGGTAGATAATACGTAGTTATGCATAATTTTCACGAGGGTCGAGGAACATCGTTATTCGTTAATCGATAATTGTAAGGACAAAAAATATAAATAAAACGTAAGTGTACGTATTTTCTAAGTTATGACGGACACAAATATTTCAAAGATAAAATGTAGGCATGCAGTTTTTAATTTATCAAAATGTCAGGTATTATCGGCACTACGTCATTATTATCCGATGAATGTAAACGATCAATTTTTGCTCGAGTACTGTATTTCGTGTTCCTATCTTTACTACGTGGTGTAGCAACAACCCTTAACTTTCGAATGACGTGTAAAGTTCAAGCATGCTTGCAGTAGATTTCCGCCCAAGAGGGTCTACGCTTTTCGTATTATTTGCAGTGTCTTTGGTGAACATTTTTTTTTTTATTGAAAAAAGTAGGATGTCGAATAGTTTATTGATGCCAACATGGCGTTACGACTAATAAAAAACCCGGCAGTTACTTCATTATGATCGACGCCTATGAATTATTATGTGGTTGACCAATATTATTTTCTTCGACGTAAACGCATTTTTACGTGCATACAACGTACGAATGGCTACGAGTAGAAAAAAATCCATGTCGCGTACAACGGATAAAATGCTAATGTTATATCAGATGTAGACAAAAATGTGGTCGAAATACATTTATTCAGATGTTATCGTATACACTATAGGTACAATAATACACTTGTGTAGTTGTGCGATCATGTTTTTTAATTGTTTCACAGATAAACTAAATCAAGTCGACGAAGAAGGCAATAAGCTTTACTCAATTCAAGGTAACTATATTATGAATTTAGTGTTCCGGAACCACAAGAATAACACAAAGAGTATCACCCTTAACGCCCTACCTTGATTACGGCCCTAGGGTTACGTGATTAGGTTAGATTAGGAATGGCCATTATAAGGAATATTAGTATCATAACTCTGCATAATAGTGTTGGCCAACGATATATTTTTAATTATCGATATCGTATTTTTTTTTTCGATATCGTATCGCGATATCGGAAAAATACCGATATCGATATCGATTTAAATAACAACATAACAAAAAGTTACATTTTATATAATTTAGTTTATTGAAAGCATATTAAAAGTATAGAATACATATTATATTAATATTTAATATATTATAAGTGTAAATTAATTAACTATTATAAATTATTTTGTACTAACTGAAAAGTATCCAATGTATTTAATCGACGTCTCACCACGAGTTAACAACCGGCACTGAATTTATATTAAATTGTTTGGTGTGGTGAGCTATTTCTTTGAAACATATTGCCTCATATCATAATTTAGTATCTACTTTATACTTTTATAGATATAATTTTATTATATACTGTATAGTGTATACTCAATTTAATTAATTAAAATCCTGAGCCCGGATTAATGATACCGATATCGCGATATTTTCGATAATTATTTTTAGATATCGATATCGAAAATATGAAGAAAATACACACGATATCGATATCTTATCGAATTATCGATATCGTTGGCCAACACTACTGCATAATGTACGAGTATTGGGCAGTTATTAGTTATAATTATAATGTTTAACTGTACTGATTACTGAATCAGTATTTTTGGATAATAACAAGGTTTAATAACGTTCTACCGTATGCATTAAAATCGATTCAAACCAAAATATTAGTTCAAATATTATTTTAATTGTAAATTAATTTTTGTGGTAATTGTACAGATAAATGATAAAAGCACATAATTTATGGTATCAACCAGGGTTGTAGTCGTTGAAGAATTAAGTTTCAGCCAAAATATTCTGATGCTTAAGGCCAAAAAAAATATCTTAAATTTATATTTAAAGAAAATAACGGAATAGTATATTTTGATGTTTTTCGGTTTGATCATAATACATTAATGTCTTGTAAATGCGTAAATATGAGTGAAGAACTTCATTAATAGAATAAAACCCGAACTTCACAGTCAGTTGTCAAATGGTATTGTAAAAATAAATTTTAAATGTTGCTAACATTTTCTAACTTAGATTGATATAATTTTGATAAGATAATTCTATTAAACCAAAATGTGAGTTAGAATTTTTATTTTGGATAGTAAGATACTTTCCATAAGAAATTTTGTTGTAGAGCTATGATTTTAACTATCTACATTTTACATTTATAAGAATAAAAATTACATTTTTCTTCTGAACATAATAATGATGGATTTATATCGATCTCTGATAGACCTAAGCATTATTGTTATTCTATAATTTAATATTTGGAACACAATTCATAAAATTTAACGTTGATAGCTATATTCTAAATCGAGTGTGGATATAATCATATTTTTAAATCACAGCCGTATCATTGTGTCACTAATTGTCATTATTTCAACTTAAACGATCTAGAAATAACAAACGAAGGTAAGTAATTTTAAAGTTCTTTGAGGTTTCATATTGAAAATTATTACTTTTACCATTGATTATAGAATAAACAGGTAGCCCACGGTATAGTGGTTTTCGGCTACTAAAATTATGTTAACATAGACTGTCTTGCAAAAATAAGCAATTCATTTTTATGAAAAATTAACTCCATAATCCAACACTATATTAATAACACCATGAAAAAGTAGTATACGTTTTAAAAAAAAGTACTTTTCGTGTCAGGCATATTAAGATAATATTGCTTATAGTTTGTCATGAAAAACATTTTGTTTTTAAGGTAGTATTTACCAGTACACCCTTTTGAACTCGGGGAGCCGACTCTTGATTAACCTATGTTATATTTTCCCTCTCCCTCCAACGGCCAGTGCCTTTTTCGGGCCAGTTGCGTTTACAGATCAGCAGCAGTTAGCCTTTTAAATCCTAATAATATATCTACTACTAATCATATTTTATACAATTACTAACTGTATTTTGTTGGTTGTGCTATGGTGACCGACTCACGGTAATACAAATTACATTTTTATAATTGTTTATTTTACGTGAAATTATAAAGATAAAAATCCAGTCTGGATCGGCTTAACATGTTAAACGTGGGCGTGGTAGTATTTCTGTCCAAGAGAAATTTCGATTTTTCCTCGGTTGTTGAATGAACTTATTTTGTCACTGACGATTTTCAAATTGAAATATCTAAAAAAAAAAAAAAACATATAATTTCATTTGGACTAAAACGGCATGTTCGTAAGCATTTTAAGACATAATGAAAATAACACATTTTCACAATTGAAGTTTCAAAAAAACATTCAAACCCGGTAAATTATAGTAGATTTATATGGGTTCTAATACTTTTTGGTGCATATCAAATATATTATGGAGTTTTTATTTTTAGGTGAGGTAAAATACCGCTAGTATAGATCGTGTTATAAATAATTATTCTGTTAACTTGGATAATTTAAATTAGAAATAAATGATAAAAACATATATCCTCTATATTTTCTTATCATTAAAAAAAAACACGTGAGATCAGAAGAGTAGTTTTGGAGATCATTCGTGACCAAGAAAATATCATTACACTTATTTTATAAATAGGACTTAAATGTCACTGGCTCTACTAGAAATAAGTTTTTATATGAAAATCCTAGCCACTTTGCGTTCAGGTAGCCCATTTGTAATTTTTATTTCATTTTTTTCCCAAACAGTAGATGCCTTTTTCGGGCCAGTTGCGTATAGATCAAGATATTTTAGGCATTTTTACTTATACATTTTTCAGTAATGTTTATTATGGTTTAAGAACTTCAGTAATATTGTTGTTTATTTATATTACCAACAATATAATTACATACTATACCACTTGTCACTACAAGCCACATGGGAAATAAAATGAACCTACACGTAAATTAAAATTGATTCATCATAATTCTAGAATTTTACAAAAATAAAAAATAATTATTTTAAACAAATTATATGAGCCTAATAACGAATATATGTACCTAGCAAATTGGAACGAATGCATTTTTATTAGCATAGAATTTAATATTTGTTTTTGAATGGCTTTTGTTTGTGTTTTTTTTTAATATAGAAAACCCCAAAGAAAATGAAAACCCCTTGATAGTCCAACCCGATAAATGTAGTAAGTTATTTTGAACTTGTAATATCTTTTGTAAATATAACTTATGTTGTTTATTCTTATTCCATTCAAAAATCATAACCGTGGCCGTGGCTATTTTCGTTGTAATTTGCTGCTATACCTAAAAACTAATGATTTTGAAAATATGAGCTGCTTGTATTTTTGCTACTAAAAAAACTAATGAGTAATGACCATAATCATAACAACTCAACTATATTTTAAAACTAATTATAATTTTATTAGCAACTAAAGTGTTACGATAGACTTGATAAGGAATATTTTTGAATAGGTACTTTTGAACAAATGTATTTTATCTATGTCTGTTGATTGTTATAAGACCTATTAAATCTGTTCACTTGTTTACATTTTACAGAAAAAATAAATGTTCTTTCCAAAAATGACAAGATTTCGGCAATAATCGTTGAAGGTGACTACAATCTATAGATTATAGAATAATGATAATTTGATTAGTTGCTTAGGAAAATTGTTGAATAAATAAATATATAAGTTATACTTTTCGTATATTTTCGTTATTAATGAGAAACAACGTGTATTAAAAAATATTTATATTCACATTGTACACTTGGATTATCTAGTTAGGCTGAGTTATAAAATATAATTGTTGAATTTTATTCGTTTTTCAATATTTTATTATATTATTAAATTAATTTTTCTCTATATAAGTGACGCATTTTAAAAGTTTTGTGGGTACATTAATTTAATGAATCCCACTTGACACGCTTTAATAAATTTCTATAAAAAAAATACACAAATATTTAAACATTAATGGTATAGTAAATAGAAAATTAGAATAGTCAAAGCTAAATTATAATTTAAAATGTTCGTTTTTAAATCTAGTTCAATCAAAAAATTTACTAGAAGAAAGTAAGTAATTTAAAATACTTAAATAATTTGTTACTGTAAATAACAATTTCTTATACTGATATAAGAATATTATAATATAAGTAATAATATAAAAAGTATAGATATACGAGTATTATTATTGTTACCATGAAGTATAGATTTGGTTCAAAATTTATTAAATATTAAAATAAATTTAAAGCGGGTATCTGGTCTGAGGGCACCTGAAGGCAATTTGATTTAAGTTAAAAAAAATAACAACATTTTAGGTACAATCATATGAACTTCTTAAAATTACATTTAAAAAGAATGAAAAGGGGTCTTGGTGCATTCGACTGCAATTTGATTTATATTTGAATTTTTTTCAAAAGAAAAAATATTCATCATAACTTGAAATCATCAAAAACTGATATTCTTGCTATCCTTACTGTAAATATAAAAATTTTATAGAATATCGAAACTGAGATCAACGGTTTGTGGTTCAGTATGCAATTGCATATTTGGTCCTTGTGGTTTTTTTTGTACCCCTGTCCTTTGGTCTTAATATTTAACATAAGCTTATAAATAGGTTTGATGCCCCAAGATCATATAATATGTAAATACTAGTATTTATAATCAATGGTAATACCTAGTTAATTTAATTTTCAAATACATTATATTTTTAGAACCAACAGTAGTAATAGATGGTGAAGATGAAGATGCCATATTGAAAAGTTAGTACAATAATATAATTTAAGGAATATTTCTTTAAACTGTCTTTTTGTCTTCTTATACCGACTTATCCAATATCGATAATTAGAACGAAATCTGCTTAACTTTCAACACATTTTATACCCTTTGAAACACTAAACTGATGATATTTACTGATATATCAAATTGAATACAAACAAAATATGCTAGGTGTCATATTCATATTTTATGCCATTCGGATGCAGCTTAAGTTTGCGATATTTTGCATAGCAATTATTTTAAAATCAAAGGGTTGTAAAGATTAGAGAGTATCAATATATTCATGTACCAACGTATAGGTTATAGGTAAATACTTAGAGATGTATAGCTGTTTTATTAAAACGTATTATCTTTATTATTTTATAAATGTACACAATTATACTACGGAATACCTATGAATTTATAGATAAAATGTTCAAAGGTAAGAATGCATTTTCTTATTTTACCTACTATGAATTCAGATGATTTTCATTGTATAATTAATATTAAAGTAAATATTTTATATTTATATCAAACTAATTTTACAGTGTACGTACTAAAATTATTTTGCAGAGTATATAGTTATTATGCGTTATACTAGTGGTTTTTCTACCCGATAAACCAATTATAATATCCATTTTTTTTTATATATAATATCCATTAATTATAAAATAGTAAAATCAAATTCGACTGATTTTTATCAATATGAAAGATTTTTGAATCGGTGATATAAATTTGTGTGGCTCTTGGTAACGTTATAACAATCAAAACTTATTATTTTTACAATGTTATAGAATTTTGGATTAATTAATACCGAATTAACTTTTTAAGAGAGATAAATAATCATATTGTCTGTTGATATTTATGATACCGATTTTCCTTCACTCGAGACTGCATTTTCGGTAGTTAGAAAATATCCATATTTACATATATATATATATATATATATATATTATTGCAGTTGTAACTGCTATTTGATTATACCGGAAATTCAAACGAGCTTATAACATATTATTAAATTAACGTTTAAAATTAAATTAATATTTTATAATACAGGTATAGCAATATAATGTTTAACTTATTTGTTTTGTGTTTTAAAACATGTTAAGATCTTCGAAGTAAGTGTATTTTTCTAAGATGTATTAAAATATAAAACACCGTGATGTTATAAAATTATGATCAAATCACAATGTTGATGTAGAGTGTAATATATATTTACAGAAGTATACTTATACAAAATGCTAAACAATTTGAATATAAAATTATTGTTTATGAAATATTTTAATTCCTATAATATGATTAGAAAGTAACTTTTCGTTGTTATAATTTTTCAACTGTGAGTAACTAAAATAATAATAATAATATGTGTCTGTTAGAAAAATAAAATGTTTAGAATAATCTAATACCTGTACTTAGGTACCTAAATACCTATATTTAGAAGAAAATAATTTGATTAGAGCTCAGCTGTAGTATATTACAACTAAAAATGTTTCAATACTTTGAATTAATATTTTTAAGTCCATTTTATATTATAAATGAATTATAAATTATAGTTTGTATTATAGAGTATTTAATAACTAATAAGTATTATAATTACTTGGCTACATTTTTATGTAGGGTTTTAGTTTTCATTTTTAGTTTAATATTTAATCCATTTTCCAATACGAAATCGTTTTATTTGCCAAAATCCTTATTTCTAACACAATTACATTTATATATTATTTCATCGAGTCAACAGTATTAAATACTTATACATTTTAAGGGAAAAAAGTCTAAAAACTTACAAACCTATAACTATAGGTTTGCATATTACTACTTGAACATTTTCTTATGTTTTTTAGGCGAGTTAGACACACAAGATGAAACAAAACCGAGAGTTATGAGTGAGTTAAGAAATAAACTACCTATTTTAGAGACTGAAAATTATAACTATTGCAATTTATAATAAACAGTATGACATTTCCATTGAAATGTTAGTGAATAGTTTTAAATCCCTGATCAAGTCTTGTAAAAAAATTAAACTGATATTTGTATTTTTATAAAAAAATACTTATGTTCAAACCAATAAATATCATTTGAAGAAAACAATTTGCAATAAAAATATTATTTTCAATTATCTTAACCTGGACGAATTAGAGATGGTGTATATTTTGATAAATTTAAAACATTACAAAACTGACATACTGGGATTTTAAGACTTCTATTTTTAAAAAGGTTATTACACACTATTAGTTATTTGCAAAGTGATAGAGAAAGTATAATTATGCATGTATTAATTTTTCAACGGAAATCGTAAAAACCTTTTTTTTTTTGTGTATTTTACTTTGCTGTATGTGAAAGAAACACAACCTAGTCATGAGTGATGATTCCATGACATCTAAAAGTGTTTAAGTATTTAAATTATAAGAGTATGACAAGACCCTCAGAGGATAGTGGTTATGTATTTTCTGCGAATCATTTTAATGGAATTATTAATTAATAATAACTATTACATTTTAGATTCTGAGTGAAATTAGCAATATTTGGTTTTATCATGATATTCGTTTTATTTCTGTGTTCATGATTTCGACCTGAAGGATTGCTCCTATGCACACAAACATGGTATTTTTCTGATAGATAATTTCATCTATTTAGTATCTACCTACTAAGGAGGGTAATTTTTTGAATTTCTCGACCGTTTTTCGAATAATTGAGAAAAACCGAGAAACAATTGCGAATTGTTTGAACTCCAACAAGGACCGAGAATCGAAACACGCACCGTCTAGTATATTTTGTCACGCACCATTCACTTACTTACATAATATCATTGACACAAGGTTTTTCAGGAAGTTTTGTAGAAAATAGTAAAAAAGTGTTTCGGAAAGTCCCAAACAACTTTTATAAGCGTTAGAAAACGAAATTTGAACGAAATTTGTTATTTAAACGTATTTTGATTAACGATATTAGTTATTTAGTGTTTATTCTATACATTTTAATGTTAGTGACTTAATTAATTTATCGAGTACTTATAAAAACTTCAGATATTTCATAAATATTGCAAAATAATGTTCTAATTTTTTTTGCAAAAGTTAGAACATTATCGGTTCAATCTAGCTTATTTAGAAATTTGGCTCTACTACCATATCGACCATTTTAAGAAACAAACTGATCCACCCGATCACTTTCACTCAGAACCGCTTTTTCGAGAGCAATGGTACATTGGTTTCAAGTTCTAAAGACCCATCCCTGTATCCCACCCTACCGTGGAATCTCACCCAACCTAGGAGTTTCGTCCGTTTTAACCAATATTAATATTATTTTTATGATATTTTCTACATATAGAGTTAAAATGTAAGTAACATTTATTTAAAGTTAACAATAGAAAAGTTATCGTTTGAAATGATTTCTTAATTTTGTAAAAATATAGAATGTCTAAGATGGTTATTTAAAATAATATATAATTTAACATCTTATTTTGGTTTCATATATTGTTGTATAGAAACATGATACAATTCATTATAAACCAATATTGTTGTAATAATGGGCCTAAGTGCCGCGTGTATTATAATGTTACACCTACTTTACAAACAATATAGGCAAATGTTAAAGATTTTTATAAATTTTACGAGTAAGGAAAAAATACCAATACAGTGAATAAGATGGGTCGATCGAGTTTTTTCCCCGGATATCACAATACATAGTTAATTTTATTTCAATTATCCTTTTGGAAACATAAATTTCGTTTTTACTTGTGACTTTTGAGAGTGTCGATATTATTGTTGACTTAGTGTTTGAATTCTATTAAGTTTGATAATAGTTTCTAACAATCTAACTAGACGTGCTTGTCTATGACGTTTTATTTTTAAGAATTTTTATCAATCAAGTGACTGAATGAAACAGCAGTGAATTAATCACTGTTTATTTTTTAGTACTACCAAATATTGATGATACTCAAGAAACATATTGGTTAAGAATAGAAAAACAGGGTAAGTTAATTGTTCTTAAAATCATAATATCATGCTATCATAATGTATTATGTTATTTAAAATGTAACTAAAATAAATAATATTATACATATAATATTCAAGGAAAATGTACAATTATGAAGGACAATGTTTGTTATTATTTGTTTATTTCTTTTTTCTAAGATATTTCATCATCCCGGGCCATTATTTAATTTATACCTATACCAGTATATAGTATATATTTTCAAGACTCGAATTATACGCGTTTGGTGTAGAGTAGGTCTGTGAATGCTATTGACCTGAACCCTGAGTAGTGATTTATATCCGTCCGGTTACTCTAGCTGTCACATAGTGTCCATACAATATTTATTGTTATGCCGGATATATTCAACAATCTACTTATTTCTAAGAACTGAAATGGCGACAACCAATAGGCCTAGGAATTATTTTATAGATGTCATCAATCAGAAAAGTGCATTATAGTATTAATACTAATAGTTATACGTGGAGGTGCATAAAGTACTCTGAAGGAAAAGTTATATTAAATACAAAAAAGTTGTTTTTATTATCTAATATGTATTAAAACCTGAAATTAAATTATATGAAGCACAGTTGAATAGATGAATAAAATGTATAGATCAGCTCGGCAAACGATTTTAATTACAATTAATGCTTGTTGTATGAATTGTAGATTAACATAACTATCACATTTTGAAACATAAATTAATTGTTTTAGAATGTGTTCTATAAGACATTAACACTAATTATTTCTGTTTCTGGTTATGAGCAGTACAAGAGAATGGTAAGTAAATTTTATACTTCGCAAATCGAAAAAGCAAAAAAAAAATTAAAACTCATACAAAATAAATAGTTTAATGTCCACAATTTTGAATATTTATACCTTCTATAATTTGTATAACATTTTTTTTTATTTACATAAAAAGTTTGAAGGATCCGAGATATCATACCTCGACTGCGAACTATAATGAAACATAATGCAAATTCAAATGTTGATGCTTATTTCATTAATTTTTTTGTTTTGTTTGTATATGCAGCCGTAATTTTTTGTAAGTGAAGTTTTCGTTACAAATTATATTAATTAATAATATACGGTATATCAGCTTTTGTAAAGAAATTATCCCGTGGACCGATTCAAAATCAAGAAAAGGATTTGGGGGGGGGGGGTTACGTAACATAAGTGAATGTATGTTGTCCATGTTATGGAGTGAAGTTTAAGCGCAGAGATCATAGATTTCAATACAGGGATGTTGACTAAAATTGTTGTTAGTGTCGGACTTCTGACGGGTGAGAAAAAAAGATAATACTATTATAAGAAATATTTAAATAATCATCACTTATGCTTATTGTCTCACACTCACACATTGGTAGTGAAATGTTCGAAATTAAAAACAAAAAAAAAATAATTTTATAATATCTTGTTTGTTGATTCCTAAATAACTTATATTATTATTATTGTTTTATTTATTTTTACTGTTGATCTATTCAACGGGAAGATGGGTAATGTGAAATTATTTGTTCAATATTTTTAAATGGAAAGGAGATAATTGCTTAAATCTTCAGGGAATATACATCGTTATCGCTAACTTACGTGAAGCATAACTAGGTGCTAGTGTTTTTAACTATTGTATATATTATGGGTTCGTATGATCCTTTCTGTGTTTTGAAAGTAGATGAGGTGGGTTTTCGACGATTTTTTGAAAACTTACATACACAAGAGGGACCGAGGATTTACTATTTTTATTTTATGTAGCTGACAAGGTTGTTCTATAGTGTGAGGTTTTGAAAATATTTTTGCAGTTTTATAAGGCATGGTAATTTTGAGAAACGGGAGCTAATTTCCTCCATTTTTTCCGCTGAATCTATTATTATGTAGGAAGTTCTTGTGTAAGATATTATTAATGGATGGTGTAAATTACTAAAAAATAAAAATTTCTCACCAAAAACTGTAGACAAAGCTATTAATATAATTAGTATAATTGTTTAGCTATAATACCTTTACTAGAAGCTAATAAATAAATTTAAAATAATCTTTTGAAAATCAATAATAGTGGTTTAAACTCCAAGTTGTTAAAAAATATAACATTTAATTATTGTGTCTTATTAATTGTTTTAGTCAAAGAATATAGTAAGTTTATTTATCATAATTATATCATTTATTTTATGTACTTATGAAATCGCAAGCGATTTTATTAATCTGTTGTTTAAAATAAAAATCGTACGAACCAATCCTATTTCATATTTAATATTGACTGTGTCTATGTTAATGATGTCTGCACTATTTTATAATTATTTAAAGTGTATATTTGTTTTTGTTTTTAATGTATCTAGTTCTAAAAAATGGTAAGTAAAAATGATTTTTTTGTTTGAGATTCACACTTATCTAAAATAAAATAATTTAAAAATTAATATTAATTTCGTTGAATTTCAACAGAACGAATTCTTAGTAATAAAATAAATAGTAAGTACACTGTTCTACGATAGTAGATAATATGTATTTTGTATATATATATAATAAATACACGAGTATATAAATCATACAAATATAAAACCAGTAACTTATTGATTCGGATTGAATTTACTGTCGTAGTCGTATATATTTCTATTAATCTAGCGACGCGGCCGCGGCAGGGTCACGCTAAGTATAAACAATAAAAGATAATCCCTTAGGACGAATACATTTATACATCAGCAACCCAACGTGCAACAACTTTTCAGGGTACAATTACAGGAAGCATCAGGCAATCACGAGAAAATTGGTTAAGAGAGCCTGGTGATTTCGTTGCTTAATAACTTTTTGGTCCCTTGAAAGGATTCAAGTCAATTTTTCACCAACAATTTTTTCTCCGTAGATTTGAAGCTTTGTTTTTCTGATTTTGTTGGTCCAAGTGGCATAAGTCAGTGAAGGATATTACTCATGTTACCGAAGTAATAAGCAGGGTGTATTTTGATATTTTCCATTTAACTTTTAGTAGAATTGGGCATTACATTGACTTTTGCCTTTTGTCACCACTCACCACCACATGACCTCTCCACGCCAACGACAGCCGGTTGCAGCTAGCGAGGGATGTACGCCCGCAGCAGCCCCGGCACGCGTCGCCAGATCGCCGTAACGTCTTTTCGTCGCTACCTTTTTGTCGACGCGTTCAATTTATTTATACTCAACACAACTCGACACGCATATCGTGTGAAAACAACTGCGCGTTCTTTTTTCTTAAACGTCCTAATTAAGCCGAGTTAGGTTAGGGCACGGGCTTATTATTCCAAAGTCGTCCGTCCGCCGCAACCTCATTGTATGCAGCTAAAAGTATAAGTGTTTTCGTGCATATAGTCTGTCATAATAATATCATGTTTAGTTTTGGATAAAAATTATCTAACCCAACACTTAAATCATAATTGATTTGATCATAAAGCTCTAACCTGAGTAGATACCGTGACCAGACATACGACAAGTTAAATTTCCAATAATTTCAAATCTTAACTAAAATGTTGTTCTTTCAAATGATTAATAAATTATATTTCTACTTTAATCAAAATTGTAATCCGTACATTACTATGAATTATGTTTTGAAACGTATTCCTCTCACAAAATGGAAAATTGGAAAAAAAAATATTCTTACGTTTGAAAATTATAAGCTGACAATAATGCCAAACCGTAGACTAATCTCTTAGTTAAGCTCCCGATATTACAATTTGTTTGGTATAATGTTAAATGATATCGAAGACTTGCTAATGGTATTTTATTACCTATTTGAATATTATAGCAAATGAAAAAGATTTTCCGGATTGCTCCGGTAAGTAGATTTCATATTTTATAAATTTGTAATTCGTGTTTCGAACACGTGAGTTATAAAAAAACAAATTTAATTTAATTCGAATTTATCTCTTTATCGATGTTATTATAAGACACCACGTGAGAAATATTTAGAAATATATAATCAACCTTCCATAATGATCATGACGACCCACCGACGAAATAGTCGATAAATTATGTTTTCAGATATTTTTAAGCGGTACCAAATACGACGTTGTTTGAAATTAATCAGTACGACCAGAACCCTCACGTTGAAAATACAGTCGAACGCCGATTATCCGGATTAATTGACATGATAGGTCCGGAAACGCAAACATCCGGATGATTGAAATAATATAACACATATTATATTGATACATAACACGCCTAGGCCCAACGACGATTGACGATTGATGCCGACGTTGCGGAGATAGCCGATAACAAGCGTCCACAAGCTGTTGTATGGAAAAATCGTCATCTACGTACATTAAAAAATTCGTTAATCGTACACACTTTAACGGCAGATATATGGTCTACGATTACGTGGAATGACGATTTAGGTGACGAAAACGAGTGGTTTTTGACGTTTTTTTTTTTTCTGTCCGTCCGAATAATTTTGCATCCGGTTAATTGACCGACTGACCGAATTGGATGATCGGCGTTCTACTGTGATTCGAATACATTTTCCATTGAAAATCTAAGACTTCAAAACTACAACCTAAAACCTCTGCATACCGAATATTCTGTTTCAATATGTTCCCGGGACCCGATAAAAATAAAAAGCCAGATCTCACCGTGTGACCAAAAACCCAAGAATAATGCACCATTAATAACACTTTAGAATGCGCTTTAAACTAATTTAACTAATTTTTGTCTTTTCAAAAATGTATAAATAGAAAAAAAGTTTCGTAAGTAACATGTTTATTATTTCTAATTTACGACATGACTTATCCTAGAGCCGACCAACAGCGGGCTTCTTGTAGTAGATACTATAATTATCCGGAAGTATTACATTTTTCATTGTTACTTATATCATTATAACTGTCACACATATCAACGTATATTTTAATTCGTTTCGAGTTAATCACGGCCTTCAAATATTAATTTCAATATTTCAATATAATATGACAATCCAATGGTAGAATGACGGTTAATCACCCTTAATATTCGTATATATATGTAGCTCATCCCAAAAATTGTATTTTGAAATAAATACACCTTACATTGATTTAAAATGTATAAGAACAATAAAATACGCCTATATTAGTCACTCGTCTCCGTATCCCATTCGACTCTTTTTTTTACCTGACAAAACCCATGTGGCTCAGCCTTCTTTTTATCTGGAGGTAGAAATTAATAATAATAATATGTTTACTATAGTTGTTAATTGTTTTATTTACCATGTTTAGTTATGTACATTGGTAAGTATTGTGTTTTACTTTAATTAGTATTTATTGTTAATCATTATTTGAACACAATGTTTTTAATCAATATGAATATGATGTTAAATTATTTAATAACATATTCGGTTGGTAGTATAAAACCGTTTTACTATTCAGAGATACACATTGTATTTATTTTCAAATACAAATATGTATGCTTCAACAGTGTAATGTATAGAAAAGTTTCATTGCATTTTGTTTAATATCAATGCATATAAATGCAATCAGCGTTGAATTCTACAAATCTATCAATAATTCCAATTTGAATGATAATTGAAAACTATAAATTACTCAAAAGCGGTTTAATAATATTAGGCATTTTCATTTTTCTTATTCACTTTTTAAACTTCAGATGTGAATATTTTCATTCTTTATAATTACGTTTATTATAATTAAATTATTATATCATATTTTAATTATTAATCTTAGGATTAAACATTTTATATTTAGTTGGTACAGAAATGATAACGTCATGGCCTCATAGAAACACACAACTCAAAGCCCAACATATTTTCATTGTAATTCTCTGTAATGTTCCAAAATACTGTGTAGAAAATAAAAATATAATATAATTTTAATTTTCGACCAAATGTCGTATATCTATCTATCATTATTATTACTGTTATTCGCGAATAGTGATGTGTTAGTGCGTATTATCCGTCACGTTAACCATACCGTAACAATTGTATGTGCCCACCTCCGTTCCCTTGCTATTACACATTCGAATGCGATGATATACTGTTGCTTTTCAATGTACACACGTTTATGATGAATACGGCTGTGTGCAGATCAGCACTAGAGTATTGCGGACTTTTTACTTACATAGAAATGTCAAATAATACGCATTATCTATAACTAATAAGATTAAATTTTTGTTTTTCTTAATGAAGTGTACGCAGTTGGTATGTTGATTTTTAATAAGTAAACAATAACGATATATGTTTATTTTACAGTAATAAGAATTATAAAAAAATTTAAGCACTATTAAATTGCTGATATCCTCGAAAACGTGTTCATGAAAAAAAAACGTTGTTAACTCTACATCACATGTTTAGTAAAAAAGAGGGTGGATTTTGTTTTGTATCTTCAAATCAAAAATTATTTTCTTTTAAATAATATAATATTCTACTGTTATAAATAAAAACAAGTTAATCATCTATCGCAGTCATTCGGAGCACGGCGTACCTACAATTAACATTCTTTAGACGTTTTAAATTCCAAAAAATAAACCTGTAAAATATAAAAACTATTTTTCTTTTCAAATATTGTAGTAAATGCTTATGAATAACAATAAAATACGACTTAAATTTCGGAAAGCATCTTCTCCAAGTATACGATTTTAACTTCAAATAACCAATTGTTAGGGTATGTTTGAAATATTTTTAACATGCACAATTTGAAAAACCAGTGCTATGAAAATGGTAGATTTATTCAATTTTCTTAATTTTATATTACACATTTATAAGCAGACTATTATCTATTCCTGTTGATTTCTGTAATTTTAATCATTTTATACTAAGTCTTGAAAAAATAATGTTCATATTTGTAAAATATTTTATAGAGAAAATTACAAGTATGTACAATTATACTAATACTAACAAAAGCTTACTTCTTAAATATTTGTGTTTTTAAATGTATTTCTCTGTGAAAAGCGACACTTAAATAATTAGCTGCACCGTAAATATGCACCAAAACTGACCCTTAATTGAAAATATAAGCATGTGTAATGTGCACTAAAATTTTTCAAATGCGTTTGTAATTTACACCAAAAGCAGGATATGTGATTTGCATCAATTTTATTTTTTATATTATTTTTCGATATAATATATTGAGGTACAATATAATACAAGATATTATTTTTGGCGAAAATGTATTTAATCCATCGTACTTAAAAAAAAAATACTTACACTTAAAAGCCTTATATAAATATGAGATATTATATTTACTTTAAAAAAATTAACTAATTTTCCGTTGCAGATTGATTGAGTTTTAGTTTTTTTATTTTTTTTAGTTCTTTACGTTTTATTTTTGTTTTGTCTTGAGATCATAGAATTTAGAAATACCGGATTACTATCGTCGACGAAACCGTCGAATATGCAACAATCGATACTAATTTTATTACAAGTCTCTGTTTTGGTGCAAAGTACAAGCTCCCAAATAATTACACGAGTGGTCGCATGCATTTGAAACGGCGCGGTGTCGCGTAAGTTGGTCGCGGTGGGTGAATTGGTCGCTTAGGTAATATCGACGTGCGTCATTGCATTATGTTGATATCTGTACCTACAGTGACAACACACAAGTTGTTCGCCTGTATGATTGTATTATATTGATATTAGAATCTATAGTATCAAAATATATCTATCTATATTCTATGTAAAACGAGACGGCCAAATGGCGCACGACGATTTTACGCTGCGACTATTTTGCCGCGACCAAATACCTGGCTGCCTTTTGATTTTTTTCGGATTTTGTGTTTCGTTTTCTAAAAATACCTGATATCACTACGAATAACCAAATCATACGGATGCTCATGTATTTAAATAAATGTAAGGCGTACCTTTGTGCATTATATAACTACTATGATAACAATAACAGAACTAATGAAATATCTTATTAATTTCAATATATTTAGAAAAATTAAACGGTATGTACATAATCATTTTTGATGTAGGTCTTTTAAAATAATTATCTAACTCGGCGGCGAAGTATATTGATAATGTGCCGTCACTCGTTTGAAAAATTGATTGAAAATTAGACCACAGTTAGTATAATCACCACTGGGAGCGTTGTATGCATGGATGCTGATGAATACACGCTAAACGGCCATATATTTATGTTATGAACAAGATTATAAATTATAGAACTGATATAATAATTAATTTATGAACTCTTTAAATAAAACTGATCTCTAGTCAAATACAATCATCGGATTGCCTTTGTATTTTTTATAATAAAACGTTCGATTATTTAAGAAAAAAGTATTTTGCGCCTGTTGGAGGATAAATTATAGACCCCAGAAAGAATAATATTACTCATATATTGATAATTAAGGCCCCTACAAGGGGGGGGTGGCAGCTGGACCTAGATTACAAGGGCCCGGCTATTTTAGGGGTCAGTGGGCCCGTTTTAATTTATTTGTAATTTTTGAAAATTTAATAAAACAAATCTATATTTAATATAAATTGAAAATATTTGAACTGTAGTGCAGAAAAAAAAATACAAGCAGAGGTACATCAGAAAATAAAATCGATTTTATGTACATTATGTATATTAATATATTCATTGAAAAATCATTGAACATCTCAAATATATTTTTAAATATGACATCTCAAACTGGAACTTAACATATTTTACTATGATTATTTTTGAATTTTATAGTAAATAATTATTAAAGTATTTAACACATTATAATCGGGTTTGTATATATTCAGGGAACTCATTTAAAAAAATATCGTAACGCTATATTTTCAGAAGTTACGAATATGTATTAATACTTAATAGTTCAACATATTATCGAGTATTTTGGAATGGTTCAGATCTAAAATGTATTAATGCAGATAAATGTAATGTCCACATAGATACAAATAATGTTTAACTAAAAAGTATGTGAGGTTTGCGTACAATATGCGAATGGATCAGGAACTCTGTTCACCCATATTACAGGCCTAAAAAATTATAAATATATGAGGTTTATCTAATATATACCACAGGTATTATTACTTATAATAAGACTCGTATATATTTTTATATAATTTTTTTCTATTACTATAAAATATAATAGTAAGTATAAACCAACTAACACGGCAACACTATAAAAATAATAATTGTATAAGTCATAAAATTACAAAAAAATTGCAAACTAGTCACTTTGTTTCAAAAAAATAACATATTGCCATTTAAAAACATGAATACATCAGCTCCCATAGGACAGGAGCTGCCCCCTGATGGTCAATACAACAGTGCTAAACATTTTAATTAAGTCATTGTACGTATGGGGGTCCGGAGTGACGACACCTTATCAATACACCTTGCTCAATGATCTCCAACCTATATGGTTCGGCGTGGACCAAAATGACATGTGGAGGGACAGAGAGGTAATGATTGAAGATGGATAAGAATTATTTTATCACCATTTTATAATCTTAAATTGTACATTATTATTAGCTGTTGAAAACAACATCTACAAAATCACTTTTCATTTTTTATAACTCAATAATTTCTTTTTGAAATAGAAGGTTAATATGTTCAAAATTAATATATTTTCAAAACATCAGTTAACTTGGCGGACTGTAACGAAAAGCTTGACGGGCCGCGACCGGTCCGTGGGCTTTAGGTTGGAGACTCCTGTAACACATCGAGTTAGATTCTAACTTACTTAATTTTGTTTTAAAGAAAAAAATCAACAATATTTTTTACATATGATTACATCATTTATATCTTAAAAACGTATTTAATACTGTTTTAATCATATTTAAATGTTCACAGTCATGAAAACGAGTAAGTATATTAATTATTATTTAGAGGTATATGTAGTTCAATAAAATTTGAAATAATCCGTAAATTGTATTACATTTTATCTGGGAAAAGTTAGTTGAATTTATGGTATCTAAATATTACAATAAAATGCAATTATCAATTTAGAACATTGTTAGGGAATAAGCAACAGCTATTTTCATTATTATAAATTATTTAGAATATTTTAATTTGTAAATATATTAAATTAAAATACAAACAATACATTTTTTATTTCTATCATACCATTTTTGTGTTCGGATTTTTTGAGTTCAAGTTTGAATTTTTCATTTTAGTGTGGTCATAGTTTCGATATAATTTATTTAGGTTTGACAATCATAACTGAACCGAACTATTATAGAGCTGGGTTAGGTTTTTGAACTTAAAAGTGTTCAAACTTTCTTAACATTTTAGTGTATTTGAATATTATTGCTTAAATGGTTTCATGAAAAATGTGAAACAGCAACACATTTTCGATCTTTAGTAAATATTTTAAATTCTATAATTATGTATTTTATATAATATAGGCACAATGGAATTAATTGAAAAATACCGATGAGATTTCTAACTAGTTACTTACTTATGATTGAAATTATAGGAATTATAAATTATGATGGAAATTAATTATTAAATAAAACACGATTATATCGGTTACATTCATTAATCATTTATCATTTATCAATCCTTTAAAAGTGAAACTCGTTGAAGTATTGATTCATCATAACCTACAGAACTTATTGTCTTCTATTCAAATCTAATAAAATATTCATACAAAACTATACTATAGAGAAACATAGAAAATATTCACAGCATAAATCAATATTGTATATTACTTTGATATAAGCTCTTGATTATTAAAGTGTCGTAACAATTTATAAGTGACCTACAATTTGTATGTAAAACAATATTTTTAGACTTTTAGTAAAATCTTATCAATTTACATAAATTATTAAACTTTGTAGTGCAATGAATAAATTACAATTTAATCTTTCAGGTGGCCATCAGTGTAAGTATAATTTCATACGTGAGGTCAATGGTTGTGCTTATCAAATTATTTACTTACATATTAATTAGTTAATAATTTCTCAAAATAAATGTATTTTCCTATAAAATACATTTGAAATACCTATTAGTCCTTCAAAAATGAGAAACTAATCTTTTTGACTTATGGGTAGTTGCGAAGAAGTTAAATTAGTTGGTATCTTGAGTAAAGTACATATTTTATAGATAATTTTCATATCAGGCGAGAATATTTCATTCAATATTGAACAATATGTAACTTAATAGTAACACATAAAAGTCAGCTTACAATTGTTTTTTTTTTTATTTCTGTGAATGTCATTCCAAGGACATATTTTTAATATTTGACTGGTTATTAGTTTTGTTGATGATATGATAAAATTAGCCATTCGCTATTTTTTAAAAATTTGAAGTTGATTAAATCCATTATTTTATGGACGATTATATTTAAAAATTAACCAAATAAATATAAAAAATAATCTCGTTTTTTTGTTTTTTTTTTTTTTGTAATTCACAAGTGAATGCATTGATTTTTTAAAACAAAATTTGTGGATAAGTTGAATTATATATGTATAAGGAATTTTCTAAAATGAATAGTTTGAAAACTATTAAATTACTGTATTAATTTACGTTACATGTTTTTATACTGCACGTGTAGTTCAAGATTTTAATAGTAAGTTATTATTTAAGTTATTTATTTAACTTTAAATTCACTTCGATCTAAAAATTAAAATTCCATAATATTTTATTACTATCATTATACTGTTGTACCTAAATATTAATTAAAACAAGCCTTCATAAACGATTACGAGATTCTATTCCATACACCAACAATTTTATTTATCATCAGTGAAGAAAATTTACCAATACATTCTATATAACGTATATATTGTTTTCATGCAGCTAATTTTCTGAGTGAGTATCTTATAAGTACCTACCCTACATTTATTGATAATATGTTACTTTATTTTCTGACTGATAATGATTAGAAAATGTGAATAGTGAAGTATAAGCTTCCGGCGACGATTCAACTAAAACTACTTTTGCTTAGTACAATACAATACACCGTAATACCCGTGAAACCATAGTACTCAGATTCCTAGTCAATGCCACCATTCTTACAACTTACAAGTCATTGCTGGAATAGTTTAATTTATTGCCCACTTCATGTTGCATCTGAAAATGTTAATTTGTTTTCTGACTCAACTTCAAAATATAGTGTAGGAACATTCCAACATTTATATTGGTAAATCTGGTGAAATACATTTCCGAAAACAAACGAAAGTAAGTACTATGATCAATAGGATGATGTGCTATTAGCTTAGACCAGTGGATCTCTCCTTCTCTCCGCGGATATGCTATCCAACATTTTATTCGGAAAGACTTGAAGTTTGCCATTTTTACCGAATGCATGTATACACACACACACATATATATATATATATATTATAAGTATTCTCTAGATATGGTGTGATTTAAAAAAATATTTTGGACTGTTTTTATGTTATTTAGAGATATTTAAAATTTTTGTAAGTTGTAGAAAATAAAATTTCAATAAAATCCGATTTGTTAACGAAATTCATTGAATTATTTGAAAATGTATACACATTTTTCATATAAACAATAATCATTTTGTTTTATTGTCGTCTAACAATATTATCCGTAGGAACTTTAAACATTTACTGTACATAGTTATACAGTTATATAGTTATATTAGCATATTGTAAATATTGTAAGGATAATTTTACTGGTTTTAAATTTTTATTAAATTAACTAAATTAAAATCAGAATGTTATATATTTTTCTGAACAAGTTGGTTTAACAAATATTATAAAGAAGTTATAAGGTATTTTTACTTATACAGTTTTATAAACTATTTTTAAACATTAAGACTAATAAAATTGTCCTCCTTTACTCGGAATGGTTTTTAGAAACAAATAGTATTTTGATTAAAAATGTATAAGAACAATTCACTTATATCAGTCAACCGTCCCTGTATCCCATCCGACCATTGTTGTAACTTTTACATCGCCCTCTTTTATTTGTTTTCAATTTATTTAACTCTAATTTCATGCTTTGGTATTAACCTTATATGGAAAAATTAGCGTTTAGACTAAAAGCTCAAAAATAAAAAACATATTTTTAAAATCAGCTGACCGTTAATAGTGACCTACAATCTTAGAATTTACTAATAATACCTAGTTTTAATAAATTATTAGGATTCGTGATTGCATATACATTTTGTCACAATTTGTTTTAATTAGGGTATATAAGATCAAATGTACCTCTCAACAGCATCGTATGTAAGTTCATTGTTATTATCAATATTGTTATAAACTATTTTATAATATTTTACTGTGAATTTCTCTCTAATGAGACGTTTTTTGTTATTATTAAGGTCTTATAATGTTACGATAAGATACGATCTTCGATTTTAACGTAGCCGGACATGCTTTGATTTTAGAATTTCGTTTTTCCCTGATTTATGTTTAGGTTGTAATTTTACTGAAAAAGTTTCATAAAATAATTCATTGGGCAGGGAATTAAAAATAAGTGGTGGTACACTTAACATGGATTATTCTTTGGTTCTCATTCAGTCCTTTATTCATGATTATTTTTATACGAGCTTATATTAGACACCCATTATAGTCTCTCATGAATTTTTTGTTGTCATATTATAATATTATAATATTGTTATATTGTGATAATGTGATACCAAATACCCAAATTTTCATTGATTAAAAATTAAACTAAATTCTTCGGTCATTCGCACATTGTACTTTAAACTAATTTTTATAATTATTTTATTTACTTGTACCTAAATTAAATTATTTTTTTAACATGATCTAGTGAATGACGACAAATATTGTAAGTTATTTTTTATTTATTTAATTTGAAAATTAACAACATTTGTTTTTCATTGGAGTATGGAAAGTTCAATTTGATATTTCTGAATATTTACCTAACAGTAATATTGAGAGCAACATTTCTTCGTATTGTTATGAAATAGTTTTTATAAAATAATCTTATATAGATTGTATAAATTAATTGAAATCAAATTGATATAAATATTTTTTTGTTTCATATAATACATTTTCATATTCTGAAGAAAAATTTTAAATCCTTTGTTGCAGCTGCTACAATTTTCGAATACGTTAGCATTTATTGAGTGTTAATACTCATTTTAGTTTTATTTATGAAAAAAAATGTGTAAAAAATATTTACATTTAACAAATACGTAATAATGATTCATAACAAAACCATACTAATAAGTTATAATCAATATACCATAATTACTATCTTATTTTGATTAACATTTTGTTGTGCCAATATTTAATTATGGAACTATTTAATCAAGCATTATATAACATTCAAATATTCAATAGCAGGGAGAATAGGACAAAAATTGATTGTTTCAGTAGAGAAGTAGTATAGTATAAAGAAGCATAAATCATTCCAAGTTGGTATGGTAACGCAGTTAATATTCATGATCTTAAAAGTCTGTTGTTGAGAAAACGGAGTAAGCAAGATGAAAGAAAATATAGATACAAAACTAATAAAATAAATCAAAGCCCACTCTCTTGCAAAGTGTATTACACATTAAGGAGAACAAAGATATTTTTCCACAGGTCAATGAATCATAATGATAATATGAGCTTCGAGGAGGTAAAAGGGATAGGAAGAGTATTCTGAAAGTTTATTATGTATTAAACAGGAATACATTTCCAAGCAAAGAAGTAGATCAAGTGACTTAAAATGTTTGGTATGGTGGACTTCATTAAAGAAGAGAAAACTTGGAGGCCGATTAAGGAAATGAAACAAAAGCAGTGGTAGGACTTGATGGAGTACAGACAAAATGTATGGAAAGAGTGACAGGGAATACAGGCTTAGGCTTTAGAGTGGTATACAGATTTCTTGAATGTCCTGTTAGTGAAAGGAAAGGTGTCGAAGTAAAGGCTGTATAATATTCTAATAGATAGATACTCACATTTAAAGGCAAATGTGGTAAGCAAGTTTGTGGAATCATGGAGTTATAAAACTCTTGGATTGTACTACCAAGATTTAGGATAAAATTACAAAGATAAGATAAGGAGTTTCACTATCGTTTGGGAATTATGAAGAGGAAACCTATTCTTTGTTTTAATCAGATGATTAAAATACTCGGGGAAAAGTAAATTATGTATAGTGTTATAGATTTCAAATTTGCGTATGCTAGATCTCCGAAAAATATTGCATGGAGGTCGTTTAGAAAAGAGATAAATTTGAAACAATATGATGAGGGGCTGGTGGAGACGTAGAGTGCCTAAGGTTGGTCGATATAATATAGTTGTGATAGAAGGTGAGGTTCAAAAAATATAGTTAGTTACTACTACTGTTGGTAACTAGAAATTTCAATAACTGTATACAAATATCTCTCCAATTTAAATTATACCATAATAAATGATAAGCTTTGAACACTTTTATTCTATTAATCTATTTGAATAGATGAATTTATTGTGGATCGTAAGTATAAAAAAATATTATTTAGCTTGTGATTACAGTAAAATTGTTTTAATTTAATTTTTTTAAATATAACGACTAATTGATTAGTTTTATGTTATTGATTTTGGTTTAATATGATAAAACATAAGAGTAATAAAACCTCACCTGCAGTAATAAACAGAACCGGATTATAAAATCATTAATAAGTCGTTTTGTATTTCATTGTTATAATCTCCACATTTTGCATGCTTTCGATCCAAGAATTGCCTATTTAATGGAAAACATAAGTTTCTAATGATTTATCAAGGTTCAATGTTCCATTTTATCGGTTTTATAATACAGGGATTGAAACTTTTTAGTTAATCATGCCTGTATATTTCTCTCACTACAATGCTTACTAGGAAACTAATTAGGGAACTAGAAGTTAACTATTGATTTTCTGACTCTTATAAGAGTGTCCATTAAATGTTCTAATAAGACGTGTCTTTGTATCCTATCATAGGAAAGAACTGACAAATACAAGAATAATGATCTCATAACTTACCACCCTATTTCTTGTCTAATTATAATTATGCATATAAACGGTATAATTATCATATACCCTGTTATTTATAATGTTATAAATCTATAAAATACCAAATAATAATGATATAATAATTAAATAAACTTATCTTGATAACATTAAAAGTTATATTTTTTTAATTATTAAACAATAGAAATAATTAATGGATATAATGGTAAGTTTAGCTTTAATAATTTTTATAGCATAGAAATTAAATACTTACTATAAGTACGTATTTAATGAACCAAAATAATTACATTAATTGTATTTTAAATTATTTATATAACTAACGCATAAAGCATTTTAAAACCTTGCTCCAGCCATTTTATAGTTTGTTAAAACGAATTATAGCTTATAACTTATTATAATTTAATATAAACGGAAGTTTTCATTTTTACATGATAATTCATACAGATTTTTTTAATTGTGAGTGCGCTTTTTATAAAATTAGTACATACATATTTCCTCAAATTGTATTACATTTTGAAAAACTTTCTAGAAACACTCAAAATATGTTTCTTTGTAATCTTTATATATTTTAAAACCATGTTAAGCCATATTATTAATACAACTTTTAATGTTTGTTTCAATATTGCATATGCATACGAATGATCTACCATGTAAGTGATAATTTTAATTTTTATTAAATTGGTAATTTTTTGCAATCGTGTACATGTTTAAACCATTTTCATTCTATATACCCTATAATCTACAGTAAAATAAAATTCTATCGATTTTTAAATCACTCTCTCGAAGTACTTAATGCTAATGGTAGTATTGTAAATACATCGAGGACTTATACTAGACATTTTAATGCACCTACAAATTAATGAATTGACAGTGCTACCTATAGCCATTTGACGATGTTTTTTCGATGTTTTTTCGATAGTACCTTTCGTTTTCTTTTTAAAATATTGAAAATAATTGATATTAACCCTGTTTTTTTTCTTCGAAAAATAAGAGTTAGGCTCCGAAAAAATTGTGGTGAAACTGAATGAGTTTATTAATGTAATGAATCGGTACACTCCATCGACGTCTAGTTAAAGTAGATTTAAACTGATTAAGTAGGGAACTGAACGTTTCTTGAAACCAACAATATACTCGTATTTTAATAGTTTTTCGAATATTTCGTTATTATGTTAACATAATTTTTTCAACTTAGAAATAAAATTACCAAGATATATAAATATATGAATTAAATAATCCACCCCAATTAGCTTTTTTATTAGATTAAAATTATGTATCTAGAAAATAGGAAATAACTAATTTTTTTTTATTGTTACATTTTTTACGCAGACATAGTGGGAAGTAAGTATATGTGTTTATATTATACTTTAATTAAACATGATAAATATTTAATACCCTCTACGGTCCATATATATATATGTACGAGTATATTATATTTCAACAATCATTTTTATAGTTAATATTCTGTAGGTATAAAACAATAACGTTCAGTTCTTAAATAATTGTGATCCTAATTTTAACGTGCAAAACTCAATAACTGTAATTATTATATTTATTCCTTTTTTTTTTTTATTAAAAGAAATATATTTACAATCTATAACATATTTATTCTTATTTCTTATTCTTATAACAGAGAATACTTAAGTGTGGATTTAGTTCTACGCCAATTTAATAATTATTCTCAAAGTAGTAGTCAACTTTAATTTTAATGGTTGTTGTGATTTAAAATAATAAAGTGATACATTTAAGTCGACATTTCTGTATTCGAACTGAAAAGTATTTTATAACACGCTATACGAGTATAATATATTTTAGTAACAATAAAATATATTTTATTTGAAGTTAACATTCCAAAGAATAATATTACATAAATAATAATTTACTTTCATATATATTGTATAGACATAAGGTCAGGTGAGTTTTTTAAAAAAAAAATCGTATTCATTTATACAGAATGTCCCACGAGCATATTTCTTGTATTACTGAAGATTATCAAATTCTGATTTTTATTTTTTTTGTAACTCACATTGAGTCACATCACTATTAACCTTATAATTGATTGATTCTTTATTCATACATATTAACTAGCTATTAAATATAATTTTCATATCTAATTCGAATCTATTTTTTTGTTAATTACGATGTATTTAACCGTCATCGTATAGATGTGATCGAGGGTATGTACATTATAAAATTGTAAACTTAATAGGTTTAGGTCATGGTTTATTATCCACTGCATTAAACTAACCGTATGTGTATGAATTATAGTTGATTATTTGTATTTTATGACTTATAAATTCTCACTTGTAGAAAGAATGTTTTCGATATATTCCTATTACCAATTATTGTTAAATCGTTATTTTATAATGTCTGGTGGACGAGAATATTAATTATTTTAGTCGAAGTAAATGTTGAACAATTATTATGAAAATATTGATATTTTAAAAATTATTCATTTATAAAAAAAGTTATTTGTTTGATTTCATAATTATAATATGATATTTAAATATTAAAAACTAATGTAGTTTAGGATGTATTTCCGGTATCTTTTAAAAAAATATCATGACCAGGAAAATATATTCAAATAATCGTTTTTCTTCTCAATTGCCTTGATAGTTGAACCACTAATACTTTGATTTGGGGCAATTGATTATATTATTGGGTTAACTCGTTTAATTTTTATATAACCGATTATCCATCGACACTCAAATAATGATTAGGATATGGTATTTTAATTGGCTCAATTCCTAGACTTAGCATAACATCGTATGCCTAATAAATATAAAATGTTAGTTAGTCATAATACAAGTTATAATAGTTGTTGGATTAAACTAATTTATTATTAATTTATTAATTATTAATTTTTTATTATTATTCATGTGTTTCCATCATTATATTTAGTCTTGTTTTCTAATAATAATTATAAAGTAAACCGAAACGCTAATATAAAACAAAAATCTAATTTGTTTTTGAAAAAATGTCAACTAACCAGTCTAGACTAAAAACATAGATATAATGTCTTAATCCATTGGGTACCTTCGTTGTCTTATACTTTAAGCCTTTTTATTTGAAGTAAATCACAACATATGTATATAGTATTTATTTATTTATCGTAATTAATTATTAAATATAAAATGTTTTTTTTTTTCCATTTTATTACATTTAGGTATAAAGGATGGTAAGAAATAATATATCACTTTATATATTCTTATACAACATTCCAATATGTTAATTTATTATAATTAATAAGAACAAATAAAAATTAACTTAAATTATTCAGTCTGTATTCTATAATACAACTTGTATTCAATAAAAACAGATAAAGATATAAAAATAATCATTCCAACGGACCTGATAACATCTCTGCCAGATTACTTTATAACTGTCGAAACTCCCTGGCCCTTCCTCTATTCATTCTTTTTAGACGCTCCTTAAATGAAGGAATATTTCCAACCGTGTGGAAAACGTGCTCCATTACCCCTATCCTAAAATCTGGCGACCCCTCTGATGTGTCTAACTATAGACCAATCACCATTCTTCCTCATCTGGCTAAACTTTTCGAATCCATAATCTACTGTTCCATTAAACGAAGCCTCAATCACATTATTCACAATAATCAACACGGCTTCAGACCCGGAAAATCCACAGTCACTAATAGTTTAGCATTCACTTCTTACATTTTGGACAATCTGGAAACTGGTTCTCAAGTGGATGCCATATTTACTGACTTCAAGAAAGCCTTTGATACAGTTGATCACGGTCTTTTAATTGATACTCTTGACAGTCTTGGTATTGGTAACCCTCTTCTCTCCTGGTTAGAGTCCTATCTAACATCAAGAAGACAATTTGTATCCATCAATGGTATGCACTCCGATCTTGTTACCATATCTTCCGGTGTTCCCCAAGGTGGACATCTTAGCCCTCTCCTTTTCATTATATTTATGAACTCTCTCAATGATTGTTTATCCTCTGTTAAAGTTCTCTTATTCGCCGACGACATTAAACTGTACTTCAAAATAAACTCTCTCTCTGACTGCCGTCTTCTGCAATCTGATCTTGATGCATTCTCGGGTTGGGTTAGCCGTATTAATCTTACTCTTAACGTCGATAAATGCCACATAATGTCTTTTTCTAGAAGCGCCTCACCTCTCCACCATTCCTACTTCCTTAATGGTTCTCTTCTAAATCGTGTATTTCTTATAAAGGACCTAGGTATCTATCTCACCCCAACACTCTCTTTTGACCATCATATCAACATAATAATCGGCAGAGCACTCAAAATATTAGGATTTGTTAAACGTAACACCACCAACTTCTCATCTAGCTCCTGCCTACGTATACTCTATTTCTCCTTAGTTCGCTCCATTTTAGAATTTGGAGTAGTGATATGGCATCCTTACCTAGCCCGTGATGAATTAAGAATAGAACGAGTGCAAAACAGATTTTTGTCCTATGCTGCCTTCAAATTAAAAATTAAATACCCCATACACGATTACTCACTCATCTCCTCTACTCTTCGAATCCCTTCTCTAGCATCACGCCGCGCAGGTGCTGACCGTCATTTTATCTCTTCGCTTCTTGAGGGATCTTTAGATTTTCCTGAATTGCTCTCTTCTATCTCATTCCGTGTTCCTACTCACTCTACAAGAAATCATTACCTTTTTCAATTACCTTACCATCGCACCTCCTATGGATTTAATCACCCACTTCACAGAATGTTACGCAGCCTAAACTCAGCCTAGTCTATGTCACTTTTAATACTTTTCAATTAACATATTTAACATATATATTTTAATTTTTTCATACCATTGTTACAACTGTTTGTTATATTATTAATCTACTGAAATACTGTACTTAAATTAATGCCTGTCCAGGCGTATATCAATAAAAATAAAAAAAAAAAAATAAAATAAAGATAATTTATAAGAATTTTATAATTGAAAATCATGAAAAACAATTTTTAACAATGAGAATATACAATGTAATATTATTTATTCTTTAACAACTATTTTGTAAACAAGTTGGTTATTATAAAGGAAGATTTATATATATTAAGGAATTTTTTGAGTGAAGTAAGATGAATTGAAGATTTAAAGTATTGGACACTAAAGTTAATCTAACGTGATGCTTCTAATAATTGATTAGTATAGATAGTTTACAATAAATTTTTGTTAAAATCTAAATAAATATTTTCGAAATATTTAGATAACAATAACTAACTAGAAATTTAAAAGACAACTAAGGAGATATTAAATAGTTATATGAAGACTGGAGTCTGGAAGTTTATGTTTGTGTTGCTAAAAAATATATTAGCTACTCTAGGCTTTTAAAGTTGTTTGTTAAATTAAAACAAGTTTTCTATCTATAAATTTCTACATAATTAATTTATATTTATATATAGAAGACTCTAAAGCAAGTGAGTCACACAAATTGTATTATTTGATTTTTTATCAACGATAGTTTTTCATCTGTATTTGATATAATTGATTGTATATTTGATTACGATAGCTAAATTCTTAAAAAATAATCAATAAGTTACCATATATGAATCAAATTTGTAAATTTGTTGAATTTTTTTAAATTATAATTTAAGACTTATTATTAAATTAGTATTCCAATATTATATATTTTAATAAATTATGAAATCATGCAGAATTTATAAAGGGTAAGTGTATTTTTATTTTAATAAATTGTTTTATAATAATGTGATACAAAATTATAAGATCTAATGATAAAGTTTTATGTCTAAAATACATTTTTGAATGTGCATTTAATATAATATATTCTTATAGCTTATACCAAGTAAAAAATATATAGAATAACTAAGAATTGCATTTTTAGATCTTGCTGACAATGAATGGTTACGTGAAATTAAGGATTGTAAGTTATTATATTTTTAAATTACATTTAAATTTATTAATACAATTATATCGTAAGTATATTTTATTTTAAATTTTTATCAAAATAAAGCATTGGTTTCAAATTTGAGTTTTTTTTTAACAGAACGTAGTTATTTTATACAATAACATCTTATGAAAATTGTAATTAATATTAGTTATATTATATACCATACCTATTTCGAATAACTTATTATTTATTATACTTATGTCCATCTACATGATTTCGACCTGAAAGATTATTCTGATCATCAAAATAATGCGGGACCATGTATACCATTAGGCACGATAGCAACTGTCTATGGCCGTCATCCATTATTAGGGGGCCTCGGATTTTATGCGGACCTTTTTTTTTACTAGTCTAGGTATGCTAACATAGGACTTGATAATAATTAAGGTTTACTATCTATAGAAAATGATCTTACATCAACTTTAAATTTTGATGGCATAATAAATCAATCGGCTTCAAAAAAAGCAAGAAAAATTGTACTGTAAAATAATTTAACAGTCAAAATAAAAAAATGATAGCATTGTGATTTTTGCTTGTGAAAATGTAGAGTTGAGATGGTTTAATAGTAGGAGCGTATACAGGATAATGATTTGGTGGCGATGGTGGGAGGGAGGCTAAAACACTGGTGTGAGGTGCGTGAATACGCTATCGTTGACTATAGCGTAAGTACTATATCTAGTAGCCAATAGTGGCCACATTTTTTATCCTGCCTTAGGTCTCACAATACCTAAATTAGGTCCTGAAGAAGTGATTGTTTATTCTATTGAAAATTATATAAAACTTTTAACTTTCGAAAGGTAATCTTTTTAATTTCTCAACCCTTTTTTTTATTAATACGAATTTTGCTTAAACGGTATTAGCTACTTTGTTGTCCAAAAGTGTTAAGCCCAGGGACTTGAACCATAAACTAGATACTTATATTAGCTATAATTGGCTATAACTATAAGTTATATGCACATTTTAATGATAGTTTAGGCCATTATTAAGTAGATCATATCAAAGTCGAGTTGCTTTTGGAAAAGTTATAGCTTACTACTTAATTTATTGCCACATTATCATTAAATTGTACGGAATAAAAACTACCTATCTTTAGACACAGAGGACAAATGCACATGTCCCTTTTCACTCAGAATCGTTTTACAAAACACATGGTACCATTGAGCTAAAATGTATGAGAATATTCACCAATATCAATCACCCGTCCGTGTATATCTCATCCGATTTCTGTATCTCGCCTCTTTTCTGGAATACGTTACATATATTTAAAATTGAATTCGTCAAACTAACATAATTTAAAATTATTTTACACGATCAGAGACTTAAAAATGATACTATGACTTTGTGTAGTTAAAATGCTATTAACTCTGATATAATTTATTGTGTTTTCAGATGACCCATTATACTTTGAATCAATTGATTCATACAACATACGATGTTATAAAAGAGGTAATTGGTCGTGTATACTATCGTGTTTCATAATTCATAGATCGATAAAAGTAAATAGTAGTTAATAAATTGCACCTAGGTAATCGTATTATTGTCATAAGTATTTCACTAATTCTGTATTTGTATATAATGTATGTACCTATTGTATGGTTCAAAATAAGTCCAATTTTTAAGTTTGACATACAGTCCATTAGATATTCCCGCCTTTAATTGAAACTTTTGTGAACTTATTGATATGACTGTACATTATTTTTTAGGAGTATATCCATTGACTCCAAGGCTTATCAAAAAATATTTCAATCGATTTTCCAATGCAAGTATGTAAATTGAAAAAAAAAATCCTTTTACAATATACCTTGTTTGTAAGAATATGTGTTACTCTTATTCGTTAAAATGTAAGGGGTGCGTTTCAGAGGCAATATCTTGACTAAAATAGAAAACAAATTTTTTATAATAATTGTTCGCTAGAATTGAAAATATAAAATGTCACTGCGTTATCGTTATACAGTAAAAATATATAGCTTTATGAAAAGTTGAAATTGATAAATGATAACTCATCATCAAAATAAGACATATTTTCAAAACATTTTAATTTAGACATTTTAAAATATATTTAACCTATATCACTCCCTAAGGTCTTAGGATTAATACATAATACTAGATTATTTCATTTGCTGGCAATACATTTAAATTTCTTTACTGTAGATTTTCGTTTTTACTACTGTTATTTGTTCAGTTTAATATTATATAAGTGTCTAAGTTGATATTATTAATTTATAATGATAAATATGAATAATAGTTATTGATCAATAAAATTTTTTAATTATTTTAAACTTATTAATAATTTTAGAAAATTGTAAATATACATTAATTTATAGTTCAATAATAATTACAATTCACAGACTTAATGGTTTGTACACACAGTTTATTAGGTTGAAAAACCGTTAAATAGATAAAAAGTGAATCAAAGGTCACCTGGCTATTATAAAAGGTATCATCGAATGAGCATACATATTTATTATGCTAATATTTGAAAAATACTATTAGATTAAAATATTAAATTTAATACAGTTTTTCTCCTTTAATTATGAAATAACATATGTTTTTGGTGATATATTGGCTAATACTGGCTAACTTTACTGAAGTACGTAGTCTATATTTGAGAAAATCTTTATTGGATTAGCAGCATGTTTCCATAATACTAAAATTAAAAAGCATGGAATTCAAGTTTCATATTAGTTGGGTTACATTCAATTCAAAACTATACCTACCAATACGTTTTGAATATTTAAGATCCTGAATGAAACGAAGAAGCTATTGATTTTACCATTATATGTGCTTTTTTCTTTTTCTGTTTTCACGATTTTGATAAGAAATAGGTATTAGTCCGATCATCACAGTCATGGGAGGTTTTCGATAGGATATGTTATCTTATTGGTACTAAGAGAGGTTATTCTGAATCAACTGTAAAATTAAAAGTAATCCTGATAGTCAATCTTACGAAATTGCTAATAGTTTCCTCATATTATTACGTATAACTTATTAAAATTTAAAATAAAACGAAATGATTATTAACAATCTGTGATGATACATGAATGATATACTTTTCTATGATGTCAGAGCTGCCCGGAGAACTACGGAGAGAATCTCTTTTAGTTTTTAAGAGGTATATGGTTGTCATGTATCAAAATACAGTATCACCCGAATAGAAGTTTGGTGGTTTTAAGTTATTCAGCTTTGACTATCAACCGCATCGCCATATAAATACATTACTCTGACAAAATTACTTAATAGAAAAAATTAGAACGCATTTATAATACCAATCATTCTTTAGTACCTAGGCCCTAGGGCATTAATTTCGAAATGGGCTGGTAAAATATAAAAATGTTGGTGGGCCAAAACCTCCCGATCCAGCGCTGCTTTTCTCTCTATAACTGACCATTTAATAGTAGGTACCTATACACAATACACATAATTTACAGTTGCTAATAATAATTTGTTTTGAGACTCACATTGGGGAATAAATCCAGGCGTGACTTAAACCTAATTCAAATCTACGGCTAGGATAATATACACTAAACCTTAATTTCGGAACTTATTTGCTAAAGGTATTTATAATGTCTTTTTTCAGATTTTTCTAAAAATAATATTATGATTTCAACAATACTGTTGCGTGTTTTATTTGAAAGTAAGTACAACTTTTATTAGAAATTATCAAATACCATTAGAACGTTTTATACGTAGAAACGGTAAACATTTTAATGATTATTTAAACTGAAAGCACACTACAACACGATTGTGACCGTTTTACCTTTTTACATGAAAAAAAGTGTATATTGAACTTCATGTAATAAAGTGTTTTAACAATTTTCCAATACACTATTTCAAAACAGACGAAACTCCTTGGTCGGGCGAGAACCACGTTTTGAAAAAATTGTATGTGTCTGACTTTGATTAAACGATATTACAATATTAACTTACGAACCTCTTTCACGCAGAATCGTTTTTTCGAAAGCAATGGTATATTGGTTTCATGTTCAAAAAACCTATTCCTGTAACTCACCCGACCGTAGGGACTCATATTTTCTAAGAATTTTGTCTGTTTTTTTCATTTAAAATCAAATAATGTATTTAAAATCTGTACATACAAGTAATATACTAAAAAAATTCGATAATTAAATAATGTAGGTAAATCTAAAGAGAGTTTACAGGCAAAAAAGGAAGTTACTCATTGGCATCATCCCGTGGGTTGATATTTTTTTTTTTTAAGGAAAGTAAGCCTCTGCGCCAGATCCTTAGCTTGAGTGAATGATGAAATTTGGGTACTATAGGAAAAATATTATTTCTAGGGTATTCTAGAGAGTGTAGGATGAAAGTTATCAAAGAGTATTTAGTTGGATTACTTTGGTTTTCCAATTATGAAACCAAATCAGGTGTTTGACTCAATTAGGTGGTATTGAATTTTTTAGGCTGCTTGGATAAGATCTTTGTCCATAGTAAGAATAGCACTTACATACGCAAATGTACCTAGTAGTAGTGTTTTTGTTTAGAGTTAAGTCACTAGTAAATACGTAGAGTTAAGTCGCTAGTAAATACGTGGATTAGGAAAGGTGTTATATCACTCTATATCACTGCGTCGCGGATTATGAGATATGCGCCTGCATTTGCTATTTGAGAGTTAAAAAAGGTAACGATCATTTTTGTTCATTGGTTTTCACAGGAAAGATTTGAATTAGATTAGACAGACCCAGGTGCTATAGTTTATAAAAAAGCTGCGTGATTATGAAAAATTTACGAAGACCTACTTTTTTATTCTCGAATGCTAGCGATATATTATTTACGACTCTGTGCTGTTGGTGGATCGTGTAGTGTTTTGTTTCAAGTCAGTGTTGTTTTTAATTTAAGCAGAAAATGTTGTGATCCTTTTTAGAAGCAGTCTGTGTAACATTTTGCCTACAACTGGGAGAATACTATTGGGTGGAAGGAAGATGGGCCTTCGGCAGATTTGCCTGATTTCTGTATAAGTATTATTTGTGCATATTTCCAAATGAATGACTCGTAAGAAAGGTAGTGCACGGAGATAAATATGTATGATAATATTACGACTGCTTTATACGGTAGATTTTTAAAAATTATGCTGATATGAGGTCGTGATCATGTTTTTTTTACCGTTTTTAAGTATTTCTGATTTCATATGGAATGGTATTAATTTGGGGAAGTTGATTTATCTGGAGTAGGGACTGGTAGTGTACTATCTAGGAACTCGTATACTCTGGCATAGTGTTGGGTGTTTGTTGGGATAATTTTTGACTTGAAGACTGTAGCAAAGTGTTGTGCAAAGACGATTGACTTTTCTATTTTGTCAGTGATTTTAGAGTTATTGGGATGACGGGATGGAGTAGTGGGTTCGTGTAGTTAAAGATTCTTTTGGTAGCTTTCCATAGTGAACCATTTGTTAGATCTTGTAAAGAAATGTATATTTCGCATGATTCTTGTTGTGGTTTTGAAATTGTCTTTTAAGTTCGTTGGTTAGGTTGGTCCTTTTGTTATTGAGATAACTAATAAGTTGCTATATGGCACGCACATTTCTTTTTTGCCTTGAAAGTGCCTTGATGTGATTTGGGAGTGGATATTTATCTATAACATTATTTGATGTTGTGGAGTTGTTGTTAATTTTATGCGAAGAAAATTTGTTAGTAATTTAAATCCTTTCTCCGAAAGCGATTGAGGCTTTCTCGATATCTTGGGCAGTTTTAAGATGCATATCTATTTTTTTTGGTTTTGGTTAAGTTGGTTTTTCCAGTTTATTTGACCTAGAGTTAAAGAAAGTCGTTTCGACCTTTTTGATTTATTCCACTACCAACGATTAATTTTTTAGCGGAGTGTGGTCAAAATAAATTTCCACTAAATTAAGTAAGTTATAGATAGAAGCAAGTTTCTTGGGAGTGTATGAAGAAGTCGAGAATATCTGGATTATTTGTATTGTATTATACGATAACGTAGTTGGTCCAGAAATATTAGGACATTTAACAGAGATATTTATCACTGTACATTTAATTTCAAAAGTGTTTTGCTTTTTTTTTATTTCTCACTTTGCTCAAAACGATATCTACTACGAGCCTCCAAGTATAACGATAATACATAGTTGCAATCAAATGAAATATTTTGATTTTTTTTTTTTTTTGGTAATAAAAGAAATTAAAATATTTAGCATCATATTAACATAATTTGTCCTGTGCTCTCTGACATCAGTAAACAATATATTTACCTAAGTTCATTAATAAATCAGTTGCTTAAGTACTATTATATTTGTGTTAATATTGTTGTGTGTGTGTATATATATATATATATATATATATATATTATACATGTATTAGAGTCTATTCATTTTTTTCTTTGTCTCCAGTTTACATAAAAAAATATTGTACAACTTAAATATACTATTGTATTGCTTCTGCACATTTTTCTTTGTGGTGTTTAATAATTATTTTGTACAATTTTGAAATTTCAGAACCTAATATTTCTAAAATGATTGAGGAAATCGAAAAGCTAAGACCACCCAAAAGACAAAAGATCGTCGATTAAAACAGTATGTATGCGCCATGCCTATGTGTACGGAGTGTCTCGCCACATTTTTCTTAAATAATATTGAAAGTTGATTTTCTTATAATATTATTACGTTCCTCTGCAAGACCACATATTTTGCATTTCTCGATAATGGTCGGAGTATATACTTCAACTGAATTTTTTTTTTTAAAGAAAAGTCTTTTCACAGTATTTAAAAATATGAAATAGCTATCTTTAAAATCTGATATCTGTAATCAAAGTAACTATAGTATTTCCATATGGTTTTTAAAAATGTCTAAAAACTATGACTCAATTGGAAATAATAAAATTATAACAATGTAAAATAGAAGAATTATCCCTTAATGCAGTGTTGGGTTAGTTACTTTTGAAAAGTAATATTCTTAACTCGTCAGTCGTTACTGTTGCATACACAATGTAATCAAATCACTTTACTTGATCAGTTATATAAGGTAACTGCCTACGTTGCTATCATATTACAAATAGAAAATGAAAAAAATTAATGAAATTATTGTACTTGGCATGGATTAATATCTTTAGAAAATGGTTTTGCTCAGTTTAAATACGTTTCAAATCACTGACCGTTCATAGTGTTCGAGAAGTAACGGTAACTACTTGAAAAAATAATGTCGTGCGACCGGGTCTCGCGTTCATATCACACGTCAATGGTGTGGCGGGAGCCTATTCATTGCGATTTTAAATAGAATACAGTATACAGAAATACTATACAGTATAATAACTAAATTTGAATAAACGTAACACACTAATAAGTAATAACTAACAAGTGTGAGAACATGCTATTACTAATATAATTACATAAGTAAATGACAATATTGATAAGTAAATAAGACCCGTGTTAATCTGCAGATTCGGGGGGAGGACTACTAATCCTAATAATTTTATCCGTATCTAATATCTGTGTACACATTATAAAAAATAGAGTTCAATTTATTGTACGTATGCGCTCATCTCGTTAAGCACTCAGCGAACTTTAATACGGTTTTACACCAATGGATCGGTTGAGTTAAGAGTCTAATCTTTAATGTGTAATAGGTACGTCTTGGAAAAATAATAGGAGCGCCAAAGAACATTTATTAAAAATGTATTATTAGTGTACAGTAAATTAGTTATTTCTCATTACTGTACTGCCCAACACTGCGTTTATAGTGAGGAAAATAAAACCATAGGATAAAATGTATATAATTGGAATCTTTGTCACTCTAGGAAGGAAGCAAAAACAACGGTACATCAATGAAAAAGATATGCAATAGTATTTAAAAATTGCTTATAATTTAATTTTACTCTAATTCATTATTCATTTTATTAATTGGAAACATATGTTTTTCTTCGATTAACGTATTTAACTATAAGGATCCCGATTGAATTGTGTGTTAAAAATGAAAATGTGTATTAACTGACATTTAAAGAAAATAAAAGTAACGATTTAATTTTAATGATCTATACGGTCCTCTGAAATTTATATTAATTTTTATTAAAGTAAATTACGAAGTGTTGTTACTTGTAATATACAATTTATTATAAACTTTATTAATAATTCTGTAGCATAATGAATTCAATATTGTTCTTTTATAAAAATACAATAGTTATTATAATAAAAACTCTTATTAGCATTCTTATTTTTATTTTTTCACAAATAATATGTGCTTTCTTGTTTTGTTTTTTTTCCATTTTCGTCTACACATCTTGTCTCGTGGTAAATTTAAAAAAAGTACACGTCAAGAGGCTAACATATGAATACTATAAATACATTATTACTAAATACGCACAAATATATTACGATTTATGATGTTGAGTTTTTATACACAAATGTATTATAACTGTGTTTGGTTGTGTTGAAAAGCCATGTAATACCTAATTTGATTAGATGTTTATTAGGTCACAAAGAAAACCAAAAAGTAAATCCACAATTATTGGTGACGACCGACGAGTCTAACTGGTAGATGTAAAATGTTTGAAAAAGATTTAAAATTCAACTAAATGGTTACGGGAGATAACTGTAGCTTTAGTTACCTGTAGTATATTGCTTCCTTTAGCTCGGATTAAAATATGGAAGCCAACGGTGAAAGTTTCATTAAACCCGATTTAGTGATGACGGAGATTACCCCGAATAATCAAGTTTCTTAAATTTTTTATCTATCAATTCGATTTGTTTCCGCACAACTCTGGTTGTAGGCATATAAAATAACCAAAACGTACAGTTCATTTAACTTATTTTTTATGCGATTGTTTTCATGTTATATACTCAAAATAAATATCGAACGAAGCGTACGTAACCGTGTGTACATAGAATATAATTACAACATATTTTGTACAAAAAAAGTAGGTCAAGTTACACTTGTTTTGTTAAAAAGTGTACTCTTCGAAATATAATTTTACTTAGTAATTTACGTTTTTCTAATATTCATCGTAATCATTTATTGATAAAGCGCAAACAGGGGGGGGGGGTTACAGAGGAAATTCTGCCATCCCGGAACAATATAATTGTCTATTTAGATTTAGATTTTTCAACTGTCCATTTATATACTCAAAATCACGTATTCCTCTGAAAAGTTTTAATTTTTCTAATATTTGATAACCTTTATGATATAATGTTGATCTTATCATGAGATACTCATTGTATAATTTCTATAAGACACAAAAATGTCAACCAAAACCTATCACTTATTACATAGGATCACACAATTCTGTGCATGACATACGTTTTAAGTTAAATTAAAATAATGATTATAACATAATATCTTGCACGTGTGCTTTTGAATAAAAAATGGTACTAATCTTAAATTGATTTCATCAACAAGAAAATATTGACTTCACCTGAAAAAGAAAAATTGATTTTTCTTTAATTTTATAAAATATTACGTTTACGAAACCCAGTCATGAACAGTTATAAATTATAAGTTATCTTATTATCCTCATTAATCATTATTGTTGCATAAAAAGAGATTATTATTAATCGTTTTCACTAAATCGTATACTAAAATGTTTCTGATTATTAAAGCAGAATACTTGACGAATGCCAAACATATTGATAATCAGTTGAAATAATGGTAATCGACATTTGTATTACAGAAAAGTTCATAGCTTGCTAGGGTTATTAATAAAAATGTATTATTAAATTAATAAATACAATATATTGTATCTTTATAAAATTAATTACATATGAACGGTGCTCATTGAGTTCAAACTAGAATCTGGGTATAATATTGCAATTAGAATAGTGCATGTAGAAGTATATTTAACTCATAATGGAAAATTATTAACATCGGATTTGAGTTTTTTTTTTGTGTATCTAGCAAGTTTTTAACGAGGAGATAAATAAACGAGAGGTTCATAGATAATTGATAATTACAATGTGTTCGTTTATTCACAATTGTAAAGTAAAGCATAATTTTTTTTCGTATTACAAACAAAATAAACATTGTAATAATGCTAAAATATATTTGCTTATAATGAGTATCGATAAATCACTTGCATAGTGTTTTATTCAACTTAATTTCATAAATACTATAGTACAAATCATTTTTTAATGTTAAATCACAAAACTAATGTTATGAAATTTTTTTAACTGTAAGATTTCACATAATCATAACTCGCTGAAAAAATACAATATCATTAAATACCTAGGACATTGCACAGATAATGTTTTAAGTTTGGCAATAGATCAGTTTACTCTAATTCTAATATTTCTAAGATTAAATCTATCTACGCAAAATCGGTTCTACTGAACACTGCAGATTTGCTATGTTATACGTTTGTTGGCGCCAAAAAAAAAACTGTTTTTTTTATTCTAAATTGTGTCATAATTTATGAGTAAAAAAAATAATGTATAGAATTAAAAAATCTGTGTCTAATTTGATTTATTCAATCTTTGTATTTAATCCGATAATCATCCAAGCTCCTTCTCTTCTATATTCCTTGTATTTACTATGTATTTATAAATTATTTAGGAATAAATTCTATTTTTAGAAAATGTGGTATTTGGTAACGCATATTGCTGAATGCTGAGTAATGATTGAAAATGTAATTCGTTGTATCAATGTAATGTTCGTGCATCAAGGTCACTGCGATTGTTTGAGGTTTGAAAAACTGTATTTTCTAACATTTCGCAAACCTCGGCTTGTAGTTTTCTTCGTCATATCTTACAATAATAAAGGGGTCCCCGAACAGATTTGTCCAGACCCCAAAAATCCTTAGAACGGTTTTGCGTGTCGATACCGCAAGACGAGTCTCGAACATATTTCGACGGAAATCCTGTGCGCAGTCGACAGGAAAACCGAATGAAATAAAAAATTGTCGAAAAAATCTTCTTGACAGCCGCCGTTGCGTTAGACGTGCGCCGAGCGCGTTACTCAACAACGTAATATATATATATATATATATATATATATATATATATATATATATATATATATATATATATATATAACGTAACAACGATCTTATACATATATGCACTATATTATGTACGGACGAAATTAATGTGTGTCAAACCGGTGGCCAACAGAAATATGGAAATCGTCCTCTCTCCCTCTCACCCTTCCCCCTCTCTCTCTTTCCCCCTCTTTCCCTTTCTCTCTTTCTTTCTCTCAATCCCTCTCTCCCTCTCCGTAAGTGTTTCGTACATGCAGATTGACATTATCATTCATTGACATCATATCTTTCGGCGCATTATTTCATTACGGCTTCAAATTGTGTTTTTTCCATACCTGTAGAAATTATTAAAACATTATAATGTGCTATTATTTTGTCTCATTATTGGTCTTAACTCTTAACCGACAGAAATGTCAATGCGATACAATCCGTTTACGTTATCGTTGTTATGTTACGTTCGGGACTTACATATCCATATTGGTCTACAGGACAGCGCGCTTAAGCATTAAGCGGTGTGTAAACTCGTTTCTTTTTTTTGCATAACCTAATGGTTTTGTCACATAATAGAAAGTTTCCAAACGATTTTTGATCATTTATATTGGTATTTTTTCTACATAATATTTGTAAAAGTAAAATTTATTCTAATTTCAATACTTGATGTTAATGACGTAAAATGTTAAAATATTGTATTGCTGTTTATATTTCAGAAATTCCGAGTGCACTAATTTATTCTGAAATTTGAACACTTGAAAAAATGCAAATTGCATTTTCGACTCGGTTTCCGACTTATTCTGCCTGTTACCTAGGGTTCAATGCTATTTTTTTTTTTACATTAATAATAATCAATACATATACTAATCAGTATATATATTTATATAGGTACTATATAAATACTGCTTTAGATTTTTAAATTTATTATATTTTTATATTTTAAAGAATATTATGTAGGTGCGCATTTTAATGATTTTATCTTTTAACTGCTACAAGTCGCGAATTCTGAATTCTTAGTAGTTTGTTAAATATTCAATGACGAGCTCTGTGGGGCGACAAAAATAACATAAATCAAATCCACGCAACAAACGTGTAAAAATGCAAAACGATACCTCGTGTTAGTGATGTTATATAATTGAGGAATATCTTTGCGATGTATTTTAAGTATGGAAAGATTCCGAAAGTGTATTGAATGGCCACTTCAGATTTGTACCAATATCAAAACGTTTTATATCCGAGAAAGTATTTATAATATATTAACGATGAGCTAAATTAAACGTTCTGCCTTCGGGGAAACAACAATAAAATATCGGTAGGAACTTGATACGTATTAAAATACTTGATTGGAAATGGATTTGCGAGATTACAGTGATAAAATGCTACAACATAACAAAATATAATATAACGTAAATATTTCAGAACATTATACAGTAGCTAGGTTCTCGTAAATCCGAACGGGATTCGGAAAAGGGATCGTTCGGATTTGTCCAGATTACTAATAACTTAATTGCAATTCATTTTTAAATTAATTTTCATAATTAAGATTACGAATTTGAGTAGGTGTAAATTGTTACAGTGCGTACCTACCGAAAGTTATTATAAAAATTATTATTGTAATATTTTTTTTGGATCACGAGTTCCTGCATGCTTATCAAATGCTTATTGTTCCTCAAACGCACACGTACTACCGTGATCATTTTACTGATTATTATTGTATTATTATTGTCTACGGGAAAATATGTCTCTAAGTATACCGTGGTGGTGCGTTGTGAATGTGTGATAGTTCTCTAGCAGCCAAGTCCGTACGGGTTAAGGATAAGCCTTTGCCCGGATTAACGAGATACCATACTGTATTATGTAAAATCACGTCAACTGAGGGGAGCAGATTTATCTATGGACGACGAGATACGAGAGAGAGAAATGAATATTTTCGAAATCAACCGGAAATTCAGAATTTGCGCACACAATGTCCGTATTGTCTTTGTTAAATCTTTATTTTGCTAGATGGTCAGACCAATGATTGGTTTGATAACTACAGAGCACGGTCGTGAGGACAAACGATTGACAAACGGGTATCACCATTAGCAGTGTGCATACGAACGATCCTGTAACAATAAAGGCGGGTGCACACAGGAGCGAAAATATGTAATGTAACAGAGAATTCATGTTCGTTGGTATGTAACAGACATCCACACGACCAGTTCGTACGTTCCAGACGTTCGGGTCGAGCATAGCCTACTACGAATCGGTTGTTCGCTTGTCGGTCTATCGCTGACTATTTTCATTCTTATTTAAAGAATTAAAAAATAAGAACAAAAAAACCAACAATTAGTAAAAAAAAAACCAATAATTAGTAAAAAAAAAGTCAAAATAATCGATGGAAATATTTAGTAAGTCAGTCATTTAGTAAACAACCTTCAGTAAGCCTTTAAAAAAATTGTAAACATAAAATATATAATATTGGAACTATATGGGTAATAAATATACAGAGCTGCTCTTAAGACTTACAAAGCCTGGGGCTAAATATCATTGAGAGGCCCTTCTAGTTTTAACCATCCAACTAAATACTTAAATACAAATAAAACATTTTATTACATTTATAGTTGGAATTTTTTAAGTTTAAAACAACGAAAAAGTAAATACATTTAATTATTCATAAGTTTGAGTTATTATATTATTAATTATTAAATTGTTTGTATATTTATAAAAGAAAAAAATGGCGAAATAGTCTGGTGAGACTCCACGGTCGGGCGAGATACAGGGATGGGTTTATTGCTGTACTTGACATTTAAACTTGATTCCAAAATTTCAATGTAACATTGTTCTTGAAAAAAAAAAAACGATTCCGAGTGAAAGAGATCCGATTTATCAGTTTCAATTTTTAAAGATAGTTGAAATAGTAGTAGAACTAAATAATTTAATGAGATAGGCTTATAAGTTTTATAAGTATCTACCTATTTAAGACCAGGAAAATTAATAAAATTATGTAAGTAATATGGTATTGTATTTTTATTAATTTTTTCTTTTAATTTTATTTATATAATTTAGGTACTCATAAAACAATACTTACAGAATTGTTAAGCCTATCTCATAAAGATCCATAAAAATGCATCCGACCGGTATAGCACAAGACACATTGCGGTTCGAGCGCAGTCGCACAGTCGTCTACGAGCCATTGCATAACTGCAGTGGTCCGCGCCGTACTTGAGACGTGAATACGAGTAAGTATAACTATTACGACTGCGGCGGACGTTACGTGAAAACGATGCTAAACGATAAGTACAATCAATTATTATTATTATTTTATTCTAGTTCCTCGTTTTTTAAATTGTGTTCATTTTATTTTTTTAAATTACTCGTCCGCGGCAACTGACTGTAGGAGTATAAAACACACACGCACGCACGCGCGCATTTTCACGATTATACAACACACCGGTCATCATCGCCACTGGTTGACACTTAAACTGGTTATTTTCGCGATATTTACGTATCCGTATAACGTGCGTGCCGTCACTCGAACGGAGTATATATAGCCGACTCGACTCTCAAAACATTACCATTCAATCGAGTGCCGCGGAACGACAGCAGCAAAGATGAAATTCGTAAGTATTCCGACGATAATAGGAACAAAAATCGTTCCGAGAGCTCGGAGAACCGTATTTAAAAAATAAACCTATTATAATAATAATATAACAATGTAATTTAACACATCGAGCATACCGGTTAAAAGACGTACGCTCTTCGGTCACGCTCGGAACGATTCTCGAAACCCATTGCTATGACGCGTCATCGTTTTTTGTTTTTCACAGACATCAGCCTTACTCGTCGCTCTGGCCGTCGTAGCTCTCGTCCGGGCCGACTCCGCCGCCAAGACATCGCAGAAACCGGAAAAACGCAGCGTCGGCGAAGAACACGGCTTCGGTTCGGGCCTGTCGTCCGGATTGGCCACCGGCTATGTCGCTTCCGCCGGGTTAGCTAGCGGTTACGCCGCGGCCCCCATTGGATTGGCTAGCGGTTACGCCTCACCCGCCGGACTGGCCTACGGATCTTCGTACGCTTCAGCCTACAGCACCGGTGCCGCCATTGCCGCGGGTCCCGCCGTCGGAATCGCTTCTGCTCCAGCTATCGGAATCGCTTCGGCTCCAGCCATTGGAATCGCCGCCGCTCCAGCACCTTACTCGGTCGCCGCCGTCGCCGCACCGGCGCCCACAGTCGGCCCGTTGATCCCGATCTCCAAGGAAGTGCACATCATCAACCGTCACGCTCAACCCGTGTCCGCCCCGTACCCCGTGCACGTGCCGAGAACCGTCGGCGTCCCAGTGCCGCACCCGGTCCCGTACCCGGTAGAACGCCCGTACCCTGTCCGTGTAGCCGCCCCGTACCCGGTTCGTGTTGAGAAGCCAGTTCCATACGCGGTCGACAGACCGGTGCCGCACCCAGTGGCCTCCCCGTACCCAGTGCCAGTCGTCCAAAACGTCCCGGTTCCTGTATCCCGTCCGGTCGCAGTGCCAGTCGTCAGACGCGTGCCAGTACCGGTCGCCACCCCATTCGTCGTCCAAGCACCACAGCCCATCGCTATCGCTGCCCCTGCGTACTCAGTGGCCTACGCCGCACCAGCACCCGCATACGGCGCAGGATACGGTCTAGGAGTTTCTTCTCTCGCCTCCGGATTCGGATCCGCGTCTTTGGGATCCTTGTCCTCGTATGGATCATATGGTCCATCACTTGCCTCTTCGTCGTACAGCGCCCCATCTTTGTACGGATCTTCATACGGATCCGGCTTGTCATCGTACGGATCTTCTTACGGATCAGGTCTGTCTTCTTACGGATCAGGTCAGTCTTCCTATGGATCAGGTCTATCTTCATCCTACGGACACCATAGTCACTCGAAATAAGGAAGCAGCTTACGGAATAAACGTAGCTCCAACGAATTCGAAAATTAGACATTGGTCTCCAGACATCACCAAAGTTTCAAGTCATGCATTTCTCGATGAGTCACCTTAAACTTTTTATAACTGATTATTATTATTGTTATATACTTATAAATTTAGATTGTAATTTTTATACTTGAAAACATGTTAAATTTACTGTAATATTACGAATAAAATGTTTTGTTGAACAATACTAAGTGTTTGTCAGATGACAATTATATATATAATGCGGATGATGTTAACACCTATATTACAGTCCTTGCAGGACGCGTGTTCATGAACAAGAGACTTTAGTAAAGACGTTGCGGCTTACAACAATTTTGTTAATTAACTAATGCAGGTTGGCCATTTATAATTAAATACAATTATTGAAGAAACACTACATATTTATTCTTTTTTACGAAAGTATCAGAGCTCATGAGTCACGGTTTTATTCGGGAATCTGTTCCCGTAGAAATACCGATAATGACGGACGTTCTTGTTAGTCACCAGTTTGACATAATTTGGTCCCACAGCTTGATCTGGTCCCACGATCATAACAAAAATTAAGTTTTTAGAAAAAAGATTTGTTCAATCGGCATTCTATGTCAACATAAATTTAATAGCCGAAAATCCCGATATCATGGGCTATCTGGTTAATGGTTATTCTATAATCAAAGTCGCAACCAACACTAATTTCATCAAAAATCGATATTAACTTTTGAGCGCAAAGAGTTATTTTTTAATTATTTATGAAGATAAAATTTGATTTGAGATTATTATTGTACAATTATTGTTATCGTATTCTTCACATTTTATTAAATACGATACCTTATCTTTTTTTTTTATATATTATGTATTATATTATATTATTATCATATTTGGTGGCTCGCGAGTCTCTTCTCGCTGGCCACCTCTGTAATATACATAGTAACCAGGAATACAATTTTATTAAACTGCAAAATAGTAAATAAATGTACACACATCATTTTCATCAAACATTTAATATTATAATTTCATCTTATTTACAACAAAATTATTATTTATTAATTCAATGGTTAATTACATAGTTTATAATTTGAACAGTAAGGAAAACTTGAAACAATTTGAATTATGGCCTATTGAAAGATCTTGTGAGATCAACTACTTCAATGGCATCTCCTCCACTTTAGTCATTTCCGAACATTTCACGCCATTGGAAGCCGCCTACTAGCAATCTCACGTGTGGTGGTGGTAGATTACCTCTTCTTCTTCCTCTCCTGGAAGTTTGAGGTAGCATAACGGACCCTTCAATCATTTAAAAAAAAACATAAGTATATACTATAAACAAAATATAGAAGATTAAAGAAATATCTAACAAAATATTGAATGTTATGTAAATTAATAAGAAATTCCTGTTAGACTCTACATGGGTACTATACTAAATATTATATAAAACATTAATTTAGATACAATACAAATCAAATATAACAATTTTAAAAAGTAAAATCATCAGATAGTGCATACTTTCTTTTAACAGCAACTGTCTATGGTCTTGAATTGAACCGCCCATAAAATCACATGTCTGTGTAATATAATTATCCAAAGCCATACTTTTAGTATAGCTTAGAATAGGAGCTCTACAAACAGGACAGAAGTTATTTTTTTTTCTCAATGTTTGAATACATATTTCACAGAATGTATGATCACAGTTTAGGTTTGCAGCCTGATAAAATAAAATAAGTTAGCTCATCAAGTATAGAATAAAAATAAAAATGTGTTTATCTTGCACAATAATTCACTGCATATTGAACATTGAAATTCATATTCTAAATTACTGAAAAATTGTTATTTTAAGACTTGTTCTTCATTTGAAATACCTAAGCATTTTATTGAAAACATTTTTTCATCAAACAAATTTCAAACATGATCAAACATTTAAAATAAAAACATATCAGCTATTTGCAATTTCAATGTAGACATTTCATCTTTTTGTTTTTCAGTAATGTTGGTAAGCTTAAAGATAATGGTATACAACTTAAATTACAAATACAATTTTTACATTTCTTCTATAATATATTATACAATAATAATATATATATAAAATATTTTATGTCATAAAAATTACATATCTTAATGTATAATATTAATTTATAATTCCTTGTTCAATTTGTTTCACTGACATTTCCGTAACATTATTAATCTGATTTTGCAACTCAGCAAGATCAGTTTTCATTTTATTCTTAAGAATTATTCGGTCAACTGATAACTATAATCCAAACAATTGAAATATTAAAATCAGTTAAAACAAAAAGACACCTACTTTACACAAGTGTAAAGGGTAAGGCAGCTATGAAAATGAGATTGTTTCTGGAAGAACGAACTAATAAGATTTGATTAATTTCCATCATTATTAATGAAATATACATACATATATACATAAAATGTAATAAGCCAACAGAAATATGACTTAGGGCAGTGGCGGCTCGTGGGTGCTGATGAAGGGAGTGTGAGAGATTGCTTTCTGCGAGCGTATGAATTGAAAAGACCAAGGAAAAACCATTTATTCTTGATCTTAGACGAAACCACCGAAAATGTTGTCCAAATTATAGCATATGATCACGGTTTAAATTTATCCATAAGCACACAATCATACATGTTACTATGTGTATTATGATTTTAGAACACAGCTTGGACAACTTCGCGTTTCGTCCACACTAGTCACTTTGTGCATATCAGCATATTGGTTCCTGGGGTACCAATGTAGCTATAGTCTATATGCGCGTCGCACACAATGAGAAGTTAAAATTAATAGTGAAATGTTATGTCATTATTTTCTAATTTTAATAAGCAATACAATTTTCATAAATTAAAAATAAATTGTAATTTGTTCTTTCTTCAATTTTACACAGGGGGGGGGGGGCTGAAATCCTTGTCATGAGCCGCCACTGATATAGAACATATAATTTTTAAGTCACCTTAAACTTCAATGTATATATTTTAATTATGTAGGTTATTTAAAAAAAGGCTGTTAACATTCTAAAAGTTGTCAACAGTTTGCAATTTTTTGGTATAATAATCATAATATATTTGTTAAAATGAAATGTTATATGTTAATCAATAAACTTACATTTAATATTTCCGAATGAAGTTTAGCAATTATATTTTTATAATTTTCTTCAGTATCTGGAATTTCTTGAGCACCATGTTCATTATCTAATCTAAACAATTAACAGATACATTAATTTAGAAATAATAAATATCCTTAATACTGTTAAAGTCTTTGAGCTGATTTTATAAGCATATGAGGAAAAGCTAAAATTATATTCAAGTAGGTGTAGGAAAAAACTGCATAATACAATAAAATAGACATAATTAATTAATTTAGAAGGCCGCATATATTTTTCTTTTCAAAAGGTTAGCTCAAAAAAACAAATACAATTAAAACTTAAAAAATAATAGTGATACAATGTTACAAAATATTAATTATCATAATACCAATCTTGCTAATTCGTCAGACGAAAAAATAAATATACATGGATAATTGCAAATTATATTGAAAATTGCATGGCGAGTAAATTTCATTAATGTATATATTTAAATTTCAGTAAAAGCTATAAAAACAGCACATAAGGAAAAAGCAAGCACTTCATAAATAGCGATAAATTACGGTAAAACTTTGCATATTATTGCAAGTCATACCTATACCATTATATTGTAATTGAAAATGAATCTCGTAAAAAATAAAAATGATTCAACTTCTAAATCATAATGATATAACCTATAATCTGTTACAATTGTTATTAATTTTAAAAGATGAATCACATTTATTTTTATTTTTTATACTTAATAATAAAATTATAATTATAATAATAATACAATTATGTTTATGGAAAATGTAAATTATTGTGTCAAAATAAGTGAGAATAATTTACCAACCCTTTAAATAACACGCTGCAGTGTGATATTTATGAGCTATTATGTGACATTTTAGAGAAACATATTTTTAATATATTTATTTTGTCATAAAATCAAACCATATAATATATTAATATGTTTACAGAATATGATATGTATTATCATAAATTTGCTCATACAAATAAAACATTATATTCTTAATGTATTTGAACGTTTGTTCGGTGATTTATAATACAATTAATTTTATTGCATAAAATAATATTTTTACTATTGACACTTAAAGATTTATTTTTCTAGTACCATTGTGCTATTAAATAGAATCTTTCATTTACTAGGTCCAAAATACAAAAATGAATTGTAAAAATACATCATTTTATGTTGCACTTCAAATAATTACAGTATGCATGGACTTTGTGTGCTATTAATGTATTATGTTTATAAGGAATAACTAAAAAAAATTCTTTTGAAAAAAATATGTCAGAATATTTAATAAAATTGTCCAAAACGTGTATACACGTCGGTATACTTTTTGTGAGAACTTACGGTTCAAAAGTCTTATTTCGAAGAAAAAAAACAAATTGTTAAATCATAAATCAGAATTTACAATTTAATTTGTGACATTTTATCAGTTCTTATGTTCGAGTACCTGCATAACCGATTAAGCTACAACGAAATCTTCGAAATAAAGTGCAGTCATTTGGTTTTCGAATTTGTTTGATTTATATGTATTTGCAATATTTTCAAAAAAATAGACGAAAAATCATATGATTCGGGCTAAACCTCCAAATGCACTCACGCAGATGATGATGATAATTAGGGCCCGGAAGTTCATGCACAAAAAACTATCAAAATATGCATGCAAATATGCGCTTAAAATCTATAAAATATGCGCTAAATATGCATTTAAAAAAAATCGAAAATGTGTGTTGCTTAGTTTTTCCAATGGAATATTTGATTTTAACAATGCTTTGCATAAATCTTTGTTAAAATCAGATTTTCGTGATGATGGTGTCGTAATAAGCGGTTGCGTTAAACTATTTTTTTTAGCTTTGCGATTAACAGCTCGAGCATGTTTCTCAGTTTTTATATGCTGAGTTACGCAAAAACGTTTGTCACTGTTCACCTTTATTTCGCACATTTTACAAAATAAAACACCTCCATCGGATGCAAATATATTTTCACCAAACTCGGCCACATAACTACAAATTCGATTCGTTCCGACTTTTGGCATTTTAAAATTAATGGAAACCGATGTAAAACAAAAACAACACTATAGGACGATCGCACACGACTAAACCTTGTGCTTGGACTCTCACTATACATTCTTGTATCGTGCTATTACGATAATCGCGACAGTCATTAAACCGTTTTATTCATTCGCATGGACTTCCGGGCCCTAGTAATTACATAATATTAAATTATTTAAGTATTACCTGTATAATTTTAAACCGGTTTTTATACTCTAAGACCGAAATTTCTATAAAATATTAATGAAAAAAAAAAATATCAAAGGTAAAATGCAATAAAATGCAGTAAAATGCAATTTTTTTTAAAAATATGCATATTATGTAAAAAACCTCAAAATATGCGAAAATATGCAAACTAAAATTTCATTTTTGAACTCATCAGGTTGTGATTCAAATTTGTAGCTCATCCAGCAACTTTTTGATGCACTCATTAAAAACATGCAAATGCATGAACTTCCAGGCCCTAATTATAATAATAAAAACACACTGTTTAGTGATTGTGATCTAATCTAACAATTATATTATCTTCAAAATATTATGCCAGTACGGTCCGTATTAACAAGAGTGATCGAAAACATAGTGTAATACATGAATTACGCGTACTAATGGCTGTCGAAACTATTTAAATTGCAGTTCTTGGATTTTTTAAATCAATAGTCTAGAGATTTCAAATACTTTTACGAGTTTGTCGGCAGGATTAATTTTTTTCAAATCAATGAAATATTTTTTAAAAGAAGTAATTTTCTCAAAAATGAATAGGTTTTGTTTATTTTTTACCTCGAACAAATGATCGATACCTCCGTATTTTTCACAAATTCGATGACAGCAAGTTTCTCAAAAACACCGCCTCTTCTTGACGCAGCGAACGTCGACGATACGACAAAAGTGAGTATTCTAGCAGCGACGGGATGACGGGTGTTCGTATTTGCTGCAAGTGAAAATGAAGAACGTGAAAAACCGTTTATTGAACGTTTCAATTCATTTAAATCATTCGGCGGCCAACGTATGCGGAACGTAAATTGAACAATATGCAATCAACCGATATTGTTACGTTACGGCGCAACATTGATGTAGCTACTCTCGACGATAAGCAGACTGTATTATTTGATAATTTCACGTCGAGCTGCGCGGCGCTAAATGCAATAACATATGACGTACATCGTTTTATTGATATTCCCCGGGTCTTAAATTGGTCATCATAAAACTTATAAATCAATCTTTTTGAGATATTTAGTTCCACTAATGAATCATCTATCTTTAAAATTTGAAACTGATGCACCCCGGCCTGTTTCGCTCAGAATCGATTTTTTTCGAGAGCAATGGTACATTGGTTTCAAGTTTCAACGACAAATACAGCAATCAACCCATCCCTATATCTCGCCCGACCTAAGGGTTTCGCCTTTTTTTACATTTTTTTTCTATTAGCCTTTAGTTAATGAACTATGGAAATATCCATTAATGCTTATATTTAAAAATATTGAAGCCAAGTTAAAATCGGTTAACGTAGTAACCACAACCACCGCCAATTTCACCGCTATATCTTTCAGTGTTCGACCTTAAGTGTGAGCCGATGCGAACGGTTACTATATACAATAAATCACTCGACACGAATGTCAACTTTAATAATCTCGCGACCCTATAGTCCCCCAGAAAGTTATAATATACTACCTCCAAATGTTAGAGTTTTTTTTTTCATTCCGTTCGTCAGATCCATTCCGCAACTTTGGCGTATTATGAAAAAACTAGTGCCGTGCAATTTAGCGACAAGCGACTAACGTAAGTAAACCGAGCATTGTCTTCGCCCGATAAAGCCTTTAGTCGTACCCACGTGTCGTCGTAGTGTTTCGTAACATCGATAACATTTTGTTTAAAAACGCTGGCTGATGCCGGTACATTACTATAATATTATTTCGTTGTGCCTGCTGTTCTATACGGTTACTAGGCGCGACATCAAGAATCAACTGATTCGTACGAGTAAATTGAAAACGGATCTTAATTTGTTCAATTCCTCCGGTCAGATCGCCACGAGTTATTATTTTCAGTCATATCTATTATTCTTTATAGAGTTTCTAGCGCTAGTACTTCGGTACCGTCTATATCAAGTAAACTATTTCGTAATAGACAAGATAATAGGAAAAATGAGTCGATTCGTGGAAATCAACGGTAAGTACTACTCCAATCGCCATAACGGGAATGGAAAAACGTACGCGATAACTATAATATTCGTGTGCACCATTGGAATCCAGCGACCGAAGCTTTGAACAACGGAACCGGCAACGTGCGCAGCCGGGGATTCGGACGGCCGATGAGTCGGGATCAATCGCGAACGCCACCTGCAGCAGTTCGCCAAGTGGAACCGAGCGCCGAATCAGGGCCGCCGAAAGGGAGGGTGGTTCATTATTTCCTAGAGCGAGGGGACGCGATTCGGCTACGGAAATCCGAAAACGCGTGGGTTCCGTCCCGCATGAGGGTGGAAGACACGAACGAACGTCGACCGTTGCACGAGGAAGACGCGCAGATACAAGTAAACAGTCATTACGCGGAACGATTTATTATTCGTCCGATAACAATTATGTAGAACTCCGTGCGAGTCGCAAGATGGACGATCGCTGTCCGCGCTAAATATCCTATTTCTGTTAAACAACTCGACATTGTTATGTATCTATGTGAATACCCATTACCGTGATTTGTTTGCTCGTCAAGGAAATCCAGAAGAAACTGTTGTCTATCCTCAACAAAATTTCATCGGAAAACATGGACCTGTTGACGGACAGTATTGTGTCACTGCCAGTACAGACGGAAAATTGCATGAAAAAAGTCATAGACATCCTGTTTCAAAAAGTAAGTTGAATAAACAACTACGTGCGTACGACATACATGCCGTGCTTAAGCGACGACGTTCGGTTTACGTTTGAATCTCGTGCGGACCATTTGAACCTACATACCCGTTTTATAGATGTTTTTAACAGTTTTCGAACATTCTTTAGGCCATAGACGAACCAAAATTTACACCGCAGTACGCGTACGTGTGCACGACAATTCACAACACGGAAGTCAAGCCGAACGACAAGAGGTCAAAAAAGTCGTTCAAAAATCTTTTGACAAAATGCTGCCAAGATAGGTTTTATCAAATGCGCGTCCACGAAGAGACAATGGCGAAGAGTCTTAAAACGATAGACGATTGCGTGGATAAAGTAAACAAACTCATCAATAATATCAACTGACTATTATATTCATCGATAACCGTATGATACTATGCGAATAAAATGTTGCACAGGACACTAAGCAGCAACTGCAGTTCAAGTACGTCAAGGACGAAATGGACTACCGTAAAAGATCGGTCGGGAATTGCAGGTATACGCCGCACATGTCGAATAAGAATATAATGAATGATTTCGGCCATACGAGTATATGATACGATACATTTCAATTGGTTTTCAGATTTATGTGCGAGCTCTACAGTGTAGGCATATTAACGAGTCAGACTCTGGAAACGAGCATGAAATACCTCATAAAGTCGCCAAACGAAGAAGCCCTTGAGTGCGCTTGTAATATTTTGAAAAACATCGGAAAAACATTGAGTCACGTAAGATGGAGCTGTGTTTATATACTTTTTAAATAACATTTTTCGAATAATCCAAATATCAAATCTTGATGATAAATTATTGCTTAAATTGCAATATTACAGAAAGCCATTTTTAAGAAACTCGGCGAGTACACGTCTGCAGCGTATAAGACCAAGATTCCGACGAGAATAAGGTTCATGATAGAGGATACCATAGAGCTAAAGGACAATGATTGGGTACCCAGAAACGCTCGACCCAATAAAGAGCCGGTCTGCAACAAAAGGGCACCGCCGAATACGGGAAAACCTGCGGTGAAAAAAGAGTACAGTCCAGTTCAATACGCATCAACTGCACCGGCGGTAATTTCTTTGGTAAAAAGCAATTTTTTTTTTTTTTCGTTGAACACTATCTCAGCACACGCATCACGCCGTTGAAATAGTTGTGTTTTAAAATATACGCTTATATCCTTGCATCGACTTTATTAGAAAAACACACGTCAATCACCGGAAGAGCAAACGAAAACCAAACGGCCAACGGCTGTTCCAAAGGTAATGATTGTAATGAATATAGTAACCAATTTATTTGTTTTCCAACCAACGCAGCGGAACGCCGGAACAATCAATAGTTTTGAACGCATCTTGAAAATAGTTTAAATAAATAACCATTAAGTGTTCACTATTCGTTTTGAGTTGACGCATTTTTTTTCTTTCAGGACGATGTACGTCAAAATAAAGGATTGGTAAAAAGCTCAGAGACAAGCGGTCTCGCACAGCCGTCAATGCCAATGACTCTAAGTGATATTGTCAAGAGTGACAAATCATCGGTGTTGTCACGTGCAGGCCCGCAGACCGAAAGTTCAAATGATCGCCACTCGTCGGACGACGAAAATATTGGAGTAGAAGTAAATTTTATTCGATCCAACGACTGTTAATTTCCGGAGTATTAATACACTTTCTACGTTTGACTATAAACATCTGTTGCTCTTTTAGGAAATCCAGAAGAAATGCCGTCATATTCTCGACAACATAACTAAGGAAAACATAGTCCTGACGGCGAATAACATGGTATCTCTGCCAATAAAGACGGGCGACTGTATGAAAAAAGTTGTTGAACTTGTGTTCCAAAAGGTATTTAAAAAAAACAAAACCCCAAAGTATACGCATGATCGTATACGTTATGTTTGTGCAATAAAATGCGTCCAGACGAGTCGAAAATTGTTTATTGTTTATAAACTCCTCAGGCTATGGACGAACCGGCGTTGACTCCTGAATACGCACGTGTCTGTTCGGTAATGAAAAACATGGAAGCGCAATCGACAGACCAGGAAGGCAAAACCTCGTTTAGAATACATTTGATTGAAATGTGTCAAAACGCATTCGAGTCGATGTTCACCCGTAAACGTGAGGTGGCCAAAGACCGAAACGAAGTCGAATCTTGCAAGGATAAAGTACACACGAACGACTTTTAAATACCTAATCGCGATTCGACTAAAAATAATAATAATAATAATATTGTCGATGTGTTGTGAACCTGTTTTATAATGCGACGCCGTTATAACGTTACAGGAAACGAGGAAACGCCTCCAATCGAGGTTCGACCAAAACGAACTTGACCACAGGAGACGTTCCGTTGCAAACTGCAGGTACCTATATATATATGGTGATATTAGATAATATAAGATTACAATAATCGAACGAGACAAAAATAGATATTTGTAAATATTTTTTTATCGCGCACATTATTTCCAGATTCATATGCGAACTCTTGAAAGTGAACGTTTTGGCACCTCCGGTAGTGGAAATGTGCGCCGAGAGACTCGCAGAGAGCCCAAAAGAAACTTCGATCGAATGCTTACACGTCATACTGAAACACGCCGGGAACGCGTTATATCTTGTAAGATTCACTGCCCACAGTCGTGCATTTTGAACGTTCAAGTGCGATTTGTTGTTTAAAACGAACAATGTCTATCGCCCGATACTGTACGCGTCGCATATTAACATACTCTTAATGTGCAATGATGTAATACCGCAGGGCGATGCGTTTGACAAGCTACGCAAACACGGTGCTGCGGTTGAGCTGAAACCTCTCACGAAGTTACGGTCCACGATCCTGGACATGCTCCAGCGTTATAGCTCATCGACCTGCGACAAGCCTCCGCTGTTGGACGACTCGGGTGAAAACCATTGTGCAGTGCCTCCCGTGGGAGACACGAAACAGCCGCCTGCCACGGACGAGCAACCGCTGGTGGCGCCAACGGTCCGAGAGAGCGTACCCCCAAAGGTATTCAAGTGCACATATTAATACTGTTGTTTTGCCAACTGCGGGAACTGAACTGCTCATAAATATTCTCGTTGCCTTCCGCTATTTAAATATACAACGGCAAAGTTACAACAATTCATTGTCACACGCTAGTAAGATAATAATATATATAATTTGTTTTCAATGAACACTCGCAATGTTTTTTTTTTCATCAGTCAAACGTTTACAACACCGTGAAATCGTTTATTCACTCGGTAACCCCGGAGAACTTGGACTCTACGATAAATGAGTTGTCCGCGCACATCACGAGTATTGACGGAATGGAAAAGACGGTCGACTTGATCTTCGCCAGGGTATATAAATATATTACTGTATTGCACATGATCAATAAGTTTTTTGAATTGTAAAAAATGCGTATTCCGTTGTTCGAATTGTTCCGACGCAGCCGTACGATAGCTGATTTAATATGCGTTTTTTCCATCCGTTTAAGGCAAACGTTCGTCCCAATAGCATCCCGGAGTTAGTACGCGTGTGTTCTTCGTTGAAGAACATAGTAGCTAATACGGCCGATGAACAATCGAAGCCTGTCTCGTTGAAGAAACAAGTCGCGGCCCGTTGTAACCAGGTGTTGCGGTCCGGAGTTCAGAACGGATTCACCCACAAAGAGCCATACGCGTAATTTTTCGTTTACTGTTCTGCAAAAGAGTTAGCGGCGAATGAATAATAATACCGCCGCGTTGAATTCAGATTTGTCGGCGAATTGTTCAACGCGAACGTGTTGTCGGCACATACTCTGCTAGAGTTTTTACAAATCATACCGGATAAGCTGACGAACAGAGGACTTGAAAATACTTGTGGCCTTCTAAAAGCAGCTGGGAAAAAATTGGAACAAGTAATTTCGTTCAATAACACCGTGTATTGTAGTCTAACAGCTGACAACCAAATCTAACGTAAATACGCTATTGTTACTACTGCAGGTACACAATCTGAAAAAAACAGTCAGAAAACTGACGAACATGGTTTCGAATGACGCGGAAGGCGTGTATTATCGGCGTAGTAGTATGCTTCTCAGAGAACTTGTAGAGCTACGCGACAAAAAATGGGTCTCGTAGTGCAAATAATCAGTACCGACCAATACAATCGAGGACACAAGTCGATTGTACACGGACAGATGATACACGTTCGCACTTAGCCATCGACTACTACAGTTCGACGACAAGTGCAATCGTAATAATTAACCCCGCCATTATAAACGTGTCCACTTTTCATCAATGATAGGTTATAGATGTGTGATACACACATTTTTAACGATAAGCCAATATCGTATTAAGCTACACCTGTTGCATTTATAGTCACTCGAACAATGTTTTTTTTCATCTTCAAAGTGTGGTCAAGCTTGTTCGAAGAACAATTTTTTGTAGCGTTTTTTATTATTTATTAGTTAAAACTATATAAAATTCTATTCTGAAATCAGTTTGGTCACCCTCCGAATGTGTAAAATATTTTTCGACTGGCTATAAAATTATAGTAGAACAATGAGAACAGTATTAGGAAAACAGTTTATTTTCACATAATTCACTTGAGATATTTTAAACAACAATCTGTATTATGCCTCTTTAAGAACTTTTTAATTAAACGATAAAAATGGATATCGCGGTGCAAATAATCAGCACTAATCTATTTACAATCGAGGAGGGCCTTTTGTCGATAGGGTACATCAACTTCGCAAGATATTCGATGATTAGTAAGAGCTAAGTTAATAATTAGTTATTTCTCATTATTAACCGTGGTACACTGATACCCCCGCATTTATACACATTTTAACTTTTCATCAAGAATAGGTTATGGGTGTGTAATAAACACATTTTTGACTATCAGATGATAGGTTAATCTTATTAAACTAAATTTTGTTACACTCAGTGCGCCTACTTATAGTCACTCAAACAATGTTTTTATTTACGAAGTGTGATCAAGTTTGTTCGAAGAACAATTTTTTGTAGCGTTTTTTATTATTTATTAGTTAAAACTATATAAAATTCTATTCTGAAATCAGTTTGGTCACCCTCCGAATGTGTAAAATATTTTTCGACTGGCTATAAAATTATAGTAGAAAAATGAGAACAGTGTTAGGAAAACAGTTTATTTTCACATAATTCACTTGAGATATTTTAAACAACAATTTGTATTATGCCTCTTTAAGAACTTTTTAATTAAACGATAAAAATGGATATCGCAGTGCAAATAATCAGCACTAATCTATTTACAATCGAGGAGGGCCTTTTGTCGATAGGGTACATCAACTTCGCAAGATATTCGATGATTAGTAAGAGCTAAGTTAACTATTAGTTATTACTCATTATTAACCGTGGTACACTGGTATCCCTGCTCTTATAAACATTTTAACTTTTCATCAAGAATAGGTTATGGGTGTGTAATAAACACATTTTTGACTATCAGATGATAGGTTAATCTTATTAAACTAAATTTTGTTACACTCAGTGCGCCTACTTATAGTCACTCAAACAATGTTTTTATTTACGAAGTGTGATCAAGTTTGTTCGAAGAACAATTTTTCGTATTGTTTTTTATTATTTATTCAATTGAATATAAAAAATATATTCAGGTTCCTTGAATAATTAAAAACTATATAAAATTCTATTCTGAAATCAGTTTGGTCACCCTCCGAATATGTAAAATATTTTTCGACTGGCTATGAAATTATAGTAGAACAATGAGAACAGTATTAGGAAAACAGTTTAACTCATTTCCACATAATTCACTTGAGATATTTTAAACAACAATCTGTATTATGCCTCTTTAAGAACTTTTTAATTAAGCGATAAAAATGGATATCGCGATGCAAATAATCAGCACTAGCCTAATTACAATCGAGGGCCCTTTGTCGATAGTGTACATGAACTTCGCAAATAATTCAATGATTAGTAAAAGCTAAGTTAACTATTAGTTATTACTCATTATTAACCGTGGTACACTGGTATCCCTGCTCTTATAAACATTTTAACTTTTCATCAAGAATAGGTTATGGGTGTGTAATAAACACATTTTTGACCATCAGTTGATAGGTTAATCTTATTAAACTAAATTTTGTTACACTCAGTGCGCCTACTTATAGTCACTCAAACAATGTTTTTATTTACGAAGTGTGATCAAGTTTGTTCGAAGAACAATTTTTCGTATTGTTTTTTATTATTTATGCAATCGAATATAAATACAATATTCAGATTCCATGAATAATTAAAAACTGTACATAAATTCTATTCTGAAATCAGTTTGGTCACACTCCGAATATTAAAATATTTTTCGACTGGCTATGAAATAAAGTGGAACTATGAGAACAATAATTAGGAAAAGAGATTAAGTGAAATGCGTCTGGTCGTCTTTGTCCATCTAACGTGTAGCATATAGGAAACGCACGCAGCACAATGTAGGACGAAATTCGTGGTGTTTACGTTAATTTTGAAAGGGGTCTAACATAAATGCCACAATTTACGTCTTCCGTGTACCTCGATTTTGCTATACGCTGCGCGTTAGATGTAGACAAAGACAAACTACTCGTTGTCTTTCATGAAAATGTAAATATTATGTATTAATAAAATTTTTAATAAAGTTTTAAAATACATATTAGAGAACACGTTGAGCATTTATTCATAATTCTATAAATATTTTAATATAGTATATTAATATAACTAATATGCAACAATGTGCAAACGATTACAGCGACGTCTGGTGACTGCAACTAGTCCGCTTATAAAGTTGCCAATTTTACCATTTTCGCGTCTCACTATAGTATACGAGTATTTTTTTTCTCCAATTATTCAATCGTGTTGATTGATTATTCACTATTTATTGATCAGTTATTACTATAAAGCACCTGTTCCATGATTTGTGCTACATTTAAAAAATAAAACATGCGACACAAACTACTAAACACAAGATCTCATTGTTATGTCAACAATAAATATTTGTGATACTTGTACATGGTAATACGAAGAAAGTTCTCAATTTTTTTCGTCATGGTATACCGCGACTGTTACGACGTGTTGTAACTCAAAAGTGGCTTGGGTGCATGAGATAAATTACGCGTGTACCGCTGTATAGCACCGACCCAGTAGCGTATTCTAACATTTTTTTCCTGGGGGGAGGGGCTTTCACTGATCAGTGAAACATCACAATTATCACATTTAAAAAAAACCAATAGGTACATTATAATTTAAAAAAAACTTTATTTTACATTTTAAATCCGATGTAGTATTTTATTTTATATTAATTAAGATTATTTAGATAATTATCTAAGATTTACTGAAATTTCAGGGGGACTGAAGCCCTCTCAGTCCCCCTACCCCTGGATACACCAATGCGACCTACCGAACTGTGTTTGAGTCGTTTGTATTGGTGTGTAGCTCAACAATAATTAAAGGAAAACTCACAGATCGGTGGAGCGCAGACCGACTAGATGCAGCCACCTAAAGTCTGTATAAATATAAATAATTGGCACTCTCTACAGTATAATACTAATTATTCGAGAAGATAAGCGCACACAAAATAATTTAATAATACACCAAGTCGCGGTTATTTGAACGCACGCATTACAACAATGTATATATTTCGTGGAGAACAGCGAGCGCAAGTTCTGACATAGAAAAATAATAAGTGAAATTGACTTGATGATTTGTGCACGGTATTTATAATAATGAATGAGTGGCGATGATTGTCGGCACACGCGAAATATTACGCTAGAGGCTGGACCACGAATAAAGACTTTTAGTCTTAGTTATCTTTTAGTCACTTAGTGACGATTCGTGCAAACAATAAAATTAATTAAAAATAAAAAATAAAACTCTTGGTGATTAACGCCACGCGTTTACCGTTGATAATAGACGGTTAGCGTGTGAAAACTCAATATTAAACAGACACAGTTTTCTAAAATTGTTTTGATTTAGCGCTCGTAAAATAAAACGAATTGAACGAATTCAAGAGAAATAATTCACACACGAATATTACAATAATACGTACACAAATAATTACAAAAATACACACACACTAGACTTTTCGAATACATAACACAAAGACAACGATGAACAGGTAATAACTTATAATTACGTGTGTGTGTGTGTGTTGGCGGCCGGTGATAACACGATAAAGGCTTACATCATTTGTGCAATATACATATGACCTGTTGACAACGTTACCTACCACTGATTAATCCCAGTCATGTATTTTAGCCGATCTTCATTAGTTCATTAACAAGATTGTTATAAGCCTCAACGTTTTCATTAACGTCTCTTGATTATGAACATGCCACCTGCAAGAACCGTCGAATAGGTGTGAACATCATTCGCGTTATAATAAATAGTTGTCGCCGGAAAAACACTTGGTATTGTTCAACAAAACATTTTATTCGTAATATTACAGTACAATCAACATGTGTTCAAGTATAAAAATTACAAACTAAGTATAAAAAAAAAGTAAAAATAATCAGTTATAAAAAGTTTAAGGTGACTCAACAAGAAATGTACGACTTAAGACTTGAGTGATGTCAGCAGACTAATGTCTAATTTTCGAATTAGTTGGAGCTACGTTTATTCCGTGAGCTGCTTCCTTATTTCGAGTGACCATGGTGTCCGTAGGATGAAGAAAGACCTGATCCATACGAGGACAGACCTGATCCATAAGAAGACAGACCTGCTCCGTAAGAAGATCCGTACGATGATAGACCGGAACCGTATGAAGATCCGTACGAGGACAAACCGGATCCGTATGAAGATCCGTACAAAGATTGGCCGCTGTACGACGAAGAAGCAAGTGATGGACCGTATGATTCATACGAGTTCAGAGATGGGCTGGAGTAAGAGGATCCCAAAGAGGAAGATCCGAAGCCGGAAGTGAAAGAGGAAACTCCAAGGCCGTATCCTGCACCGTAGGCGGGTGCTGGTGCGGCGTAGGCCGCTGAGTACGCAGGGGCAGCGATAGCGATGGGCTGTGGTGCTTGAACGACGTATGGGGTGGCGACCGGTACTGGCACGCGTCTGACGACTGGTACAGCGACCGGACGGGATACAGGAACCGGGACGTTTTGGACGACCGGCACTGGGTACGGGGAGGCAACTGGATGCGGCACCGGTCTGTCGACCGCGTATGGAACTGGCTTCTCAACACGAACCGGGTACGGGGCGGCTACACGGACAGGGTACGGGCGTTCTACCGGGTACGGGACCGGGTGCGGCACTGGGACGCCGACGGTTCTCGGCACGTGCACGGGGTACGGGGCGGACACGGGTTGAGCGTGACGGTTGATGATGTGCACTTCCTTGGAGATCGGGATCAACGGGCCGACTGTGGGCGCCGGTGCGGCGACGGCGGCGACCGAGTAAGGTGCTGGAGCGGCGGCGATTCCAATGGCTGGAGCCGAAGCGATTCCGATAGCTGGAGCAGATGCGATTCCGACGGCGGGACCCGCGGCAATGGCGGCACCGGTGCTGTAGGCTGAAGCGTACGAAGATCCGTAGGCCAGTCCGGCGGGTGAGGCGTAACCGCTAGCCAATCCAACGGGGGCCGTGGCGTAACCGCTAGCTAATCCAACGGGGGCCGCGGCGTAACCGCTAGCTAACCCGGCGGAAGCGACATAGCCGGAGGCCAATCCGGACGACAGGCCCGAACCGAAGCCGTGTTCTTCGCCGACGCTGCGTTTTTCCGGTTTCTGCGATGTCTTGGCGGCGGAGTCGGCCCGGACGAGAGCTACGACGGCCAGAGCGACGAGTAAGGCTGATGTCTGTGAAAAACGAAAACGATGACGCGTCATACCAATGGGTTTCGAGAATCGTTCCGAGCGCGACGACCGAAGAGCGTATGTCTTTTAATCGATATGCTCGATGTGTTAAATTACATTGTTATATTATTATTACGTATTATTATAATACGTATATTTTTTAAATACGGATCTCCGAGCTCTCGGAACGATTTTTGTTCCTATTATCATCGGAATACTTACGAATTTCATCTTTGCTGCTGTCGTTCCGCGGCACTCGATTGAATGGTGATGTTTTGAGAATCGAGTTGGCTATATATACTCCGTTCGAGTGACGGCACGCACGTAACGGGGACGTAAAGATCGCGAAAATAACCAGTTTAAGTGTCAACCAGTGGCGATGACCGGTGTGTTGTATCATCGCGCGTATATAGTGACATTGTGCGCGCGCTAGTGTGTGTGTGTGTGTGTGTGTGTGTGTGTGTGTGTGTGTGTGTGTGTGTGTGTGTGTGTGTGTGTGTGTACACACTTACAGTAAGTTGTCGCGGACGGGCAGTTTGAAAAGAAAATGAATAAAATTTAAAGAACGAGGAACTAGAATAAAATAATAATAATAAATTGTACGTATCGTTTAGCACCGTTTACCCGGGACTCTCACGTAACGTCCGCCGCAGTCGTAACAGATATTAACGCGTATTCGCGTCTAAAGTACGGCACGGACCAGTGCAGTTATGCAATGGCCCGTAGACGACTTGTCCGACTACTCTTTAACGGAGATTAGACTCGTACTATGCCTACCAAAAATCAACAATTTGTTTTTATTTTCCACCTTTACAATGGATAATATTATGTATCTTTAAATGTAGAATTATTATAACTTGCTTTCTGTATAACATATTGATAAAATACATTTTACAAATAATATAAGCTTATTCATCAATACGAGTAACTCAATATTGAAGTTGTTTATTCTTAGTTATAAACATGAATATAACCAGAAGTTAATTTTCTTGTATTTCTATAGCTTTTAAAACTATTATTACAATGCAAATAACTATATCTATAGTGTTGAAAGAAGTTCTGAGAAAACGAAAAATTACATATGCATCGTATCACAATATAAGGAAGTTAAATAAATATTATAACATAATTGAAATTATCAATCAAACAATGACTGTATACATTTTAGTTACTTTTACTACCATAACTTTTAAATAATAATAGAAAAAATCAAAAAAATAAGGTCTATGTAATAATGATTTCATTATAGTTTATAATATTATAGGTAATTATTTGTTATTTTTCAAATAAAATTTTATCTTTGTATTTTTAATTGATAATATAATATGTTTAATTTGATTTCAATGATTCTTAGTTCTTTTATTCAGCTTTTTTCAATGGCGTTGGGAACAGTACATCTGAAAATTGAAAATATTAATTTCATTTTAAATTTACCAGACAAGTTATTTGTAAATATAATTATAAATTATGATCCGTACAATTTTATTGTATTGGTTAAAACTTCTATTATATTATAGATATGTATTTATTGAAAACGGTCGATTATTTTTTGTCAACCATACCGATCGACCGAGTGATGCGATACGACTTTTGGCGATTGCATTAAATTTTCTATTATTTCTACTAGAGATCGAACAGTCCAATTTTTCAAATATTATCCCTTAAGCCCGATAAATTTGGTTTAAATAACTCATTGCTCTTTAGCCAGGTTTGTGGTAGAAAATTATAATTTTACTGTGCACATTTATTCGCCCGAAATTTAACGCAATTAGTAAATCCTAATAGAACACATAATTTACAGTTATCTACATAGTACGAATAATTAGGAAATGAAAAAATTACGTTTTGTTTGCAAATTTTTGTAATATCTATGTATCTTAATTATTTGTGATATAAATTGTAAACAAAATTATAAAACTCTGAAGTATAATAAGCTCGTTAACAGTTTGTTATGTTTTTAGCGTACTGATACACAAACACCATGATAACTATTATATTCATTGAATACAAACCTAAATCTTTTTTGGGGCCTACAATATTAAAACGATGGATTAGTAATTATTGAGTTTTTTTTTTTTTTATTAAAAATAATGTATTTGTAAAACTATTATAGGTACTTGCATGAATATATAAGTTTTAGAAGTGAGCCACTAAATGAATTCGGTTGAAGATAGAAATCTAAAAAATATATTGTAATATATAGTTACGTTATTAGTTTACACGTGCATTTATTCAAATGAAATCACTGACACTTTTTATTCGAAAATAGGTCTTAAGAGTTCTATAATATTGAAAAATATAAGGGATTGACCAATCAATTTGAATCATTGAAAGACGTCATAAATCTATTTTATATGAAATTAAAAAATTCTGAATTATACAGGGTGTCCCAGGTCTATTTGACTAATGCAATAACTTTTTTTCTATTCAATATTTTTAAGTTTTTTTTTTTTGTAATGATTTGTAGAGCCCTGCGCTATAATTTGTATATCTTATACTTTATTTTATTTTTTTACAACAAAAATAAATAATTTAAATTTTGTATTTAATATTTTTCTAATAATCCAAGATAGCTATTTCATAAATAAGTATTTAAAAACCATTTTGGCGTTTAAAACTTTTAATTTGGTTAAGTCGTTAATTTTTAAACAATTTTCAAAGTGTGTTAAAATTCAAATTTATTTCTTGCTAATCACTGTTACTGCTGTAGTCGATTTTCAATTGTTTTCTTCCAAGAAACAATAAATTTGTTATCATTAAAAGGTAGGTCATTAGTCATTACATAATATTATTATACATTATTGTATTTTATCATTATTTAACATGGTCACGTGATGCTTACCATTGATGTTGATACTAAACAATTGATACTAAATTGTAGTGATGGGCAACGATATCGATAATTCGATACGATATCGATATCGTGACAAATTTCCGACATCGACATCGCTTTTGTATTGTACGTTATATCGCGATATCGAAAATAATATTTTTCAAGAAAAATACATGGTATTTACTATTTGATATTTGTAGTTTTTAAGCTATAATAAATTAATAAATAATAATAGCCATTAGCTGATAACGTTTGGTGCACGTGTTCCGGTGAAATGTCAATTATTGTACACTATTAAAGTATTAAGTATTAATAATCCATTATAATGTTATCTTAAAGGAATATTTTGCTGACTTTTAAGAGGTACACGGTATAGTACCACTGGATATTCCATAATCTACAGTCTAATTTGTGTCGTTGGTGCGGCGTAAACGTCTGTTACGTACTCCGCTGACCGTTATATTTCTGTCATTTATCCTACAGTGATAATTATTTTCAAATTACAAACATTATTTTTAGTGATGAGTGAATTAAAATTGGTTTAATCTATTTAAAATTCAAATTTATATCCAGAAGTCTCAAAATTGGCAAAAAAATACTTGTCGATAGTCGCAACTAGTGTCCCATGTGAACGTCTGTTTAGTGAGGCTGGCAATATAACTTCAAAGAAAAGAAGTAGACTATCTACAGATCGAGTTAACAATCTTCTCTTTTTGAACTCTTATTATAAATCCACTAGGACGTCAGACCACACTTTGGTAAGAACATACATTTTAATTTTTCAAATTTGAATTCAAGACAATATTAAAATAAAATAATTATGAATTTATTTTCTAGGATACAGCTATCGGGGTTGAACACATTTAAGGAGAATATCGATATCGATATCGATATCGTAGAAATAACGATATCGCGATATAATATCGGAAAAATCTGAACGATATCGATACAGAAAATTATATCGTTGCCCATCACTACTAAATTGTAAGAAATAGTAAAATGTAACTCTGTAAATTTAACTTTTCAACTATAAGTTCAGTTTTATTTCTTAACATTAAATAATATAACAAATTAAATATTATGGAACAATATACCTAACTAGTAACTAGTAAGTAGTAACTATGAATAATTTTCAAAGTGTGCGCCATGTTTCATTATACATTTTTCATACCGTTCCAGAATTCCAGTTGTCGTGGATTCCAACATTTCAAAAGTAAGAGAGTTACACACATCAATTATGCGTTGTTTTAAATCATCTAACGACGTTGACTGTTGGGAGTATACTTTGTCCTTTAAGTAACCCCACAAAAAGAAATTGAGTGGTGTTTGATCTGGAGATCGTGGTGGCCAATTTAGTGGACCTCTAGTTCCTATCCATCTCGATTGAAAATTTGTATTTAAATAATCACGGACTATATTCGAGTTATGTGGTGGAGCACCGTCTTGCTGAATCCACATATTTACTCGGAGATTTAATGGAATATTTTCTAATAACATTGGTAGTGTATTAGTCAAAGAGTCTAAATAACGTTGGCCAGTTAGTGTGCCATGATAGAAATAAGGTCCAATCAAATAACCACTTATTACACCACACCACACATTGGTAGACCAGCGAACTTGTGCATTGGACTCACGTGTCCAAAATGGATTTGATTCATTCCAGTAATGAGAATTATGCCGATTGACAATACCATTATTATTAAAACAGCTTTCATCGGTCCATAATATTTTTTTCAAAATATTATTGTGGTCATGAAGGCAAATCATTTTTGAAATATATTGAAGCCTTCTATCTGGATCAGAGGGTTTCAATCCTTGTACATAATGCAATTTGTATGGATGGAAATCATTTTTCTTCAATATACGATGTATAGAGCTACGATTGATGTCCGTTTCTTTAGCTACCTGACAGATGCATGAGGATCACTTCTGAAAGCTGCCAAGACATTCACTGTATGTTCTTCATCAATAACATAAATTTTTTTTGGTTTGAAACCATTTGGAAAACGACCTAAAAAGACTATTTTTTAATGTATATCTTAATTTAAAATTTGTATAATAATAACTGAATTATACATGTATGTATTAGGTTTTAGGTACATAATTTGTTATATTAATTTTATAGGAAATTTTATTGATAATAAAAAATTTACCTGTATTACGTAATTTTGTTTCTATATTACAAAATGTGTTTTTAGATAGCTGTTTCCTTTCTGGAAATTTTTGTAAATACAGACGAGAAACTTTTACTGTACTTTTTCTTCCACTTTCATAAAAAACTTTTAACATATCACGGTACTCTAAATTACTATAAATAGTAGGCATATTTAAGAAAGATAAAAATAAAAAATATTGAATTTTATATTTCAAAAATCATACATAAACTGGTTCATTTAATACCCATTAACATCACATTTAATTATAAAATATTTATAGATTATTCAAATATGCAATTAAGATCATTAAAATAGTTAAGTTTTAGAATAGGTATGTAAATAATTAATGAAACAATATGTATAAAACCAGTAATTCCCAATTCATATAATATTATAATTGATAATTCGAGGTTTACATTTTGTATGAGCTACAGTGTATTTCATATTAACTAATAAATACTTTCATCATGAGTAGTTATCGTTTGTCTCGCTCCGATTTGGGCTCTACACACTCAAGTGACCAAACAGACATTTTTAAAAAATATAAAAAATATAAAGATATGTGCAGGGATTTGGTTTTAGAAAATGAAGAGTTACAACAGGTAATATATTAAACAATTATTTACAAATTTATTAAAAAAAAATATTGTTTGAATAACATATCTCTTAAACAAGTATTTAGCAACTGTAAAAACTACTTTTATACATAGGATGTTACAATTAATTTATAACAGTTTTTAAGTTCAAACAATCACAAAAGTTTGGTTTTACTTTTAGAAAAATTTAAATTTATCTCGTCAATATGAACTGGAGTGCTTAAAAAATAATGAATTAGAATTAAACAATAGTCAGTTGTCGGATGATATTAAAAAACTGAACGATATTCAGGTAACTAAAATGATTTATAACATTCAATAACATTCTCTGCTATACATGTATGTATAAGGTTCTTTCACTAGTGACGCTAGCTGAAGAAAAAAAAAATAACCGACACCTATAATATAAGTTAACAATTTGTTGGCTAAATGTTCAAAACAAATAAAAGTATAATTATAATATTACGCAACGGTTTGCAACTAGCAGAGTATTCATGTATAAAACAATACACTCTTAAGTGTTTCAAACAATTTAACCATCAGAAGGATATTAAATGTCACATATTATGTCATGTAGAAAATTATTGATTTTATCTGTTATTAACATGAACTCTGGCAATATATAAATCTTAAAAGGGATTTAAATTAAGCTTTGTATTAATTTTCTAATACAAAGAGATCTGCAATAAAACAACAATTAAGTGTTGCAACTATATTTTTTCTATAATTTTTTATAGTAAAAATAAAAATAGATATAATAAATTACAACTTACATTTTATATAAAAACCAAGATAATGTTAGATATATTTTTAATTTATAGTATGAAAACGTTTTTTTATGTTTTATTTATTAATGAATAACAAACTAAGGAAAATTAGTATTTATTTTATCTTTTATTCTGAAATTCTCAAAGGTTGAAGTCCCTAGTCTTAAAAAGTACATGACAAGCTGACATTAAATACCTATTCTAACAATTTCAAATCATTAACTTAATTATTTCATGGGTTATTTTTTATTCTTAGTAATTATGTAAACATACTAACACACTATGAAATATTCAGAGAAATACTAAAGAAATAGGTAGTAACGTGTTTATCCATAACAATTATCTACACACTTTCAAGCCAATCAAAACTATTTCAGAATGCCCTTATTTTTCTGTTATGTTAGTTGTTATAGGTATTTATTAAATTCTTACATTAATATTATTTTTTTTTTTTATATAAACAGAGCTATAAATATGGTTAATATTGAATACATAAAGTTCCTGATGAACTAAATGACTAAATGTAAAACACTAATATTATATATCTACTTACAGCTAACAATATTTTTTATGATCTACAATTTTACCATTTACATTTTTTTTTTAATAAAATGAAACATTTGATTCATGTTGTTTTATACTTAAGATGAACTGGTTACAATTTAACTTCTGATGGTTTTATGTATAGGTACATACAACTAGTTACAATAGTAACTATTGTAAGTATACAAATGTAGTATTAAAACAGCAAGGTACAAAGCATTAATTATACAACTAACTGCATGTGATTGAAAATGAAATTGTTTGAACTCTCACCAAATATGTATACTTTTAATGTAGACATCCACCTAGAATATTTTCGTTAACAGTGAGAATATTTTAATTCATTTTATTAATAAATTAATAAATGTTAATATTAATATTAAAATGGTTAGGTTGAAGTATAAATTAATTTAATACAAATGATACTCACATTTTAACAAAAATCTTATTTTGCTATTCAAATTAAATTATAATCTTCAATTGTAGTACTGTGTATAGGTAATCTACATAATATTTAATTTTGAATATTTTTCTTGATAATAGTAATTTGAAGTGTTGAGAATTTAAAATGTTATTATATGTATGTTTAATTTTTGATTTTTTTGTATCTAGTTACCAAAAGTTTATAAAGATATTAAAATAAAATAATTTTAACTTGCAAACTAATGATAATAATATGTACCTGTGTCCAAAGGCATTTCCAAAAATATTTTCTACAAATTATGTTCAATCTGATAATTCCATAGTATTACTAGGTATTTCTCATAAATTTAATACAATAGAATTGTCTTAAAATATGAGAAGACAAGTCTTAAGGTTTTTAGTGATTACGGCAAAATGTGTTTGATCCATAAAATATCAACTTAACCTAACTTTAAATTTAAAAAGGACTTACAGAATAACTATAATTAATATTCAAACCACATGTCATTTGTTTCATAATTCAAAATCAAAATGTTCTAAATTTGTTTAAACGTATTTAAATGATTGAACAATAAAATATTGATGAATGATGATGATTTAAAATAAGTAATAGTAGGTACATCATGTTATAAATTATAATCATATTATGTTAAATTATGATAAAATACGTATTAGTATGTGTATGTATTTAATATTGATTATCAACCTTTTAATGATAACAAATTTATTGTTTCTTGGAAGAAAACAATTGAAAATCGACTACAGCAGTAACAGTGATTAGCAAGAAATAAATTTGAATTTTAACACACTTTGAAAATTGTTTAAAAATTAACGACTTAACCAAATTAAAAGTTTTAAACGCCAAAATGGTTTTTAAATACTTATTTATGAAATAGCTATCTTGGATTATTAGAAAAATATTAAATACAAAATTTAAATTATTTATTTTTGTTGTGAAAAAATAAAATAAAGTATAAGATATACAAATTATAGCGCAGGGCTCTACAAATCATTACAAAAAAAAAAAACTTAAAAATATTGAATAGAAAAAAAGTTATTGCATTAGTCAAATAGACCTGGGACACCCTGTATATGACACTTTAAGAAACATTTTCTTTTATGGTCTACATTTTTAAATTCATAATAAATTATTATCTATAGTTTATTGGTATAAAAACGTTGTCTAAACATGATTATAGTTTTACTCGTCTTGGTATATACGTATTAATGTTGAACGATTTTACGAGACATGACATTTCATTGATTGTTTGATGAAAATTTGATCTAAATATATTTTATAAATTTCATGCAATATTGTTATACTTACTTTGATGTACTGAAATTATTGAAAATTTAGATATTAATATTGTATTAAATGGTTATAATTTGAATTATCTAATAAAAATCATTACACAAAATCGATCCATATATAGGTATAACACAATACATTTATTATGTCGACGAAACGTTTTTAATATAAATCGAGTTCCTTATTATCCCCCTAAACATATATATAATTTTTATTAAAAGTAACTACTGACATAACGAGGTAAATTGTTTTCCATGATATGTATACACTAATGAGTTAAATACTATTGTATTGTCACAAGTAACATTAAGTAGATTTTTTTTCCTAATTTATGTTCCAAAGATAAAAATAATTATAAATGTTATACAAGCTGTTGTTTTCAATAAAAATATTTAGAATTATTATTGTGAAAGTGTTGAACGCAATATTATTGGATTTTAATGGGGATAAAGTTAAGTCTATAAGTATAGCTTTATAAAAACATCATCATAATACTATTCAGTAAAAAAGAAAAGTAACTAATTCGTATCTGCGTTAAGTTTCTTTCGCTTCGATTAAAGTTGTAATTTAAAAATTTAGTCAACATGCCCTCTGCCTTGGTATGGGAAACTAAGAACCACCGGTAATCTATCATATGTATATATATAAATACTAATAGTATTTGTTTATAATTAGGTTTACATATATTATAATAAATCATATTTATGTTCAGCAGTTCAGGAATAATATTTACCTTCAAAGTCAAGAATATATTTTTTGAACATTTCCGAACCACTCAATGGCACTTTACCTTATTGATGACATTATTTTAATAGATACATAAAGCGTTTAAGAATTAAATACATTTAATAACGAATAAAAGAGTTTATTAAGTTTTTCGCAACCAACATTCATAATAAAATTGGTATTTTCTGTTCGAATTCCAAGAATAAAATTATTATAGTAAAGACGACGCGCGATACATTGAAATAATTAGGACACTAATGTTTTTTTCATAAGCTTCATGATCATCAGTTTTGTGGATTCAAACTTCTCAATAAATTAACAACATAAAACCGATGATATATTTTATTGGTTTTCTTGACTACTTATCCCACTACTCATTAATAATAATGCTATAGACTTTCAATAATGTTTAATGAAAAAAATTATAAGGTTTTCACTTTATATTTTAATGTTTTAAATGTATTCAATAGCTGACAGAATTAAAACGGAATATAATACTACTGAATTATGTCTTAGAAGAGTTATATAGACAGAACAGTTTCAATAATAGTAATAGGTAGTTCTTAAGTCCTCATTTATAACCATTTGAAGATTTCAAAATAATATTGTACTATACTTTAGACATTGTAATTATGTATAATGGCAGCTATTTATAATTTATATAAAAAAAAGATGAGCATTTATATAACTAGAAAAAATTAGTATATCTTCTTCATCAGTAAACTATATTTGTTGGTGAAATAGTAAACTTAAACTCGCTTTTAAATAAAACATAATATCTTTATAAAATTACTTTTATTAATGGCTCTCAATATGTATGAAATTTCTGATTCACCATGTATTACATCAGCTAAAATGATTATGAAAACATTTTAATTAAAATTCGGCAATAATTTTATGTCGTCTTATTATTTATTATAAAAACTAAAAAAGGTTAATTGGTTTTTCCGTTAAGTGGTGATATTACATTATTAGAAATACTACTGTATTTTGCTCTTAGAGACGTTTTTAAAAATAAATAAATGGATTAATTATGTTTACTTACTAGTTACTATCGCTTATTTTTTTGAACCAATCCGCTTCAGTTGCTAAAAATATAATGTTTCAATTATACTATAGGTATATGATATATAGTTCAATTTTACTGTGAACATTATATTTTACAAGTATAAATAAATAAGATAATCTGCATCCACGATAAGTCTTTTTTTTGTGTTGTTCTTACTTTTTTTTATACAATTGAAAACATTGTTTAAATATTGTAGTATTCGTAAAATAATGTTGGTAAAATGCATTTTGTTAAAACAGAAATTCAAAAAAATATATCAAGTATGAATTATCTCATCTATTTCAGCCTACCATCTCATAAATATGATATCCGTGACCTAAAGCTAAACAAGTTGCCAAGAAAGTAGAAAAGTTTAGGGTTCAGGGTAAAATACATTTCGTATGTCCTTACTCCTTAAACAGTTATAAATCCTTATTCCTTATATCCCGAATAATAAAAATTATCGAAATTCAATACAACCGTGCTATCCAAGCACCTAAGTACAAAAAATAAACTGCCATTTTAAAAATCAACTTACATACAAGGCGTGTTCCTATTAATAAATGAGAGCATATTGTTAATATAAAGTTTTAATATTTTATTGGCAAACGTTATTATAATAAAGTGTATGAAAACTGTGCTGTTGAGATTAGCGTATTTTCATTGACATTATAGTTTAGTGATGATGTGCTTGATTTGTGATGTCTTATGTATTTTTTTTATCCCTAAATGACGACCACATAGGTAGATGATTACCTACTATTTGATATTGATATTTGCGTTCAAAAGTTGAACTGCACTCAACATAAATCAGATGCGATACAAGCAACATACTACTAGATTATTTAATGTCACAAAATTAAAAGAGTGTAAATTCTCCAATAAATAAATTTTATAAATGTTAATCCTGACACCTACACACAGGGTACCACGTATGTCGTAGTAGTTGTCGTCGTCGTCGAAATTATTAAAATAATTTGAGCAAGTACCAAGAGGTTAATCTTGGACGGCGTGACGTCACATTCAAGTGGCACTGTTAAACGGCAAATCCACGTGTAGACGTGTATAATTTGCATACATTGTGAAAGGAAATTATAGTAATATTTTTGCGCGACCGTGTATAGATCCTGTTATGCAACCCACCGGCACGTGTACTGCACTCGTTTCTAAAACGTGTGGTTCAATGGTATGTGAAATATAAAAATGTATTTAAATTTTAATATTTTTTTTTTCATGCGGTTTACAACGGATCAGTATCCTCACTGCGTTACCATTTCTACCGCAGCGACCGAGTATAAAAGAGCGTGATGCGCAATGTGTAATTCATTCGTCGTATGTTCACATGTGTTGTACAGACCTACCCAGGCAGACTGTAAACATGCGTTTAACGGTGGAGACGACGAATGTTCGGAACCAATAATCAATATGGAATTGACATGGACAGCGTTGACTTCATGTTCGACGAGGAAGGCATTTTTAAATACTGCGGATGTAATTTAAATTTAGAATAAGTATCCCCTAATATTCTCACTCAATCCGAATGACCAATAACGATTTATTTACTAGACATACTGTTATGATTTTGTGGTTCCATCTGTAATTAAACGGATGGTTTTTCTTGTTTGATATGTTTATCATTATTCAGACATCATCACCTATTTCAGTATTAGCTTCTCAATCAAGGTGACAACAGTTATTTTATCATATAATAATTTAAGGTTCTGTTATATGAAATATAATTGCAACCTTGGAACTAGTAAGAGTACATATTTTATTCTGGCATCCTTATTTCTAATTGTATTTGAATGGATCTATAATATTAGTGATTGCTGAACATATTATATTCTTAATTTTTTCATATTAAACACTAATACACATTACACATAAGGTAGTGCGGTAGCTCTCTCTCTTAAATTGGTTAATAAGTAATGTTAAACTTACTGGTAAGTGGTAGTTCGAACCAATTGTCACGAAGTTCTAAAAATAAAATTATTTATTTATATTTGCCAAGTAATATAAACAAAAGATGAAAATTATTTAGAATAATTAGAAGAAAAATAATCTGATTCTTCAAATCGTCCAATTTATTGGTAGGACCTATTCGAACTTCTTGGATAGATAGAAAAATTAAAAGAATTATCGATTTAGTCATTACATGTAACATAATTAACCGATGAATTTTAAATTCAAATTTTAATGACCCAGTTAATGATTAATATTATGTTTAGTTTTAGTCATACTTGATGTATAAATTAAAAATGGTATCACGTTACAAATTATGGTAAATATTCATATTAATTTAACTAATTTTTAAATATTGATTTCTATTATTCTCAAGAAGCATAGCGTAACAACTGAACATGTTATGCATTTTTTTCCATTTTAATACTAAAACTGTTTATAAAAAATGTGAGAAAATGTCATTAGAATAATCTTATAATTTCTAGCCTTTCATTTAGCTTTACACATTTTTCTTTCACTGAAGCTAGGCTGAATAATAAGAACACAACAATTTTATGATTATAACATGATATACAAATAGCTTCAATGCTTCTTATTAAAAATAAAATGAAGTTTTGAAAAATGTATTATTATTTTACAAATAACTTTATAACAGCTTTTGAAAATATACTCACTAACGATGTTCTCTTCTATATGTATTAAAACATATTATCATTAACATTAATTTTAATTATAGTTTTTTATGGAGCCCTTATTCGGTATAAAATGTTTTTCCAACAATTCATTCTTCTCGATTCTGTTAAACAATATTTTGTAATAAAAACTTGTCGCCAAATGCACGGAAAGAGAAAATCTAACCTAGGTCTTTCGACAAATAGTGTCAAGATGCGCTTATCTCGGAACGATCATTCGCACGAGAATGTTTAAAATACTAATAAGTAATAACTAATAACCAATACATCAAAAACAAGAATGACAATATCGGCAATAACGGTGACAGCATTAACAACGAAAATAACAATAATTCTAACGTGTTCAATATGTACAAAAGCATTGAAAAGGAAATTGAAATGAATTGAATTGAAATGAAATGAATTAAAATTATAAGGTAGCGAAAATGCATTACTTGCCTTCATAACTAGAAGCTATTTAAATAGATTTTAAAAATATTCATATTAGTGTTTTTACTATTTAAAAAGTATTTATATACCTATTTTATATTAATATAAAAAAGAATCATCAAAATAAATTTTTTTAAATAATATTTATTTTATGAAAATAATTACCCAATATTAATATATCATTATCTATAGTAATTAAAATAATTATTAATTATAATTGATTTATAATTTCAATATTTGGATTGATTAGATAAGAACATATTCTTTCAATTAATATACAAGTAGGTAGTTGTTATGTTTTCATGTGATTTTATGTATTTTACGTTAATCATTTATTTTGAGGGAATCAAAATATGAGCTAGATTATATTATATCATAAAGAAATAGTTTTTTTTGTTAGTTTTAAATTTTACTTTTACCAGTATACCATTGTATAGTTAACTCTATAAACAACAAATAAGTTAGAAAACAAGCTTACCTCTATATGTTGTTAGAGCTTAAATAATTCAAAATAAATAGTAAGTTACTATAATTATTTATAACATTCTACTTAAAACTATTTTTTACATAACCATTGACGTTTTTAATAGAAAATATTATATCCAATAAATTAATTCTTATTTTGATTAATCAATTAAGTATCTCTTTTAAATAAATAATCTACAAATTTATATTATATTAATCCATGGCGGCTCTATGTGTGTGAAATTTGGTACGGTACACACCGCAACTTTTTATTTGGGATATGTAACATCCAAAACCAAAACCTACATTATTAATTGATGATTTTAATAAAATAACACGACAGAAATGGAAAAAATATCACCACAAATTTTATATAACGTTATGTATAATGTAAATAATGAAGCACGCAAAGACCTAAAGATGGACGTACTTTGATTTTTTCTAAAAATAATTAATTTTCCATTCAAGTTTTCATTATTTAATTTTTCTCTTTAGTGTAATGTCAAAATATTTTGCTGATGTCCGGGATATAGCATTCTTAGCGCCCCAACTCCTTAATCCGGCTCAATATTTTATCTATTCGGCTCTCTTATAACCGGTTTGAACACTGTTCGATGTTGGTTTATCTGCAATATCTTATAATTACGCGTGCCACCCCCCCCCCCCCCCTCCCAGCACAACTTCGCAGCCGTCCGTATTTTGTTATGTACTTAATCTTACTGTAGAATATAAATTCTTCTGAGCTTAAATTATCTTTGTATATTAATTTACTATTATAAGACATATTATAGTAATAACTAATATACATTTATAATATACATTTCATCGGCCTTCGATAAAAATCATTTTTCGAATTGTGATGGTCAATAACTGCTTTCGAATCTAAACAAATTATATATAAAAAAATAAAATTAACCTACACTCGGCATCTACGTCTTACAAGGCAATTTTGAAAAACTTATTATAAATATGAATATAACTTTTAAATTGAAATAAGACGACAAACGTACAAAAAGGATATAAAATAAAATTATTTACCTCGAATCAGCCAAATCAAAATTATATCAACTTCAACAACCTCTAACCAACTGATAAAATTATAAGTTTTAAAATAACAATTACCCATTATAATTTTATAATCATTCAATAACTGAATTATTTTATTTACAAGTCATTAATGAATAATTTATGTTTTTTATTGCTTCGCGGTATAAAATTGCAATTAAATACTATATTTGCCCTTGGATCTTACTATATACTTAAGAGAGACAAACATGCTTAGTTCTTTCAATATTAAGTATTAAAATGAATTTTTAACTTACTTTAAACATAAAATTAAAATGCATTTTATAGAATAATACGAAAATCGTTGGAAAAAAAATGTTTGAGATAATTTAATAAAACCTTATTGTTATTATTTATTGTGAATTTGAATTAATTAAAATAACTATGAATACTTCTAAAATATACTTTTTCACTATTGTTACAATTCTATACAGTACACAATGTTTAGTGTCATCGAAAGAAACGGTAAGTATTTTTTTTTACAGTAAATTGTCATAATCACGGCATACTAATTTCTTTGTAATTTTCTTTGGGCCACACTTAGTGTATTATATTATATTCTTATTTGAAACATTCAGCCCAGTTGAAGTAATTGCATACCACATTGTTTTATCAGAATTTGACATTAGACCAGACCTATTAAAACGCATCTTGTACAAATTAAAAAAAATGATATAACAGTTACGTTCCGTCGTAATAGTTTCTCGTCTTACGATTTACAACCTAAATACAGAATACATCCTTATTCAAAATGTTTTCATGTTATAAATCAACAAAAACAAATAGTTAGTTTAACTAAAGCCGCGTAGTTCCGCTAGACACGTATAATACATACGTTTGAATACAATATTGGTATGTTTTTACAAATGTATACCAACAACACCTGCGTGGGACGTTTTTCAACATTTGATAGGGATAGGTTTTGGCGTCCATTATAGGAAAAATTGTATTCTGTCTTCTATTAAAACAACTGTTTCGCGTAGCTTTCTTAGTGTCCGTTATAGATTGATTTGTGTAACGGTGTAACTGTGTAACGGTCGTGATCCACTTGAGTACAGTTGACTTCTGCAGAAGTCGTTAAATGTATTTGTCAACGTTGAACATGGTATATTACAACATTATACTATAATATAACGATTACCATCTTATGAATTAACACGACGTTCGGTAGTTGAACGAAACAATTATTACCTATTCGAATTTAATATAACACGATATCGTTTGTGTGTGTGTGTGTGTTGTCTGGCGCTCAAAGTGGGAAAAAATTAAAGCTAATGGATACCCACTGAAGATGTACGAGTACATGTCGGAGGACAGATACATGTTGGGCATGGAACGGATCCCATACAGTAAATTCGGTAACAAAACTATCGGTAAGCCCGTGATACTGTTATCCGGTATGTTCGCTTCGTCCATTATATACGTATCGCACAACAAGTCTCTTGGTGAGTATTGCATTTATTACAATGTACTATTAGTTATTACATCACGACTATTTTTTAAAATATTAACGAAATAAGTCCATGACTCTTTCAAATTGGTTCGCACAGTACATTTTAGATTTGTACGCTCGTGTGTTTATTGTAATATTCGTTTAAACGTTTGAAATGTAATCTGAGAGCGCCTACGTACTCCGATTATGATTATGGGTATAGTCACATTACTATATTTTTACAACGTGAATAATAATTGATCAAACATATAGAGGATGAAGTATAAAAATCAAGCGAGACATTGGTGCGCTTAGACATTTGAAAGCAACGAAAAATCGTAGCGTGTGAATATGACTATAAATAAAAAGTTGGCTTACCATATTACCAACTTAGGTGTTTAAAAAAATAGATTGTTTTAAAATACTTTCAACGTAATATAATACGTATGGGATATTGGGACTTGATTAAGTTTGACTTGTATTTAAATAACGTACCTGATTACTAAGCCAATTAAATTATAATAAGCCACTAATGCACTCAAATATTGTAAATTCAAATTTAAAAATGTACAATATCACTGTAATTCAAAATTTCGGTGAAAAAAATCATATAGTTGACGTTTATAAAATAATTTTAACGTATAGTTACAGTGAAGTAGAGTCAAAATAAATCTCATGAAGATCATTAAGTTAAAATTCGAAATTTACATTTGTGAAATTGTATAACCAAATTAGACCCGCCTAAAATTTACGAGTAGGTATGTTATTTGATAAATAAAAACAACAACGAGCAATTTTATTTTTCGTTGAAGAGTAATATTTAAAGTTGAAATACTTAATTTTAATTATTTTGTAAAATACATAACCGAGCATTGACAAACGAAGATTTCAATTACCCTAAAAAAAAACTAACTCAAGCGATTTGTTTCTCCATTTAATCGTAACTAAGCGGGAATGGTGGTGTTTTTTTCAAACAATCACGCACTGTTCACAAATAAAGATTATATTTTATAACTATTGTCATTGATTTGAAAACCGCAAATGTTAATATGTATGAACAATGTCTGTAATGTAGGATTCTTGCTATCAGACGCGGGATTTGACGTTTGGCTATTCAATTATAGAGTAACAGGAATGTCAAAGAAAATTAAGGATCCGAGGACGGGAATCGTTCCTAAGCTAACTAGTTTAAATTGGGACTACAGGTGAGCATAATGCAAAATAATATGTTTAACAAGATAATAGACTAAGAGGACAAATACATTAAATTAAATTTATTAGTACATCATATTATTGTTGTTAGTCAATCACGACATTTAGACATTAACGTCCAACATTTACCGATATTAAAAAAGTAATAGTAATGCATCTTAAACATGGTTTAACGTAATAAACACAACTTAAATAACATAGGATCGTATTTGGTTTTAAATAAGACTTGATGTTTAAAATTATCTTAAAAGCTTAACTATTTAACTATTTTATCATGTTAATAAAATACATTTTAATGAAATAAAAACTTAATAATAATTATGAAGTAAAACTTAACAATGATAATCACAATTAATAATTTGAGAAGAAATTATAAGATGTATTGTATTATGTTATTCCGGGTAATTGAATAAATTTTACCTTGACTGATTAGTCTTTACGATAAATTAAATATACGTTTAAAATAACTTTTTGCATAGGTAAATAGTTTCCATACAAGTTAGAATTCATGGACTTGAAGTGAATATCAACTAGCTGTTTACTATAATAAATCAATAGAAATAAATTTTCTATAGTTATTAAGTTTTAATCATGATAATATATAATATTATTTATTTGAAAGGATATACAGGGTGTCCCAGGTCTATTTGACAAAAGCAATAACTTTTTTTCTATTCAATATTTTTAAGTTTTTTTTTTTTTTGTAATGATTTGTAGAGCCCTGCGCTATAATTTGTATATCGTATATCTTATACTTTATTTTATTTTATTATATTATTAACTACAGCAGTAACAGTGATTAGCAAGAAATAAATTTGAATTTTAACACATTTTGAAAATTGTTTAAAAATTAACGACTTAACCAAATTAAAATTATTAAACGCCAAAATGGTTTTTAAATACTTATTTATGAAATAGCTATCTTGGATTATTAGAAAAATATTAAATACAAAATTTAAATTATTTATTTTTGTTGTAAAAAAATAAAATAAAGTATAAGATATACAAATTATAGCACAGGGCTTTACAAATCATTACAAAAAAAAAAAAACTTAAAAATATTGAATAGAAAAAAAGTTATTGCATCAGTCAAATAGACCTGGGATACCCTGTATATAAATAAAATTATTAATTAAATTATTATTTTTAATTTTATTATAGGTATACGAGTATACTGAAATTATAGTTGAAACTGAACATTTTGTAATCTATTATTTGATTGTTTTCAGTTTTCATGAGCTGGCAGTTTACGATTTACCAGCCGCAATTGATCTTGTACTATCTGTCACCGGGCATACTAAAGTGGATGTCGGTGGTGTTTCTCTAGGAGCAACCATACCTCTCATTACTCTAGCTGAAAAACCCGAGTATAATAAAAAAGTGAGAAATCTACTTTTGATGGCACCGGCTACCAGAATGGCATCTGGATATAAGGGTGTACAGTACTATTTTGTTAGAAAAGCTGTTCGAGCATTTTTGGTAATTATTCCATTTGATTACAGTAAATTTATATTATTGAGTACTCATTAGTTATTTCATAATGAATGTTCACATTCTGATTTTAAAGAAAACTATATACACCGATAAAACCCTTAATTTTTAATTTTTTTTTATTCGGAACAATTTATCGACATTGAATATTAAACTGCTATTAAACTATTCGTCTGTTTCATTTGAATTAACAAGTAAAAATAATATCATCAGTCGTGTCTCGATTAAATTCTTAGCTAATTCATGCTTAAAAATTGAATAAATAATACACATATAGCAAATAATTCTTAGCTAATACAGGGCAAACACAAAAATTTATGAAATTTGAAATCGTAACTATACTGTTATCTATCTTGAATCAAAAAAATAATTGTATCAATTATGAAAAGTTCAAAAAAAAAATTAATATCGTCACCTGAAATTATTAATTTTTTCAAGTATATGTAACATATGTAGTATTATTATTTTTTAGAAAACAAAATTCAAATTCAATTACATATCACTTAACAGTGATCCAGATAACATAGCAGTCGGACAGTTGTGCAGGATTAAATTTTTCGGATTCATTTGCACTCAATCGATGAACTTTATACAGGGATTCTATAATCCACTTCATATAGTATGTTATGTTATAATTTGTTAGAAACATGTTTTTTGCGAGCTTTACAAAAAGTCTAAAAATTAAAATGCATTATTATTTATCTGTACTTTAGGAGCCTGTTATAGATGTTTTCACTACTTATCCGCAACCCACATCGTTGAAATCGGTCAAACACTATTTTCAATTATTGCTAACAGGTAATAATGAAGTATAGATAAGTGATAAGCTTAATTAATTCGTTTGTGGTATGGCTATTATTAATTGAAGACCATCACTTGACCTATAACGAACTGTGAGCAAGTTAAATAAAAGGCTAAGATAGTTAAAAGGTTGAAAGATGGACAAACATAGAAATTGTTATTGTTGAAGACGTTATCAAATGATATCAAATTTAGGATACAATCAATTATATTTTAAGTTTTTTTTTATGATTTAATGAACTAACGGGACTTACAGTAATACGAATATAATAATGAACGTGTTTATACAATTTTTCCAAAGGATAATAATATGTGATTTTTTGTTTTAAGGTCGCTTCACTAATTATGATTACGGTGCGGTTGGCAACTTAGCACATTACAATTCTATTACTGTTCCGGAGTACAACATAAGTAAAGTTACAGCTCCAGCTATCATTTTGTATTCGAAACGTGACCATCTTGTACCACCTAAGGTAAACGATTATGTCTGGTTTAAAATTTAACGAAAATAATTTATGTTTTTTTTTTTATCTTGAATCGATTCATGTTACTCCATGGATTGCAAATGACCTTAGAACGCTATTTAATCAAATACATTTGTTATACTCGTATTTGTTTCAGGATATGCAATGGTTATTGGACAATTTACCAAATATTAAAGACAAGCTTTACATCGATAAAGAACCGTTCAGTCATCAGTCGTTTGCGATGGGTAAAAATACGCACTTAGTTATCGGCCCGTACATTCTGAAACAATTGTCAAAAAGTAATTAGACGTGAACGAAGAAGTATAAGTTTAAGCCCAACGAAAAACCACAGTTCCGTGTTAAATATTGTATTTATCAAATATAGAACCTTTTTTTTTTTCTTTTTGACAAGAGTAGATCTAAAAAATACAACGATTGTTGTGAATAAACAGCGGTATAGCGAATTAAAAATGTATCTGATTTTTTTTTTTAATAAATTTTATTATCATAATAAAATTGTATTGTTTATCTATTTGTTGCAAATCAAATTTATTGACAGTTGATGGAGACAAGACAAGTGTATACGGTTAATGAAGCGACTCGTATGGCGATCGTATTAAAAAGCGTACAACCCACTGTCCAAAAATGTTAATAAAATATTCATTTTGTCATCGAAAAAATACCTATGTGCCCTACCGGTACACGAACACGTGTTTGTTATTGGCATTAAAAAAATGTGTATCATCTGTGCAGCAGATACTGACAATTATCAATAATATTTTATCGATATAATATTTACAGTAATTTATTGTCATCGAATCTTTTCAAAGCTGAGAAAACGAAATATATTTTCTTTTTTTTTCTTAACATAATTTTACTATGCAATTTGTTGCGGCAGTTATTGAACGATCAGCTTAATAGATGGAATATTTACGTACGCGGAAAGGACAAAGTGAAGATACCTCTTATCGGAGAGGTACTTCGTCATAGACAATTTCTCACACAGTTACACGTTTACGTTAATTACATTAAAAAACAGAATCTAATAATATTTATATCGTTTTTTGAGCCGTGTAAGTATCTGTGTGAATGCGTTAGCAATTTATTGTATATAAATAAATATAAACGTACTGCCATGTTAACAACAGTCAAAGAACCAGTGCCCCACCCCACCCACATCACAAATGCTTCCTTTTAAACCACGCATTTGCACATAGGTACCGCATACCCACGTGGGGGTGAAGTTTTGGAATATCGTACCTGTATGTCTTATCGACTTCATAAAATCCTTCAAAACCATTATTCGAATTTCCTCTAGCGATATCCTTCCACTGTCGATTTCCGGCAACCCCCTCTCGAAAGACGAGAGTCGATATGCAAAAGCCGCTGAATAACTGCGGACGAGAATGAGTAATGTCACATAAATATCGCAGCAATCGAATTGCGTCCCAAGATCCCTTTTTCATACGAATTGCGTCCCAAGATCCCTTTTTCATACGAATTGCGTCCCGATAATATTTAACAACTACACTAATTGCGTCCCGATAATATTTAACAACTATACTAATTGCGTCCAATATAAATACATTATTTTCCTTCCCATTTAATACAGACTTAGGACTGTCAATAGCAACATAAAATATTATATTGCCAAAGGTAGGTTAAAAATATTGTTTTTTATCGTTTCGTAATTATTATGTACATCAAAAATATTGTTTTCGTCGTTAAATATAAAATTTTCAAAAAATATAAGTTAGGTTATAAGGTTGTAGTTATCACATGTTATTGTAATATTATTTATGGCTCGGTAAAAATTTGAACGATACAGTTTTAACATAATCAAAACGTGTAATTTCGTTAAAGTCGTATTTCATCATTTGATTTCTTAAAAATTCTTGTTTTTCACATATTTCACGTCTTATTTTCTTCCTTTGACTACTGCTACGAATTTTTATGTAAGTGTCATTTTGTACATTTTTAAGTACATCAATAAATTTATAGATATTTGGATGAGCAGAATAAAACATACCGTTTAATTTTGAATGGAAAGATTCACAGCTATTTGTTGTCCTTGTAATTGATCCCGAATACATTGCCCATAAAGAAGGAGGAAAGTCACAATCGGGGGTTATATATGTGTTTAAAATATAATCTGTAAATGTTTCTACTTTTTTATTCTGTGGTAAAATTGATACTATATCATCGGTAAAACAGTTTTCTACGTCTTCAGGTTTCAAAAAAGGGAGACCAAAAAATATTTTTAGGTAATTGCTTATTTCTGAATTTAGAATATATTCATTACTCAAACCTAGAGCTTGAATTTTTCTCCACCAACTCTGGCCTAAATGGAATCGGCATCCTTTTAATTCGACAGATGGCCAAACAAATAATGCGGCCGAGTGAATTGCTTTTTCGAAATCAGCAAATAACATTTTCGGTAAAAAATTAATATTATTTTTTATACATTCTGAATTTAGATGAAAAAATGCTTTCTTATAAGTTTCTACATTTTTGTCAATTAATAAAAAAAAACTAATGGTATGTAATTTCCATTTGATAAACCGTGAATTGTGAATAATATTGTGACTTGTGAATTGTGATTGACGCAATTCGTATAGTCGTATCGATTATTGATTGGGATTATCAAAGGTATATTCTGATGTCAGATAATCGAGACACAATTAGAATAGTCGTATCGAAAACCCGGGACGCAATTCGTATAGTCGTATCGAAAACCCGGGACGCAATTAGTATGTCACAAATCGCAATTTTTATATCGGGGACGCAATTCGTATGCAGCCATAAATATCATTCAGACTGTGGGACCAATGAATAAAATAGTTATTTCGTCAGAACCGCGAGCCCGATGTATACATCTTTAGGTACACCTAAAGTCGTGCGTACCGTATCGAACATGTACAAATTCTGTGCGATTCAAAACAAAAGACGAACAAAATAATATAAGTAGTTCATATTATCTTACACATTTTTACCGTAAGCATCGACATATTTTTCTTTTATCAATTGAAATCATATCTCTTATTAACCAAGAAAAAAATGAGCCCAACACCATTCGCCATGGACAACCATTATCTATTATTGACGACAATTTTCGTTTGAACTTTCATTTAAAACTATTGTGCCCGAAAAAATTTCAACACGAAATCGATTTTAAAGCTTAACGAATATACATCGAACTTTAACGTCTGTTTGACGTGAGTTTGTAATGAGCGATACGACTCGCTGAAAAAAATACAAGCGAACATAATATTTGTAGTGGAACGTAAAAGTTCATACGGCCTATACGTAATCTGCGATACGCGCGCGTGGAATTATTATAAATCAAAGACGTTATAGGTAAAAACTAGAAATAAAATCACAAGTAAATCGAAATATCAGTATATATAGGAAAAGACACAGTGAAATGTTTCCGGTTGATTAGATTCCGTGTTTTGAGCTCGGACCATGTGCTACGAACTGAATGCTCTGGACTATAATAGTTAATAGTAATTTACAACGACGTAGTTATAATAATAATATATGTATGCAACACGTATGTATATATTATCTCAAGCATAATATCGGTTGTCATAAAAATGTTACCAGCACCGCTGCAGCTTGCATAATAACTAATATTCTGGAGCCTTTGGCAACCGTCAATTTGCAATCCCACGATTTGTGAAAAACGGTTAAGTCATATCACTACGAGGAAAAACACTAAACATACGGCGATCGACAAGTTTGCGTTGTGGAACGTGAACATGAAACGACGAATTATACTTCTCAAGTCAAAACCGTTTCTCGACTCACTTTCACCCAGGCCGCACGTTTCGTCCGTTCAACGTGTTTTCAAAGTGCGCGGACCTAAGTCCGACAGACATTATGTTTTCTACGGGACTGTGTGCGCGTTTTACAGTTGTAAGGTCCAAAATCGAGATATAAATACATCTCATTGAATAGTACTTTTGTAATGAGATGCACACTGCCTGTCATCCCACCAATCGGAGCTGATACGTTCCCGCCATAACACACCACACATATTTTTAATTGTACTGTGCCGGAGACGTCTTTTCTCTGCGAATTACACCTCGATGTCGCATTTTATGTTTTGTGAATTTTTACCACCAGCCGTGATGGAGAGTAGAGGCCGTATGTTCCCACCGTGGCGTTTCCGTCCGGGGTGTGTCCACGAGAACAATATAAACAAAATCAGACACCAGAGTACCTACGGCCGGTATATTTTATTTCCATTATTATTGTCATTCTGGGACGGAGGTCTTGCGCCCGCCCAAGCTTTCCTCCACCCATTTTAATAAATGAAACGAGTCAAAATAATTAAACTCTTGTTCTTATTAATTTCATAATATATTTTCCTACTGAAACAAAAATCCTACGTGCTCCGGCGACCCTCCCCAACCCATAGCGGCATGCTCACACGGCGCTCAGCTATGGTCAACATCTGAAACGTCGCACAGTGCTGACAAAAGAAATCTTGTCGAATTTAAATAAAAACTCGGTCCGCGCGCAATAAAGAAACTAACATCGGCTCCACGGTACATGTGTTTGCTTTTCTCCGAATCGACAATCAGCTATCCCGCGCATTAGGTACCCATACACGAGAGGATTTTATGACGGATTTGGACTCTGGCGGATTAAATCCCCTAAAATGTCCTACCGTGTGTGGTGTTCTAGGATTAAGTCAGTCTAGTATAAAAATCCGGCAGATTTAAACCGACGGATCAAGTCTCTCGCTTCTCCACACACTAAGAGCCCGGATCCGGCGGACCTTGATAAGAATTTTTCTTTTATCAATATCATTATTATCATACAATAGCTGTAATCGGTCTTATAAATCCTCAGATCTTTCAGAACGTCTTGAAAGACCAAAGGACTAGGTCCTCAGTACAAAAATCAACGGATTTCCTCCACTAACTAGTGGACTTAGCCCACTGGTGGATTCGCTCCGCGAAAAGTAGCGGACTTTTATTTTCACGTTAGTGGACACACCTTAGCATTTAGTCCGACGGACCAAATCCATCGAGGACCTAAGGATTTAGTCCGTTAGACCAAATCCGTCATAAAATCCTTTCGTGTATGGGTAGTGGGTACATTGGGTACCTATTGGTTCATTCCGGACGTTGAACACGAAAACGTATGGTTTATTGTTCCTCGTACATCATAACCTGACCTTTAGTCGTCATATATTATATGGTATTGCGACGACTTTTGCCAACGATCGCTACTCATTAATGAATCGCAACGGACAACGTACAGTACCGTTATTGGTTTATGTGAATCAACGTTGGTGGGAACGAGTAAATCGTTTAACCGATTGACGTATAATAAAAAAACACATCGTATAATTCAAAAAAACTATCGACGAGTGATGACAATGCTCAATACTTCGAAGGAACACCTTGACGATGAATAGTCAACTCGTCGTGTGTAACATAAGTAAGTACTTATGGTACATTGCACGGACAAACACCAGAATCAATAACACTATTGTAATTGTTCTTTTTTTTTTACACGGCAACAATAAAATGCCTCGTTTGATACTTAAAAAATGTATTTGACGACTTAACGACGTCCAATAATCGATAAATTAAATAGATAACCTTGAATCGTTCAGATGATGGCGTGCAAATATGAAAATAAAATACTTTAACGCCGCGTTCTAGCACTGTAATTTGTTTGTATTTTATCGTGTTACATCGACTTAATTGCATAACATTCAACTGTCGATCAATTCCGAATCGTTCAATATTGTACAGTGGTCCCTCGTGAATTTTCAGTTCATTGTTTTGTATTGATTAATGTGTCGGCCAATTTTCGGATTTCACTAGTAATAAAAGTACACGTGTACTAATCGAATGAAAAAACCCCTTACTTTTAAAATTATATAAGATCTATGTTTATTTTTATTTCTAGTCCATAATGTATTCGAATAAAATACAATATATTGTATTCGTTTACACAATAGTTGTAAATGTTGTACAGTTACGGTTCGTTTCTACTTACTCTGCCGTAAGTATTTCATATTATTTTGTTAATTTTAGGAAAATGGATATATACCATATGAAATGTAAAATATTTATTATGTTTTGACTAGACAATAAAATAAATAGTCAAACGTTCTAGATATAAATTAGATGATTACGTCATTATGTATACATTTATTTTAAAGTATCTAACTTTTTTTGGGGGTTGGGGGGCGCTAAAAAATACTAACAAAATTCAAACCTTCCAATCTATAACTCTTCAAATATTCACAAATGCCCCAACCTATGCTTCGAAACATGCCCTTTAAACAGACCTAAAAATAAATACAATAGAAGAAACCACAGGGATACTTTACAAACGATTCCGCTCTCGACCGTCTAGCAAACCACTCAAATCCTTATTAATATCCGCTCTTGATTCCGACACCATTCCCGGAAATCCACCTTGCAGGCTAAACAGGAAATAGCGTAGAGACTTGAATGTAAATTAAACTAAATCTTAAATGAAATCTAGACTGATCAAATTATAAAGTGTCGCCAATAAAACATAAAAAGTTTTTTTTTTAAATATTTCAATAAATAAGCAGTACAAAAATAGGTACTCTCGTATACATAATAAAATGACATTAAATTGTATGGAACTTTATTGTATGAACATTATTAATGTACACTTATTAATACCTCATTGTATGAGCATTATATTCTTAATTTCTAATATTTTATATCTATTTTTTTAATTAAAGTCAGATCAAATTTTAAGTCAAGGATATCCATTAGAAATACACGAAATTGAAACTAAAGACCATTACATGGTTGGCATGGAACGAATACCCTATAGTAAAAATAATGTGAATAAAACAGTTGGTAAGCCTATCATTCTGTTACACGGCTTATATGGGACGTCGATGTTTTATACACTTACCAATAAATCACTGAGTAAGTATAACATACAATATTCAAATAATTCTTAAGTATATATTACAATAGTCAATATTATATACGGCCAAGCGGATGATCCAATTTGGTTGAATAAACATTTGTTAACTCTGTAACTAATAATTAATTCAAGTTTAATCATGAGGTTATTTTTTTAGATTCTGAGTGAAACGAGGAATGTGTATTGGTTTTATTGTAAAGTATGTTTTTTGTGTGTCTGTACACGATTTCGCCCAGAAGGGTTACTCCGACTGTGATAGTCATCCGAGGTTTTTGATAGAATATGGTGGAGTTGGTATTTAAAGGGGGTGAAATTTTGAATTTTTCCATAGTTTTCCGAATAATTGAGAAAAATGCAAAAACGGTAAAACCAAGTTCGGTTTTCGAACCACCTAGTAATTTTGTCACGCAATATTCCATTGCAGTATTAGAACATAGAGTATAGGTCCTTATAATGATATTTAAAATAGACATTTCATAATTTTCGAAGTATTTTAAAGAAATAGATAAATAGTTCCTCGCGATAATAAAAATAGCTGTTCGGCAGATCTCATCAAAAACTGATCCTTCGGGTTAGTTTTTAAATTGGACGGTGATAAATGCGTACCAAACCCCCTCTCCTCAAATTACACCACTAGACTAATAAAGTGTCTCCGCAAGGGCCCGACAATAATAGTATTACGCTGCACCCTCAACTCCAATGGCACCGGTACTGTCCGTGCATTACTATAACATTGTTTAAATATCGTGACTATTGTAATGCGTAGAACATTATTCAATATTTATGCACTTAAATCGTTCAACGTTTGTCAATACTTAACAGGTTACATACTGTCCGACGCTGGTTTCGACGTTTGGTTACTAAATTTTCGTCTCGCTGGTATTTCTAAGTATATCAAAGATCCGAGAACTGGCGTGGTAACTCCATTGAAAAATGTTTCGTGGGATTTCAGGTAAGGTAGTTGATGTTCGTCCCGGGTTACTTCAGGCTAAGGATGCTATTATTATTACCTATTACTCGATTAAGCGTATAAGATGTGTATTAAATCATGATTGACGATTTAATTCAAGTTTTGACGAGTTGGGAATATACGATACAACAGCTGGCATTGATTTTATTCTAAACAAAACTGGACACGATAAACTGCACATGGGTGGCTATTCCTTCGGGGCTACTATATGCCTTATAGCACTAGCCGAAAGACCGGAATATAATGACAAGATTGACAAATTGATTTTAATAGTTCCAACTTCCAGGATGAAGTATTACGATCGAAGGCTAATCATTTTGAAGATATTCCCTTATTTATTCCATGTAAGAATTTCATTATGTTTTACTTTAGTTCATACATATTCAAATTAACTTAATTTAGTATTATACAATTTTACTTTTAACTTAATACAAAATTATTTCAATCGTACTTTTTTTATGAAATTAAATTCTAAACGAAATGAGGAAATGGGCAGTTGTTGTTTTTTTTTTTTGGTATTACATATTTTAATTTTGTTGTTCTGTAAATACTTTTTGGATACACCTTTAACATTGAGGATTATAACAGAAAACTTAACACAGAATCATATTTTGAGTACGGTTGACTGTTATTGCTTTTTTAAATGAATGCAAATATATGACTAGACCAACGTATATAATCTTTATTGTAGCGGTTTTTCTGAAATTTAACAATTACGTTTTGTTTTATATTATCATTACTTTACTGTTATTTTTAAGAGACCTTTGCGAGGTTTAGGATATATACCTAAGATGAAACAACCGGACAATCAATGGTTTGGAAATCAATGTAAAAACAAAAAATACATGAAATGGTTTTGTATTTATGCAATGGATGTATTACAAGGAAACTATTTAGCCATAGATTACGTACGTGAGACAATAAAACTACACGATTTAATCAAAAATTATAATTCACAATAAAATCAATTGTAGAAGACATTAATACTCTATACTACATACTTTAAATTGTACAAAAATATATTTTCTTTACAGTTTTCTACTATAATTTTTAAAGATTCAATGTTATTTATTTATAATATAATGTTAATGATCTACCATCGATATTCTCTCTGGTCGACTTATAATTGTTTTTCCTAATTTTATAAACATATACGACAATCGATATTATTTGCATCGTTAGTATACTAACGGATAACACGAAAATTATTTTATTCACATACCGAATATATTAAAAATAAGAATTTAAAATGTAGAAGAAAAATAACGATAGTACACTTATTGAATTTTAACAATTAAAATTTATAAATTATAAGAATATAGCTTATTCTTTATAAAAATAACTAACAAATATTATCGTGTAAATAGAAATATGTTTTTACCAATATCATAATTAAATTTAGTGGATAGAAACTACTTATTAGTTTGTTGCTCATGAAAATTATTTAAAATATTACTTAACATGATGATTTTTTTTCTACAATATTTTAATCACATAACTTATTAAATTTAGGAAACTATAGACATCCTCAAAACATATCCTCAGCCAACGTCCGTCAAAGTAATGACACATTACTACCAACTTATTCTAGCAGGTAATCATAATACATTATGTTGGTTTATGAATGCACTTTATATTACATGAATTACCATTGTAATTAAGAGTACCTATATACCATTAATATTGTAAGGATAAAAATATTGCTTATACATTTATAATAATAGTCTAACATAATAATATTTTTGGCATTTACTTACCGAACTTGGTTTGTTTTGAGTCCATTCGTTTGTTTTCTTTGTCTAAAAAATACAGAACTATATAAAATAAATATTAAGATTTATTGTATTTAATTATATCATACAACCATTTATAGATGTTTACCAACAACTGCGATGTCTTTTGAAGTTTTTTAATTACTTATATTATGTGTTGATAGATGATACTTTATTAACTCAATTTTTTTTCCAGATCATTTCAGAAAGTATGACTATGGGAAAAAAGGAAACATCATACATTACCATTCTAATACTCCGCCCGATTACGATTTATCCAAAGTGATGGCTGCTACGTACATTTATCATTCAAAATATGACGTCATAGCCCCACCAAAAGTAAAAATATTAAAAGTATTTTTTATGTACCTTCTACAGTCAGCATAGATCACATAAATAGTTAAGATTTTCCAGTTTCTCATAAAAGATTATATTTTTACAATAAAATGTTTAGTGTTCGGTAGGTTAGTGCACACTCAAAGTTAAATGCAGAACTATGTTTGAACCCAACACGTCTTTAATTTAATCCAACAAGGATCCGACTAAAATGTCTATAAGATATTCATAATATGACTACTGCAGCACAACACACTGTCAATCTCAATATACGCATATTAGATCAATATTTCGTGGATTGTAAAATTAAAATTCTTATTTACATAGTTACGTTTAGTGTATCACTTTCTAAGACAACTAATTTTCTTTCCGCAATACCCAAGATTATCAAGTTATCAACTTCAAATAGTCGACTTTATAATATGAACAATTTCATTTTTTTTCATATTTGTATCAAACTATTGACCACTGCCAAGTGCTAATACTGGAATATTTGATTTTTGAAATTTGCTTTTGTTAAAAGTTCGCCGGATTACTGGAATCTAATTTTTCATTTGAGGACTTGTAATACATTTTTTTTACGAGTAGAATAAGCATCACAAAGATGTGTTATGTGGTAAACTTTTGAGTTACACCTTAAAATAATACAAAAATAAGGGATTGAATAAATATGGTGTACACATAATTTCGCTAAGAATTGCTGCATAAAGTGTTTTACTTTCAACGCGCGTTTTATTTGAAATAAATACTGATAAATATTCAACGTGCATTTTAAATATAATTATAGATAACTATCAGCCGTACGAAATCATAAATACATTTCATTTAATAATGGATATTAATGTTATAAAATAACATTGATATTAGAAAAATGCAAATATTTACGGAATATTGAATATATTTTTGTGATTTCAGGACATAAAATGGTTAATAAAACGACTACCCAATGTCAAAAATGTCACTATGGTAAAGAAATTCAGTCATATGGGTTTTGCAACTAGCCCGCATTTGAGACCAATAAACATTTTAATAGCAAAACAACTATTAGTAAACGATTATATTGATGTTTTCTCAAACAGAACAAATTTTTAAGTTAGTTTTCTAACTAAAATCGAATAGTACCTAAAAAAATGAAATATTTGTATTAAATATTTTGATTCATACATATTCAAAAAATATTCTACTACAATTTACTCCTAAGATAGTAAAAACTTAGTAATTGAGTACAATAAATAATTGTTAATTATGAAAATGTTGATTTCAAGTTACAAAAAATATTAATTTTTTTCAGTAACTCATGCGAAGGCCAAAAAAATGATTAGGTACCCTTCATGCTTCGTGTGTGTGTGTGTGTGTGTGTGTGTGTGTGTGTGTTTGTGATTCAGGTAAGTACAGTTTTATGTCTTAATCGAGCACGTCTAAAATAAATAATTTGGAAAAAAAATATGAGTTCATAAACATATAATCTTTTAAATAAATTTGTTTACCACGACAAAAATTGAAAGTATAACATCGAAAACGGATGAAAGTCTGGTCGGGTGAGACTCCACGGTTGGATGAAATATAGGGATATGTCTTTTAAACTTGAAAACAATGCACCATTGTTCTCGAAAAAAACGATTCTGAGTGAAAGTTAGATTAATTTATATTTTTTATGCTAGTTGATATAATAATATAACTGTAGAACCAAATTTCTTAATAAGGTAGGTTGAACTTTTAATGTTCTAACTTTTACAAAAAATAATAAATGTTTTAAAAACCATAAGATTTACATTCAATTTAGTACCTTCTCATATAATATAATGTATGTCTCGAGTAGCTACGATAGATATTGATTGGATAATAACCAAATGAAGAAAATGTTATGAAAATTCTTGTATCCAAGAAAAATAAATAAGTGGATAGTGCGTGACGAAAGTACTATACAGTGCAGTTTTCTATTCTCGATGTCGGTTGAAGTTTTTGCACTTTTTTGCTTTATTTTCTCAATTATTCAGAAAACTGTTGGACAATTCCAAAAATTACCTCCTGACAGACCAACTTATTAACTAGATGAAATTTCTTTTCAGAAAATTTCTCGGTTTGTAATGTTTGTATACATTCGGATCAATCTTTCTGGTCGAAATCGAGTTCACAGACACAAAAAAAAATTAAAATAAAAAGAAAACACCCATGATAAGAAATACATTCCTCGTTTCACTTTACAACATTTTTTTTTTTTTTTTAATCTTTATTCAGCATCAACAACTTGGTCATTAGCCTACATTACATTTTATATACGTCATATTTATACTAATTTAGATTATATTAGGTTATACATTTCAAATTTCTTAAAATGTTATCAAATTTTTTAACATTATAATATTTTTTGTGTTAGAATAAGGTCCTAGCGCTTCATAAAAGTTGTCTGGAATTTGGCAAGCTTTTCTGGCCTCTGAGAAAAAAGGACAGTGGATGACTATGTGTTTTACTGTGAGATTTGTGTTGCATGAAGGGCATATCGGTGGCTCAGTTTGACCAATTCTGAGTCTGTTTACATACATTCATACTACAAAGGTGTGCTTATGATTGTTTTTGTTTGTTATAAAATGTTGCAATGCTATATTTGTTAATAAAGGCCAGTGCATATTGTCGATATTGTGTTTGAAATTGTTTAGCAGCCCCCCCCCAATAAAACATTTTAAATTGCACCTATGGCGTGGAGTTTTGCTCGACCTATGAGTTCGTCCGTTTTTTTTTTTTTTGTTTGATTATTTGTCCAGGAGCTTGCAGAATAAATTTAAAAATTTCCGAGCTAGTCAAATTTGAGCTATGATAAGCTACACGCGTAAAAATATGCGTACATAGTTTGAAACCGTGAACGATTCGTTTTCTATATGTTCATACACATTTGTTAAGTACGCTCTCATTAAAGCACTCAGACAGCTCAAAGGTTACTCGGGAGATAATAATTTAATTATTTTACTAATGAAATCATTCGAATCATTCTTATCTTCACGGTGGCACGGTGCTATTCCCCTAGCGAAGTAACGCACGACTGCAGCGCTCGACGTGGTGATTTTTCGGTTTTCCATTTCAAACCGTGCACGTTTGCGGGCTCGTGCTACCGTTGTTATTTGTTCCGCGGGCGCATCGTTCCCGGTGCATCGTCGTCACTGGTCGTATCGGCGGGCTGCATGCGCAACTGCACCTGGGCGACGGACGGAACAGTAATGGAACAGTGGAAAGGCAAGGTGGCCATGGTGACCGGCGCCAGTGTTGGAATCGGCGCGGCGATCGTGGTCAAGTTGTTGAAGTGCGGTGTGCACGTGGTGGCACTCGCCAGGAGAGAAAATAAACTCAAGGTAACGGCAAACGCACCGTCGACGGTGTAATGATTATTATTGCAGCGCTGCGAGAGGCGCGTGTCCTCCGGGTACAAACCCTCAAAGGGCCTCGGGATCTAATGGGCTAATAATTTAAATACTCGCTCCAACTATAAAACTGACGGTTAATAACTAACATTATTTTATATCAACAAGTGGTAATCAACCCCCGTCCCCCGTTAATTGTTCAGATGAAACAGATTTTCCGGCGAGTTCGTACCGTAAAAATACGTAAATAAGTGTTCAAACTTAATTCGTCACGTTGATGTTAAAAAAATGCTCACACCTCGATTCACCGACGGCATGCAAATGAGAAACTAAATATCGTCAATAATGATCAACGCAATGTAGAAATAATTGAAAACAATTATAAATCTCGTCTCGGTGCTAAATGAATCTTTGTTTCTACGAATTAACTGGTTCCGAACCGAAAACCGGTAACGTTTACTCGAATTCTTCTTCTTGCATTTCAATATCTATATTATTATGTAAACAAAATCAGTTATACTGCTTATTAAGTATAATATTGGTGTCTGAGATTTATGAATAATCAAATATTGATTGATAAGACATCTGTTTAAAATATGTATTTCAATTATTACTATTCGTTATTTTTTTATTGTTAAACACCTACTGCTTATGTTTTTTTAACTTGATAGATTGGCTACAACATTTTCACACGTACACTTTTGCAGTGTTATTCTATTTCATAACCATGCGAACGCAGATTTGTGTAACCATTTACTACAATAGTTATGTTCCTACATGCAAAATTAATTCTACCACGTTAGCGTATTTGTCGGTGAAAACTGCGAACAAGTATTTTATTGAAAAACTATTTGCGTGTTGTTCTTTAGTTTTTGGAGCTACTGAATGAAGAATACAAACAAAATATTCACATTTCACTGAATAAATAAAATAAACGTGATAATTTTCGATTTGACTGGTGTGCGGTTGCCCGCAAATTATACCATCTACTTGAAATGTTTAAGAAATCCTTAAACGACCCGTTTTTTCGATTTAATCTAGTTCTAGCACATAAAACAATTAAACGTGTAACGTAGAAGCCCGTCCTAGACTGAGTCACTGACTATGCTCACAACACTAAATCACATAATTTTAATTAGTATACTATAGTATGTATCTCATCTCTCACAACAGATAAAAAATTTAATTCCCTCACATTGTTAACAAATTGATTGACTATTAATGTTACTGGGGGCGAACAAATATTTTAATGTAATTGTATTTTATTAAATGCAATCAAGGTTTTTCTACACAGGCGCTAATATGGCATTTAGGCACAAACACAGTACACCAATATTAAGCACATTCCTCAATTTATAAATACAGGAACCGGTAAGTTAGCCGAATCATTTTAAAAACCTAATTTTTTAAATGTTTTTAAATATTTGTATAAAACCATGTTTCGTGTCATTCGTCTCATTTCTTGCATTTTAAATCGATACCATTTGGTATGATCGGCTTATAAATATTATCTTATATAATATTACTAAGTCTATTGTATTAGACAATGGACATTTTTTTTTATATTAATATCCATGATGACCTTCAGGGGAATGGATAAATGAGAGTTTTTTAAAAAAAATTTTATGACAATAACTCGACTAGGGAACATAAAGTATCAGTTTAATCTATCAAGATGACTTGGACTATTCCGTGGATGGTTTCGCTGGGTTATGTAATGTAGAATAGAGATGCCGTGCCGTGTACTTTATTGAGATTCTTTTAAACTGATACATTGTTATATTTTGAAGCTACGATGATTGGAATAATCGGAATCCTTTCGAGTTTCTACGTACTTAAACTACAACGTAATTCTAAACAGTGAACTCTATGTTCGTATACTATAATACGAGTGTGTGTATGTATAATTCGAAATAACTGTTATCCTACTACGTTGTTTACTTATTAATATTAATGGTACCGTTTTTTTTTCAACAGTTATAATGGTTCTATAGTTCTATACAATCTATAAGTGCCTCCCAAGTATATAGACTTTTAAGACGTAATCCCAAGGTACAAAGTAGTTATTATACCATCGAAAACCGTGTCATAACGATAAGAATGAGTTGTAAAAATACTCATGCTGGCGGTATAATATTATATGCAAATTTGTATTATCTTACATCCTTAGCTAGGTTTTGTTTAATATGTATGTATAATACATTTGTATTTATATTTTTTTCTAATTAATAAATTAACTCTGTGTTACTATAATTACTATACACGCTCTTGAACGTGGACTTAAGACTGTAAGTAAACATCAAAATATTCATACCGGTTGTGTGGTAAAATAAAACGCTACTGGAAAATGATTATCAGGCACATGCAATGAAATTTGGCGCATCATTTAATAGTAATTATTTTATTTTAAAATGTTTTTTTTTTTTTTTAAAGTCGCAACAAAATAGGCAACTATCGATTTTCATAAAAATTATTCACTATCTCATTTTTTATACTTTCAACGATGATATATTATATATTATACATAATACATAAACTATGTATGTATATACCTGTGTTTATGAGGAACTTGAACGCAAATTTGCGTTCCTCCTATAACGAAAAAACAAAATGAAACGCACATTTTTTTTAATAAGTATTAATAAAGTAATAAATTATCACATTTCCATTTTTATCACGAGTTATATCTTATATATATATACCTATGAACAATAGATATGATAAATCGTCTGAATACTCGACACCAAGTATTATTAAAATAATTAAAGTTAGGTTTGCACAACATTTTCCCATCATAAATACGTTATGTTATTTTACTAAGTTTATAGAAATAAATGTAAGAAATAATAACGTTTAGACATAAATTAGTTGGCGGGTTTCTATAACAAGATAACAGTGAAGCGGAGGGAAAAATACAGTGGAAAGACAGTGTTCTGCTTCCGGTATTCCCATATTTTAAGAATTTGGCTAGGATGATGAACCAGAGTGTGAAAAAAACAACTTAAAGTGATTACATGGAAGGTTGGGAAAAGATTATATGTAAGTGAAGAGGATTATGAGGTATTGAGTTTAGACCTGTTTGGGTTCAAGCCGAGAAAATTAACAATGGAATTGATATTCTGTTCCGAGGCAGGTAAGAAAAAAGTCCAATGAGAAGAAAAGAAAACGGTGTACGGTATTCATAAATTCATAAAAGCTGAACTGCGTCCAATAGGTGAAATGTTGATATTATGAAATACTCGAAAACTATGCTTGATTTTTTTATCAAATAACATTGCAATATATTCACATTGTTATCCCCTTGATCGTTCAACAGAAATATTGATAAATATAACAAATTGATCACTAATGCATACTTGAAATGTGTTTATTGGTAACTAGAACATATTATTATTGTATGCAATAATTTTGAATCACTTTTTTTTTTTAGGAATTCGCTGAATCAATGAACGTTGAAGACTACGGGACTCTGTATACGAAAGTCTGTGATGTTACAAACGAAGAAGCTGTTAAAAACGTGTTTTCGTGGGTAGATTCAACCCTAGGAGGTCCGAGTATCTTGATTAATAATGCAGGAACTGCGATAGTATCGAGCCTTTTAAGTGGGTAGTTATATATATTTAAATGAGGTTGTACGATGTATAAATACGGTTTATGTATACTTAAAGACGGACAACTGAATGATTGGAAAGATACGTTTGATTTAAATGTTCTGGCGCTGAGCGTTTGTTCGAGGGAAGCTTACAAATCAATGACAAAAAACAAGATCGATGGTCATATTATTCAAGTTAATAGGTATAATAATTATTTTAAAACCTATTAAAAATAATCGTCGACCTGCTACTCACTCGCGCCTCGTGCTCTGATATATACAAACCTGGTGCTTTTCTGTAAGGAAAATTGGTACTTATTGGTAATAGGGGGAGGGGCATTTTTTTTTACTTAAACAGTTTTCTGAATAATTGAGAAAAAAACGAGAAATAATAATTGCCAAAACTTCAACAGAGATCGAAAATTGACTAATTTTTATTTACATATTTCATATGGATAGAAGATTCTTTTGTAGCCGATAAAATTTTTTTACCGGAAAATCGCAAACAAATTTTAAAAGCATAAAAAAATGAAATTTTGTGTTCATCATTTTATTTCTTAAATCAGTTTAAATTTGTCGGAGGCTAGAAAAAGTTCTCTTCACCCCCCAGCACTGGAAGGTGGTATAATAATTGCTATGGTACACAATAAATACAGTTCAGAAAAAGCCAATTTGTAACATTCTAATAATTGTATAAAATCAAGGATAGTGTTCATTTTAGTTTTTTTTTCTGTCTGATTATGAGTTTTGGTATTAACTAATTAATATACTTACTTATTTACTAATTTACCAACCATATAACAATAAAATAATAATACAAACGTAATGCGACTATGCGGGCACAGACCCACGCCACACATAGACACACACACACACACACACACATAATAATGAACAAAATATATTATGCCTTGACGAGTCGTTTGTAAAACCCGACTAATTAATAGGTGATCGTTGCTATTTTTAAACATTTTGAATTGTGCCATATTTATGAATACGGCGAGTGGAAAATTAAGATTTCCTATCGAAATATTTACGATTAAATAGTATTTAATAATATTATATCCATCATAACCGTTCACATACCATTAAAAATAGGAGTTAAAATATCTGGGGGGGGGGGGGGCGAGAGAAGGGCAAAAAGTGATCCTAGGAGGGCAATCGCCCACCCTTGCCCCTCCTTGGCGCCGTCCCTGTCTGTTATGGAACTGCGTGAAATACGTAATTAATTAAATTACTGTTTAGTTCATATTTGCAATTTTTCTACGTAACACTGTAGGTGGGGGATGGATTCCCGTTGCGAGGTGGAAATATTTAATTATGTTAACTCGGTGAATACAACACTCAAAAACTATTTAAAATGTTAAGGAAACTTCATTGTTAATGCGCCCGCATTCGATTCGATCGAAGCGGATTATTGTTGAAGAAGTTCTAAGACTTTTCTATTCTATTTCAGTATGGCTGGTCACAGTATGACTCCGTACTTTGCGTTCAAAATGTATAACGCTTCGAAGACCGCAGTAACCGTGCTATGTGATGGGCTTAGACATGAACTACAATTAACAGGCTCGAAAATCAAAGTGTCGGTAATGCATATAATATTATACATATATGATGTATATATAATAACTGCACTTGAAAATAATCAAGCGAGTATACGTTTACTGTATTATATTTACTGTATACGTCTACTGTATCGTATCGGTGAGAACTTGCGAAACACGCGATACGGCGAAACTGTAAAAAGTTCCGAAAAAAAACGACGCGCGGGCGTAGCTATAAATTTCTTTTTGGGTAGGCCCGCATAAACCTTCCACTGTTAGACGGAAGTGGGGACTTATCCCAATTTTGGTATTGGCCTCCTATAATTTCAAAGTTATCAATGATTATTTTTATTAATCATTAATAACTTAAGGCAAAGTTTGCAATTTTTATGTATCAGAATACAAGATAATTTTTTTACAATTATTAATTACTATACTTACAACATATACGTATTGTCCATATATAACATATTTTCAAAGTCAAAATTCTATCTTCTTTTCTGTATGATAGCAAACTCATCAACAGCCGATGGATTGTCAATAAATTGCTCACTTATGTCTATGGGAATTAACGTCAAATCGTTTAGCCTAGGAATTTTCATAGTTGGGACCTGAGGTATGTTTTCATTCTTCTCATTTTTGAAATACATACTTCTTATTCTTTTTTTATACCTACTGGCTACGCCCCTGCGTGTACCCCGCAGTCCGTGGACCCGGCACTTTTTACGCGACCCGAGTGCTGTGCGACGGGGACACGGACACGGGTTACACGAACTTACCGCGTGTGGGCGCGGTGTATCTCCCGGTCTCCGAATAACATTTTACGGTGCACGAGCAAACACAATGGACGTCGACAGTCGACGTAGTCGTATGTGTTGCGCGTGTGTTCCTTCGCTGTTTTGTAATTTGCCTCCGGTCGGACTGACCATATCGAGCGGAAAACACCGGCGGCGTCGTTTACACGGGGGTATGTCGATTGTGCCTACACGACGGGGCGGGCTCGGAAGCGCGGTGCATGACGTGCAATGATCACGGTTACTGTTATTATCCTAACAAAAACTACGTGTATCACTGGGTCAAAAAAAAAAAGAGTCACTTGGTTGTGATATCAAAAAATAAGGGGCGATGTGATTTCATAAACTCCCTGCTTTGTAAGTATTGATAGTTGTGCCTATAGATGTGTTTGTTCAACTAATACAATCATTTTACCAAAATCGATGGCTACTAGTAGGACGTGTTTGAATAGTGTCAAAGTGGGGTGACAATATTTACACAGTTCATTAATTACGAACAATTACAAACACTAATTCTATACTACCAAAGGAGCTTATGCAATTACTTAGCCACTTTTTGATATCACAATTTTTCTAACTTAAGCGTCATAAAATAAATATGGTACCAAAATCACAAGTTAAATGACATTATTTGGGCGAGAAATTTTTTTAATATTTACTTAATCAATATGATAAAATTATAATATAATAAGATCATGACTGATGCATAATTACGAAGATTAAATACTACTGATGTGACATGTATAATCTAATATGTACACATCGAATAATACTTATAGGTTATAATTGAATACTGATAATATAACTAATATCTAATAAAATTATGTGTGACTAATATATATATATATTTTTTTTTCGTTATAATCTCTTATATATATACAGGGTGATTTATTAACCATACCCTTTTTTTGCAGTAACAATACTTAAATTAGAATTTTTTTTTAGTGTTCAATTTACATTAAAACCAATGTAATTTGAAACAGTATCTATACAATTTAATTAATATATTAGATATTTACATTTAACTACAAATCAATCACAATACTAGGTACCTGGTACCTACGTATTATAAGACTATCCACTATACTTAAATAAGAATAATTCAGAAACTACTAGTACGTGATCGCTGTTGTTGTGTTTGATGTGCACGAACTCGTTGCATTCTAAGCCTATCTACTTCATTGTCACTCACCTAAGAACGCAATTCTGACATAGCAATACGACTATTTTCTTGATCTGTCTCTCTCCGGTCATCGTACGGTTAGCACGTGAGATAGTTCTTCGCACATTTGATTGACTGCGACGACCTAGGTCAGGTCGTCTTCTCCACGGCATCGTAAATTGTAGTTAATCAAAGTGAGAAAAGTTCCCGCGCACTTAGCAGGAAAGTGTCACTAACACAAAAGAGAACATAACTTGAAATCTCACTATCACAAAGGATCACCGAAGTAAAGAAAGTTCTCGCGTACGTAGTTCTCGCGGTAATCGTCACTCACAAAGATAGAAGGATGCACTCTTTGTCTGAGGTATCCATCGACATAGAGGATGGACATCGACATAGATGATAGATCGACGTATTAGTTAACAACTTTCATATTATCAATCTACGAAAAAAATAATACAATTTTGATATGTATTATGCCTTTTAAACCTTCTCTGGACTTCCACAAATAATTCAAGACCAAAATTAACAAAATCGGTCCAACCGTTATCGAGTTTTAGCGAGACTAACGAACAGCAATTAATTTTTATATATACATACATGTATAGATATTTTTTGTTATAATCTATCTTATATATCAATCACAATATTAGGTACCTGGTACCAACGTATTATAAAACTATCCACATAACTTAAATAAGAATAATTCAAAAACTACTAGTTCTTATTTTGATTTCAATACATCAAAATTCACCGAAAGATAACCTCAATGAAATATTTCAGTGAAAAGGGGTTGTTCCAATTTGAAAAAAATTAAGTTTGTATCGCCGCCACAGGACATCTTAAGATTTAATTAAAAAAGGTTAGGTAAAAAAATTTGAAATACATATTTTTTAAAATCAAAATATAATTGACGCTTTAACCATCCTCATTGTGTGATGAAATTTAAACTTAAATTTTCATTTTTCGTGTACAAACTGAAAACGAATTCATTGAACATTATTCGAAATTCCGGTAAGCCTTTTGATTTCTATTGGAACAGTTATGGGGAATCAAAAAATCGATCCTGTTAGGAATTGAAGTAAAGTATCGAAGAACCCGAATTGTATAGTATATAGGAAATAAAATATAATATTATTTATTTATTTGTTTATTATAATTAAGACGAGCGGTCGCCGAATTACGATATAAACGTATGCAATTATTACACAAAATTATTGATATAATGTTATTAATCGAATGTTTATAGAGTGTTAGTCCAGGACCAGTCAACACAGACATGTTGGCAGAAGTTAGTCGACGAATGGTAGACACAGCAGCTCCACCAACAACGTACAAAATACTTGATACAGAAGATATTGCAAATGCCATTATTAGTTGTTTGGCAACGCCACCAAATGTGCTCGTAAGTATTTCTCGACACTACCAGTCAAACAAACCGTTATAAAATCATTAGTAATACTTGTTATGTATGATTTAGAAAAAGCTCTCAGGTCACCAAGTGTAAACATCGAATCAATTATTGAGAATACTGTTTTTAAAATAATCATTCATAATTTAGATAAACTTAATAGTGTTTACATTGTACCTACACATTATCTCCTAGCACTGATAAGACCGAACAACTTATAAAATGGTATTTCTTGATAAGAATCAAAAGCGTTGTTCATTACCACACAAATATCCAAAAAGACGAATGGGACAATAACGCACACAGATTTTAAAATACTTGATAGACCATTACCGCATTAGTCCATGTCACCAGCCCCCATCACAAGATTTCCAAGAATATTTTTTTGCAGACATTCAGAAAGTAATTTTTATGACTTTGTTTAGCAAGTTTCAGAATTTTTACGGCATTATTATCCATGTAATAACAAAAATAATAATGGAAGGCATGGAGATGCTTGTCCTATAAGGCTATAAAACCTAGACAAATGAAATATTTTTTTTATGAAAACCATTTCCAGAATTCGTATACATCACCCTCCCCCCTCCGCAAAATGCAAAAAACGATTTAGCCGTGTCCCCACTCCCCAGCCCTTACCAAAGAAAACATATTACTATTTATTTTAATTCACGATTCATTGTATTTTTTTGTATTTATATTTATTTTACATTCATTATTATTACTACTTGACTCATTTTCATTTTAATACATTTCAATAAATGAATTTTTTTAAACCTGGGCAGTATTGTACTATTTAATGTGCGTCATTGGGTTATACATTCTGTGCGGTATTGGGTCGTGTTTGTGCGGTAATGTAAAGCGCCAGAATCAATGAAATATTCATCATCGCTTTGTGAATGATGCTTAATGTACGTTGTTGTACTTCATACTGTTTACATTTATGTTTCCAGATTGCTGAAATGACTGTTCTACCGACTGGGTCAACAATTCAGGCTCATTCTCAACCAAGCTCTCGATTAGTGGAAAGTATATTAAACTCATAATTTACAATTTAGCTTTTTATCATTTAATTTTTCTTTATGTCAATAAAAGTGCCTACTTGGCTGACAAATTACTAATAAAAAAATATTTCATCATTAATGGTTTACTCATTACATGACTGTTACTGATGTGAATTATTCATATGTTGAAATAAGAATAATGCATACTTGTAAAAAGTTGAATTACTTGATAACATGATTTAGATGATGATCGTGTTCGAAATTTAATGATTGCCACCGTGAACGGGTAAGAAGCCCGTGTACACGTGCTAATCATATACTGAAATTTAGTGAACATATTTTTTTGAAAGAAAATACTGGTTTACACGAATATAAATAGTTTATATAAACATGTGAAATTTTTGTTGCCTCATCAAAATAATGATTAATAAGTGAAAATAATATTTAAAAGTTGAATTAATGGATCGCGTATATGTTAATTGATAATATTCAAAACTGCTGTATCCGTTAAAATAGATTTTAATATTTGGCATCCATTTTCAACAACATCAACTTCAAAAGGATTTTCTAAAAATCTAAATCACTGTTTAAGTAATTTCAAGCCTTTAAATCTACCCAATCTTTTTTATATTGTGCGGCTCACGACTCTCTAATCGCTGGCCACCCCTGTATATAGTCTTCCTTATCAGTTAGGTATGTACTACGTTTGCTTATACATCGCGCCGTGAGCACCAAATCGCTTATTTTGAGAAAGAAATTAAATGAAATATTTTACTAAGGACACGCTAAGGCGTTTTAATTACATTGGGTGCGAGAAAAAATTGTGTTTTAAAGATAACTTTAATTTACTACAGATATTTTCTTAAAAAAAATGTGACAGGCGTATTTACTTATTTAACTCTTGTAGGCATGTGGAAAATTACCGCCCTTAATTACAATAAAGTACAATTTAATTAGGTAGGTATGCAAAACAATTTATACTTAAATTTAAAATGCTAAAATATCATACTTGGAGCACGATGTAAATAAATATCTACATTGTGACTTGGAGTTAAAAGAAACAAAACTGACTTGGTATTTTCTAATTTTCAATACTGTTATTGTAATTATTAGATTATACAATGAAACAGCTGTCAAAAAAATATTCGTAGAACCACCTTGCGCCACGCCGAGTGTTGATAATATTATACTATTTATTGTTGTCATTCGTTATAAATATGTACTATAAATCGCTAACAGGCCAATTTTTCGACGTCATGAATATTCCCGATAGACGGCGATGGGGAAACTTTAAAAATAATAAATACGAATTTAACTTATAACTATTGCCGTTGTATTTAATAATTCAAAATTAATATCCTGTTGGCTGTTGTGACTATTAGAACATTATACATAGCATATTCAACAATAACAGAAAACGAATACAGTAGGCAAAAGTCTCACCGGGACTATACGCAATACCATCAATATCGAAAAATAACAAAAAAAATCCCTTTAAAAATCTGCCCTTTTAGGCACGTGCCTGTATAGTGCCTGCATACAAAAACGCCACTGTAATAAGTACAACCCATGTGTAAGACGTAATATTATAATTCCCATGAGCTCGATAACATCGGTAACTCCATGACGTTATTAGTTATGTTGTGTCATACTAACGTTGTTAGTCTGCGTGTTATTATTTGGAAACTCGTTGATGAATGTTCAATATTCTACATTACATATCGTAAACCGATTGAATCCTATTCCTAAAAGCAGAAACATTCATAGGATAATTAATAGTCACTAACGAAATAATATTATATTGCTCGTTCAACGAGTTGTAATTATTTGTACTTATTGTTGATATGCGACTATGCGAGTATTGACTGAATATTACTATTACTTTTTCTATCATTAAATGTCTTTGTCAATTGATAATATAAATGTTATAATTTGTAAGTGATTAATTTGATTGTATAAACTATGATTGATTGCCGCTCACTAGTAGGTACACCAAACTTTAAAATTTACAATGATAGTTAAATCAACGTAAATATATTTAATAGAACACGATCAAAAAAAACATGTGCACCATTATCTTTCAACGTGCAGTAAAAAAATGTTCTTATCATTGGTACGGAGAGCACAATAAAAAACATAATAATTATGTAATAAAATATAATGTATAAACAATTATTATTTTCATTCGAAATTGTTGGTGCATAATTAAGCAGTGATTGGTAAAATTGTCCTTTTCCCAGTAAGTTTACAATATCATGAAAGACATTTTTGGACTTAACCTTTCACGAGAAGTAGAATACAATTTTAAATACATATTTTTGAAAATCAAAACATAATTGACGCTTTAACCATCCTCATTGTGTGATGAAATTTAAACTTAAATTTTCATTTTTCGTGTACAAACTGAAAATGAATTCATTGAACATTATAGTTTTATTTTTACGCATTTACAAATTACAACAAGTCCCGTGGTAAAATTTCCGATTTATGGGGGTACAACAGTATTGAACTTTTTTTTTGTTATTATAAACACTGATATCATGACGTATAAAGTATAATAATGTGATAAATTGTAGTCTCCATCAGGTGATAAAAATGTAAAACAATGTTAATGATTACGTTTAAAGATACTATAGTTAACCTACGAGTTATGATTAGGTGACCGCTAAATCTCGGCTGTAGACAGTATGGTCGCGTATTCAGCTACGATAAAATGGCAACGAAGGACGAAAATAAAATAAGTCCCTCAAAATGCTGTTGCGTCTCTACCACGGAATATGAACAATTTTTACTTAACATAAAAATCCTCTTAAATATTTGTTATACATTTAGTATCAGCTACTGCAACCGTCGAAAAATTGTATGCGCTCTACAATGACTGAATCTAAACTTAACGGCTTAGCTCACTTCAATGTATACATCAATACAGACATGTAGATATTGACTAAATTTTCAATGAGTTTGCTAAAAAAAAAACAAAAAGAATGTGATTAGAGGACGGATCAATCTAATTATATAAATTACATTGTTACGTTTTAAGAAATATGTAATGTGATAAATAAAGTGGATAGTAGCAAAAGGGATCTGAGAAATATCCTTTTTGTCATTTTATAGATATTGACAAAAATCAAAATTATAAGATAGGAGACAAAAAAGAAACAATTACTCAATTCTGCGCGAGAAATGAATTTACTGTCTGTCCAAAGCCTCTCATCAATATGGAAGGTGTTTCTGACAGTTTCAAATCATTGAGAGAAATTGCAAATTTTCAGTCATTATCAGAAGGTCAAGGTTTTCGAAAAATGTTTTTATCAATGTGGTTGTATAAATAAAAAATGTAAATGGAAAATTGTATCTGTAATATGTAATTCAAGGTGGCATGACAGTTTAACGTGTAGTACTAATATATATAAAAAAATTAACTACAATCTACTCTGATTAAGTATTTATCATTAAATCGATAATCGTTAAACGCCCTTTATGGACAATTTTATTTATTCATTAGCGATTAGCCGTATGCAGCTGGATAATGTTATTTTTTGTGGACGAGGTCCGAAATTTAAGTATTAGCCAGACGCAGTGGTGAAACTTGTGATTAGCTAGCTAATTCTCATGAGTCATGACCCTAGCCGTAACACATACATAACACAACTGATTTTCCTGACCATTCAAACCTTATATTATTAGTTTCTTTTTGCCCCAAAGTTGTGCATTATAATTTATAAGTACTATATCTATACAGAATATCTACGTCTGAGGACCATTATTATCAAAACAGCTCCCACCGTAAAATATCCTGGATCCTAAATAGATAAATGGTTGCCCCTAATAATGATTTTTCGTTTATTATAAAAATTGCCCATTCAGGATTAAATTATAATCATGAAGCAAATTTTTTACGAGAAATCGTACAAATTTAAAATTATTATTTATTAATATACAGGTGTACAGACAATAAACCGGTAGTAAAATACATTAATTTCTGATATAAATCTACTTCGCCAGACAATTTTTTTTCAACATTTTTCCTTCGAATCGACATAGTACTCTTCGCGCTGATTAGGTAGTAATCTTCAAAAATTATTTTTCAGATTTATGTTTGATGATGTTGGAATGATTAGATTTTTTATGATTCTTATATTTCTTCCTCATTCGACGTTTTTTGACACAATGAAACGCACAACAAACAACTTTACTTTGGACGTATTCAGCGCACCAATCCTGTAAAAAAAAATAATAAATAATAGATAATAAATGGCGACTATTCATTATGTTTCAAAATAACTGCACAACAAATAAAATAATGTACAGCGAATACGAAATGCGTGCCCATACGTTTTAGAAACGAAATCGTTTCTAAAATCTGTTTCATTGTCAGATTGATTAGTACGCTGAAAACATAAGTATAAATTATGAGCGAATAACACCTATAGACAGTTATGTATCATGTATGGGGTATGCGTCACACAGATGTTTGCCTTTGTTTAAATTTCATATCTGTATTTCTATGACGTAATCTGCACCAAAAATCCTTTGATACCCATTTTACACCGACCGTAATACACTAATACGTACAGAATCGCTTTCCCGAACGCAGTGATCGACGACCATTATTAATTATAACTAATATAATAGGTTCCTATACAAGCGAGGCTAGACATTAAAAAGTTAAAGTTTAGTAAAACCTGCTTTTTATTTTAACTTTTTAACTTAACGAGTTACTTTTTGGGTTTCCATTCATTTCATTTCTAGATTAACTCCTCATTGATTTTAACTAACGTGAAATCGATTTCGTTTTCATACCAAAAAATATATTGGATAATGTTCAGCGTAAATTGTTTAAAGTTAAAAATAGCTTATTAGAAATAATATCATTAGCAATTTTTTTAGTGACGAAAAACTTCAATGAAATCTAAAATTCTATACAGAATTACTGTATCAACACTGTAAAGTTTAGTTTTGTGTTGATAAAAAATTAAGTAAGAGTGATGAACAAAAAAAAAAATAATAAGCTTTTCATAACTTTTCATAACTTTTAACTTAACCGAGTTAACCAAAAATTAAATGAACTTGTAACTTTTTCTTATTGATACATATAAACTTAAATTAATCGAGTATTCGAGTACAAAGAAAAATCATTAACTTGCCAGCCTTGCGAATAAACATATATAGGTTTGAATAATCGTGTTTCAATGATAAACACGATCAGCAATAAAGAATTTTCCCCTTGTCTCTTACAAACTCAAGGATGTACCGGTTGTTGAATTTGAATCGTAACCGCCGGCAGATGATGCGTGTAAAATGTTATAAGTTATAAATTGCGATTAAACGGAAGAAGCAAAATCTACTCACGGTACGCGAGGTTACATGAACACATTGAGTGATGGTACAGTTCACGGCTTCACTATTCACACACCAACACGCTAAACAGGGGTCATCCCCACGTGGAACGAATTGAAAGGATTCGTAGACCATCTCCAGGGACATGTCAAAACACACCGTGTCGACATTAACTATGCAGGCATAAATAAACGTACAGTGATAGTAAATGTCAAAAGATTTTCGATTTTTTTTTTAACTCACTCGACAAATATCCAATAGCTGCTGCAAACAATAAAACGTATTTATAAAAACCTGCCATGTTCACCTCTCAACTGAACACGCCCATGTGTTATTACAATTTAAATTATTTCTCAGATGTACAGTAGTTAGTGTAGATGAACAAACGTCTTAACTAAATATATTAGAAACCATAGCCTACGATGTCGAAATATCCCCCTCCTCACGCATAATAATAATATAATATAATTGTATCCAACAACGATAAGAACGTTTAAAACATTTCATCAAATCAAATTAAATATAGTCCTTGTTTTTATGAGTTATGACTGACCAAAAAGTATACGATGTTATCAAAACGTTATTATACTATAATAATCAAGTAAGTGTGTAATGCGTTATAGTTTACCGTACGGCCTTTATATATTGCCAAAGCATAGGCCATAGGTATAACTGTATAAGAGTCCATTTTGGGGGATGAAACGGGGATGTCCTCTGTTAGTCCATACTTTTTATTTATACTTCTTATTATTAATTATGATAAATTACATATTGTTAATTATATAATTATATTATAAAGATACCGGCATTTTATATCGAGGGTCCAACCGATTAAAACATGTTAAAAAACTTTTTTCACGTTTTTTTTTTAAATTTTTAAAATTTTTTTTTATGAAATACTCGTATCGGTTTAGCGAGTAAATGGTGCCTAGGCGCAAGTATATATTTTTGTAGACTGTTTTATGAATACTCGAATACACTAAATCGATCGCGGTGAATAATCTACACCAGCGGCTCTCAATATTTTTGGCCGCGACCCAATAACTCTTCGTCACCAGAATCTTCATCTGTAAGTTGGCTAACTTCTGGTGGTTCAATGAAAATATTTTGTAAATCTTGGTTTTCATCTTCTAAGTAGTCCAAAACATCTTGAAGACACAACCCATCTCTCATAATAACAAAATAAAGTAAATTTACGTTTTCTATAGTAAATGATTATAAATTATAATGAACTACTAAACCGTCATGTCAGCGACTAGCCTTATAGTTTTTTCCTAGCGTGACCATACGGTAACATGAAGTTTGAGAAGTACTGCTTAGGACATATTATAAAAAAAAAAGTTTTTATGCTACTAAATATTTAAAAACTCGAAATAATATATGCATAATTGATTAAATTATTGTACTTACTCGAAAGTAATATCCATTATTTTCAAATAATATAATTTGGTTGACTTGGAAAAACAAAATAAATACGATGAACGACAGCAAAAACATTCTAACGATAACAGATAATTCACAGAACTAATAATAATCGATTTCCCACCATCATTATCGGTTGATATTTATTTTTCAACTATCTAAAAATAGTTTTATACATGGACTTTTTCTGTGACCATATGGTCACGTCAGGCTTTTAAGGGATATTATTACTTCACAAATCAGTAAATCACAGTTCATACTCCAATAGTGTCCCTATGTCTCCCATAGACCATAGTGTCATTACTCATTACTACGTTCCGCTGTGTTACGGCTATTGATCCATTAACTAGACATAACACGGTCCATTTTTTCATAGGTGAGTGTTCATTATTTTAGTAAAATGGTAAGAACTGTGAAAACATTAGAGTTTTGACTTTAGTATTCGAAGATTTATGTGTAGTTCGTAGGTCGTCATTGTTACTATAGTCGCTTTCCTTATAGCTGCACCGAATGTCGACAACCTGTAATAATGGAGATTATATTTTTTTATTGATTTATTGTTGGTTTGCATACCTAGTTTCTAGTTCAATTAACATTTTATTTAATTATTAAAAGTAATATATCCACATACTGACCTGTTATCAAACTTCGACTTAAATATTTTAAATTAGGTATTTTATATTACCTAAATTATAGTACCCTCGGGTTTGATTTAATAAGTTCTTATTTTTAATATATGTATCTATTTTTTAATTATTATATTTTTAAGATTTTATAACAATTTTTTTTTGAATTTTTTGAACAGAAATTACTTAAATCACAGAAATAAGTAATTGTACAAAATGAAATATATTATGTTGATGTAGGTAATAATACTGCTTTAAACAATATAAATAATGATAGTAGGTACCTATTAGAGATAATGTTAAATTGTTGATAAATCATTCATTGTAATTGATGGTTATTTCTTTTTAAATGAATTCTTGATTTTATTTCAATGTATTTGGTAAATTTGAAAAATAAAGTGATTAATACTGGTATAATATTCTTATTATAACATATAAATAAGAGCTTTTTTTAGTTCTAGAAATGAAACATTCTTTCATATTGTATTCTTATAAGTCTTAAAATATTATTATAATGTTGGTTTTTAAGTTGGGTAACAGTTATATAGCTTTTCTGTGGTTATATTAAACAGATCTAAGTTATTCAAAAAAATTTCTGCAAGCATTACCTAGTATAAATGCAGGATAATACAAAATATATTTAATATTAATAACTTCTAGACGAATAAAATGCAACGTTTAACTCTTGTTAAAGTATAACATATAATTATAATATATATTTTCTATAACTTTTTTTTTTCACGTAATCTTAAGAGTTAAGGGTGTCCTGTAGCTCTACAAACTTTGCTTTTTTTCAAATGGCAACACTATATTTGAATTTTCAATGTAACATAGTTAAAATTTGGACCAATAGTTTCAGAATTATTCAAATGAAAAGTGTAAAATTAGCTTTATCCCTCTAATCAGTAGCAATCAGTGATAAAATGTAAGTACAAATTATATTACAATATTAGGTATTTTCCTAATACTTTATTAGAATAATTCAAAAACTACTCAATCAATTTTGATTTCGATACATCAAAATTCACAAAAAATAACCTCAATAAAATATCTTTGTAAAAAGTATATTTCCATTTGAAAAAAAAGAAGTTACAGAAAATCAATGTTTTATGGTAACTTGAATATTAAAAAAAAACCAAATTTAATCAATTTTATGGCTGAAATATGAACTGAGCGTGTTTAAAATATCATCCTTTATATATGATTTTGAAAAAAGCACTTATTAATTTTATTTTATGATATCGAAATCACAAGTACAGTTTTTATTTAAACTTTTACTTTTATTTATTTCAATCAGATTTTTGATCGGTGATTATTCATTTAATAACCTTCATGTTAAAAAAATTAGTTATATGGTGTATTTGAAAAAAAAAGTTTGTATACCCATGGGACACCCTTAAGTTGACATGAAAAAAAAGTTATAGAAAACTTTATTTATAATTTTGTTAAAATTTTTTTCATAAAACAACTTATTATTTAGAATATACTTTAGATATTTAATGATGATATTATTTGTGTTTTTGTAGATTACTTTTATTTTATTGTAAAATGGAATCAAATAAATGCGAAGAAACCATTATCGATCCAGAAGATGTATGTAATAAACTAGAATCAATACTTAAATTGCGAAATAAAGTTATATGCTCTAAGGAAATTACAATTCCTTGTGCTCATGTTGAAGACCTTTCAGATGTTTTAGGTGATAAGCCCAGCATTAAACCAAATAAAAAATTTATGGATAATGAGAAATCAATTTGTTCATTGATGGAAAATATAAAAAAACTTAAAAGAACTTCAGGTTATTTTTAAAAGAGTTATACATATTTAAATTACGTAAATAATTTGTATTTATTTATTATAGAGTTGGAAGTAGATTTTGATGTTGCTGGAAAAAACAATCTAGGTTATGAAGTGAATCAAACAATTGCACGTCTTCGACAACAGTCAGAAAAACTTTTTAAAAGAATTATTAATACTCAGGTTGGCTTTAATGAATATTTAAGTAGTAATTTGGAAAAAAACAATTTAGAAAATGAAAATCATTTAAAAACACATACTAAGTTCATAGAAGAGACTTGTAAATTTGATAGAGGTATGGAATCAATGTTATATTGTAAGAAAGACACACTAGGAAAACATGTTAAAAAATACTTGAAAGTTAAAAGTGTCAGTGAATTTGAAGAGTAAGTATAATTTACATTGTTGATTATCATCTAAATTAATTATCAACTAATTTAAAATTATAATGTATTTATTAACTCTAAATATCTCTTCAGAAAATACTTAAATAATTAAATATTTCAACAGGGAAAATTTTACAAAATTTACAATACTTATAAGTTCAACTATATTAATTTTTTTTTAAATCAAATTATAAAATTTAAGTAAATTATGCTCACACATAAATAATATTGTATAATTATACTTAAATAATCATAATTATGATTTTGTAAAATACAACACCTATTAATTATAGCTTTGAATATAGTTGACCCAATTCAAAATTCTTATATGAACCAAAATAATTTCAAATGTTTTTATCCAATACTTAGCCTTAGACTTGTTAGATTATTATTTTCTGATTAACAAATAGTAATCCATATAAATTTGCTTTTTAGATTCAGAGTGATAGAGGATAAATATATATATTGGTGGTATCATGTATGTATTTTTTTTTTGTGTCTGTGTACATAATTTTGATTAGAATTGCTCCGAGGTATATAAACCTGATACTTAACTGAAATTAAATGTCTTCTAGTTTGGTACTATAAGGAGGCCAATTTTGAATTTTTCTATAGTTTTCCATATAATTGAGAATAACAAAAAAAATTGCAAATAACTTCAACCAAAATCGAGAATGGAACCTTCCATTGTCTAGTATTTTTGTCATGCACTATCCACTAGTTTATTTTTCATTAGATTTTCTTTATTTGGGTGTTGGTCTATAAATAATTATTGTAGCGATTGAAACATACATATATCATCAATTATTATTATTATTATTTTTCATAATTTTTTTCTTTGGTTTCACTCATTTTTTTAGTTTTTTTTTTTTTATTATTATTTGTAGAAAATTATGAAGAAATTAAAAGTTTCTTGTATACTATCAATAGTTTTCTATCTTAAAAGTTCCAGCGTGAATCACTTTATGTAAATTTTATTATAATTGTACTCAGTTAAGAATATTTTATAAATATAATATTTTTTTTTTTTTAACTTTTTTATTATACATACAATCTGTAATTTTTTATTACAATAAGCATGCGTGTGGACAGATATTTTTACAACTTGATTATATACTGATAAAAGGAGCCACCCAATGGTGACACTTTACGACATGATAGTTTTTTTTTAACATTTTACATTTATATATTTACATTTTTTTTTTTTTTGTTAATTATTGGTAATAAGGTCTCTACACCACCTTCTTTTCAATCTACGAGGCGGATTTCCTGGTATGGTGTCTGAGCTAAGGGCTGAGATAAGAGGGTTGGGATGGTTTAACAGTCGGGAGCGATATCGTTTGAATAGAATTTTTGCCGTTTCATTTATGGTGTTTATTTTAAGATCGGTATGTAGGGTGTGATTTGAGACGTAGAACGGGGCATTAGTGATGATACGTAGGGTCGTGGATTGAAAAGTTTGTATTTTTTTGATGTGTGAGTTTTTTGCTGCGCCCCATAACTGGATCCCATATGTCCAGATGGGCATTAGTAAGCTTTTATAAAGAGTTAATTTTGTTTTTGTAGTAAGTTTTGAGTGTTTATTAAGTAGGAATTGTAGTGACTTGCGTCTAGAATTTAAAAGGATTTTTTTCTTTTTTATGTGCTCTGCCCAGGTTAAGCGTTGGTCCAGAAACAAGCCTAAATAGCAAGCGCTAGTGGATTTTGGAATATTTTGATTGTTTAGATATATAGGTGGGACAGTTCCATGTTTTAAGGTAAATGTTAGATGGGTAGATTTCTCGTTATTAATTTTGATTTTACAATTATCGTACCAGGAAGACATGAGATCTAAATGGTTCTGTAGATTCGAGCCAGCAGTTATTGGGTCTTCGTGCGAGGAGTAAATAATTTTGTCGTCGGCAAAATCTGCAACTGAGGTGTGGGGGGTTGTCGGTTGGTCAGCTGAATAGAGGTTATAAAGTATGGGAGATGAGACGGCTCCTTGAGGGACCCCTGCAGAAATTTGGGCCAAGGTTGAAATTTCCGATCCAATTTTGATGACAAAATGACGGTCTTCAAGATAAGATTTATAAAATAAGTAGTAGGGTAGAGGTAGGATTTTTTTTAATTTGAACAAGAGACCAGGACGCCATACCTTGTCAAAAGCTTGAGCAATGTCGATGAGGACTGCTGAACAATATTCTTTTTTTTCCAAGGAATTAGATATAGAGTCAGTCAGTCTGTGTATTTGGTGTACGGTAGAGTGGCCTTCACGAAACCCGAATTGGGTTTGTGGAATAACTGGTAAAACATTTAAGAAAGGGGAGATTCGTTTTAATATAATTTTTTCACAGAGTTTACCGAAAAGTGGTAGGAGACTTATTGGTCGATATGAGGACGGAGTCTCCGGAGGTTTACCGGGTTTTAGAATTAGTATGATGATTGAGGTTTTCCATTGAAGGGGAAAATGGGATAGTCTGATGATAGCGTTTAAAATGTATGTGAGGTGTATGAGTGCTTTCTTGGGTAGCTGCTGAGCTACTTCTGCCGTTATCAAGTCCAGTCCAGGGGATTTTTTGAGGCGAAATAGTTTTAAGTGATGATGAACTTCACCCGGCGAGACAGGTTTAGGTGCAAGGTAAAGTGGAAATGGGGTGGTAAGAGAGTTCACGATATTCTCTTCAAATACATTATTGACAATGTCATGGTGGGGTTGGAAGACTTTAAGGAAATGAGAGCGAAAACATTCGGATTTTTCAGCATCGGTTTTGCACCAAGTGTTATCTATTCTTTTTATTGGAGAATTTGTGGGTTTTTGTTTCAAACAATTACGAGTAGCTCTCCAGAGAGAACCGTTTTTCGTTGTAAGCGAAGAGACCCAAGAGCTGAAATTGTCGTTTCTTAGTTGTTTTAAGATTCGTTTGAGCGAAGAGGCAAGATTGTTGAATAATTGTTTGTCAGAAGGTAGACGGGTGCGTTGCCAGAGGGATCTGGCCCGTCGTTTTTTGGCTATTAGCTCACGGACTTGAGTTGGGATCGGAAAGAAGTTTTGGGTTTTCAATGGTTTTTTAGAAGTAGTGCTCCAAGCAGCTGTTTGGATCACATTCGTAAATTGTTGAACAGCGTTTTCTAGTTCATCTGGACACTTAAGTCGGGTTTTTAGGTTGATTTTTTGGTCAATGATCTCACGGAATTTCTCCCAGTCTGTGATACCATCCGTAAGGCAAGCTTGACGGGGCCGGAATAGGGGCTGAGCATCCAAGGATAGAAGGACTGACGTATGGTCTGAGCAAAGTTCTAAGAAATTATTTATGTCATTATGTAAGTTAGTGGGGATATTAACTACAAATATATCTAAAATATCTGGGCGTTTACTTATAGACGTTGGCCAGTAGGTTGGGTCTGGAGGGGCTAATATGGAGTAATTTTTTTGGTTGACTATTTGGAGTAAAGTGCGTCCTTTAGGGTTAGAAGAGTGGCAGCCCCAGGATTGATTTTTGGCATTAAGGTCACCACCTACTATAAAATAATGACCTAGAGAATTAAAAAAATGTTCGTACTGAAGTGACGTAATTTTGTGTTTTGGTGGACAGTAAGTTGCTGCAATAGTAATTGGGATGTGGTTTAGTTTTATAGACAAAATGGCAGCTTGTAAAAAATTCTCCTGTATATTCGGACAGGGGGTAAATAGTAGTGAGGATTTAATGAGAATCGCGGCACCAGCGTGTGAGGTGTTGCCCGGGTGGCATGAATTGATTATGTTGTAACCTGGTACTGAAAATTTGGTGTTAGTTGTGAAATGAGTTTCCGAAATGAGTGCTAAATCTATTCTTTTTTCATTAAGTGTCATGATAAGTTCGTTCCTGTGATTATTTAAGCCATTAGCGTTCCACATGAGAATGACCAATGATTGTGAAGTGAATGTATTATTTGAGTTATTTGACATTTTGTGCAAGAAGACGATCGAGAACTGTAGTGAGGAGAGAAAGTAAGGGATTAATTAAAGCTTTAAATTCATTTAGAAAGTTTAGAAGTGTGTTATCATTAATTTGATTATTTGGAGTTTGATCAGGGTTATTAGTGTAAGTAGCTTGCGCGTATGATTTAGAAAGCTTAGGAGGTGTATAGGCGTTGGAAGTTGGCTGTTGGGTGGCTTCACAGTTAATATTTTTAGAATTATTATTGTTTGAAAAGTTACTGTGATTATTTGAGGCGGGTTTCCGGAGACGTTGAAGGTCTTTGTATATTTGACAACCTTTGTAGTTGGCTGGATGGTCGCTCTTACAGAGGGCACATTTGGCGGGCGTGGTGGTGGTTTTACTGCATGAAGTAGAGGGATGGTTATCGCCGCAACGAACACATCTTGGAGAATATGAGCAGTACTTTTTAGAATGGCCGTAATCCTGGCAGTTTATGCATTGTATTATGTCTTTGCGTTTATGAGGCTCTTCAATTTTTACTTTGGTGTGTAATAAGGAAGTTATGAGAAATATATCTTTGTTGATTACAGCCGGTTCTAGGTCGACAAAGAATATGGGTAATTTAATTTTTGTAATTTTTTGAAGGACATTGGCAACTTGACGAACTGAAAAACCCATGTCTTCTACGGCAGTTCCAATATCGACCGTAGGGGTTGAAGGATGTAGGTTGCGGATAACTATACGAAACGCTTTTTCTTCGTGTGGTTGGTATGTGTGGTATTGGGCTTCTTTTTCTTTTAATAGGTGGATTGTGCTTCGGTATGAGTCAGGGTTAGCTGTTTGGATTTTTAAGGCATTGGTGGATGATTTAAATAAAAAGTTTTCCGGGCCTATTGTGTCAATTAATAAGTTGCGGAAGCCTGCAAAGTCAAGCACTTCTCGGACGAATATCGGAGGTGGTAGCTTGATTTTAGGAGTTTGTATATCTTCGATGTTTTCAGAGTTATTTAAAGGTGGCAAGGGTGTGCTGTCGTTTTCGAAGTTATCGTTGGTGGATAATGGGCTGTATCTATTTACAGTTACGAACATTGGTTTATTTTTTTTTTGAATCGTTTTCATTGGCTTTTGGCGAAGAAAGAATGCGTTTATTATTTTTTTTTGAAGTTTGTGTTGTGAAATTATTTTCGTCCGTGTTTAATGATGAATCGAAAACATCGCTTGACGTACTTTGTGTTCGATTTGAAAGTGAACTATTCTGATCGCGGGTTGATGGTTTAATTGCTGATTGTTTTGGTTTATCTTTAGGATACATATTCGGTTTGGGCGAGCCCATTATATTAATGAGAAGATAAGAGGCCGCGACGCGACGAAAGTAACGACCGCCGACCTTTGGCCGGGGCGTCCGGTGGAATTATCGGTATCTTCTTAGTATATTATTATAATTTAATAATTATATTTACCCGTTTTCTTGAGTTAATATAATGATTTGGCATTTGAGAACTCTGATGTAGGTCAAGCACTGTAGAAAAATTTTTTACGCATTCAACGATATATAAATTGTGAAATTTGACGAATATAGAGATAAATTGTAAAACATTTAAGGAAGAGTGAAACATTAACGTATGAAGCGAACGACGTTCAACACGCGAGTGATAAATATAATATAATATAATGGCTAAAATTATAAACTAATTCTGCATGACTGTATTACAGTGTAATTAGTATTATTGCAAATATAAAAATGATAAATTCATGAACTTTTTAAAATATATATTGTTTACAATCATAATTTATATTTTTCTGTTTTCAGGGCATATACTAAATTAGCAAATGAAGAATTAAGCACCATTTACAGAGCTGCTATGAAAACATTCAAAAACCATGAACATTTATTAGCTATAACACAATACAATAGACCAGAAATGGCTGAAATTGATTGTATGGTAGAAGATATAGTATCAGAAAAAATTGATCCATTTTCAAGGCAGCAAATTACCAAACCTATACTAAATAAAATCTGCAAACACATATATGACCAAAATTCAATTGATCAAATGTTTAATGGAAAAATATTTATAGCTTGTCCATATATTGGATGTGGAAACAAACGTTTTACTAAAAAAGATCTTGTAGAACAGTGAATAAATTAAAATAATAAATATTAAAATACAGTAAAAAGTAATATTTGTATTTTAATGACAAAAATAAATTGAACAAATTTTAATAATATTATTATTAATATGTATTATTTTCTTGTTAATGAACAAAGGACAGAAATATAAAAATAAATAAATATATTTTGAAATGATAGCTATTATTTGTGTTATTAGTTATGCTTGCAAATACACAATAATATAATAACATATTTTGTATTATATATAGGTTTTGAGTTATATTGTATTTATAATGAAAATTTTGGAGCACTTTTATAAAAAAAATTTTCAGAAAATTAATTGTTATATACTTGGCTATTAAATTTAAATATTAAAATGTTTTCTCTTAGTTTTTTTGAGTCTTACCAGAGACAAACGTACCAATTAATCAACAGAGGAAGGTTATTTTTATAATTAAGGGGGCTGCAGCACTACATTTTTTCCATACATTTAGACCAATAAGCGAAAGAAAATTAAACATACTTCCAGTAGCTCGATTTCAATTTTGAAAACGGAATTCGATTTGCTTTCCTCTTTTCTAAGTTTACTCGGAAGTGGATTTTTATATATTTAATTTCGTCCCTATCTACAACTAAGTTAAGTATAAGTTTATTTTGAGAAAAATGTAAACTTATTATGCATTATATTATACTAACTAAAAATAAAATCATAAATCTACTTCCGAGCAAACCTAGAAAATAGACTAACGAATATAATCATCTTTTCAAAATCAATATAAGTCGATCAAAACAAGCTGAATTTTCATTTCTCTTTTGGTACTGTTTGCATAAAATTGCTGTCCTAGAGCAGGAGCAAAGTATTTACTTCGTGTTCATTGACTTGTGCATGCGCGTATGGGCGTTAGAACATTTCTAAGAATCTTAGTAGCCATAGCCACAGTAGTACCCTCATTCCGAACGATTATAAATCAATTAGAGCTAATGACTACGGAAATGAAATAATAATACTACAAAACAAAACTATTTACACTATTTACTATACACCAAATGCCGCCACGGCGCCACATTAAAAAAATATTACTTTTTGGTTGATTCCAACTATAGGTACTAACTAGTAACCACATTTGGCATTCTATAGCCGCCAAGTGCCAAGTGGTTATCGATTCCAGTAATATCGAGATTTATTTAATTTATTTGTTCAAATGAGTGAGTGCAGGTGTAAAAAGTTTTGATCAAAGTTGTCTACGCGGCGGAAAAAACCTCACAATATAAAAAAATGAAAAAAATCGGTTATCAATGAGGTCCCTTCACATGACGTTATTAAACATACATAAATAGATCAACTAAAAATTTATCTGCCGGACCCGATGAAGAATATGGAAATGTAATGAATGATCACGATCCATTGTTGAATTTATCGAATACAGAGTACTCTCAATTAGAAACCACTTTTTTAAATATAATATATTGGAATATCTGTTAAAAGAATTAATAAAAGACAAATTCAAATAAAATATTGGTTAACACAAATTGTTGGGTCTTGTTTAATTCTAAAATTCTATTTATATCTATTGTCTCAATATTTATTATATAGTTTGTTTTTATTTATGATATAACTTTAGTTATAGTACCTACTATATTATATTTTTTTTTTTTTATTAAATTTAAGTCCGCGGCAGCTATGGCCATTGGACTGATATGGGTTGCATATTATATTATTGAATCGTGAAAACGAATGATACCATACGAGGTCGTGCAAATTAATATAATCATATTATAAATAAAATGTTCATTTTGATTATTATCGTAGTTCCGAGAATTCGTATTTTAGTCGATTAGCGATAGCGCGATAAACACGATAATGGATTACACACACTAATGTTCGTTTATTACTCACACATTGACACAACCCAAATATCAATGCTATATGAAATGCCTAAATATTACTCCTTAAAACATGCTACGCTCCAGCCCCCTTAATACTAAAATATGTATCAAAAAAAGGATATTACAATTTCCTTTTTAAATCTATTTTATAGTGTATTAGGTATTTTTAAAAGAGCAATAAAAGATTCTAAATAACTTTCTTATAGGTTAAATTAAGATAATTTACATAGATGTATATTATACTATATTATATTACAGATTAATGTATTTTTATGTCTATTCCTTTGTCACTATAAAATTAAAAATTGATATAACTGCAGTTATTGGTCAAATTAATTGTGAAAGCTCTATATTTCATTTTTGGTTACAACTTACCTTTTTTTTTTAAGAAATTTCAATTATATTTTCTGCAACATGTTCATAATAAATATTACCAATTTATTTAATCCATTTAATGATGTTAGATGTTGAATCAGCGGTGCATTAGCAATTACATTTGCCTTAAGAACCGAAACTAAAATCAAATTATTCTCTTTTGAAACAAAAGTTTTTTTATAATGTATTTATTATCCTAAAATGAGGAAAAATAACTATTCGGTATAATAGATATTACCTACTTGATTCTTAGATTACAGTTATTTCGTTTAAAATGAATTTACTTTTATGTAAAAGACACTATGAAATGAAGTATATCAAGTATGTCTAGTTATGGCTTCGTTTTATTCAGTAAAAATGTATATAAAATCAGGGTAGGACCAATTATTTGATAATCACTTTTATAATATTACCAAAAAATTTTAAATATGTATTATAGGCTACTACGTATGCGAGTTCTGACGAATTCGTATGAACAAACAAACGCGTGTTTTCCAATGTGAGCGTTTACCTTTACACTATAGCAGCGACGATTACGTCAGAATCAGTTGAGCGTTCAATGATTTTTTCGTGCGAACTGCGTCTGTTTTGACGTGATTTGATTAATTCATTTTGATTTGTTAGAAAATATCGGAAATGAAACATCGTTTACAGCTACAAACATAGAATGTTCAACGATATTCCCCGAGTTGGTTTGCAGTAGGTCACCATTGAAACCTACACCTACCCATTCATCTGAAATAACTGGAAGACGGATAATTGATATAATTCAATTCATAAATCAACTACAAAAAATTGATCACGCACCATTTTCATGTACTTCCAAAGATATGTTACTTGAAAGTGAAAGAAGATTTGGTTCAATGTCTTCATTTACATTTAAATGCCAAATGTGTAATGAAAAATCTGTTATCGAAACTGAAAGTCATCAATCAGTTATGATCAAGATCAATACCGCGGCGGTGATTGGCATCATAAAATGCTGGTGGAGGATAATATGGGCAACTCGAAGAAATAATGTCCACGTCAGAAGTAACCTTCAATAAATAATAAAACGTACGATAAGGAACGAGACAATTTTTGTGAAAAGTTTGAGGAAGCTGCCACTCAATGTATGCAGCGGCGAAAGGAGAAGCACGTTTGGCTGTTGAAGCAGGAGACGTCGAAACGACGAGCCGATGGAAGTCGGTGCAAGAGGTGTCATATAGAACAATGTATAACTCGTTATCAGGAACTGTGAGTTTTATTTTATTTATTTAAAACGAATCAAAGTTAAATTATTATGATTAATGAAATCGCCGTAACTCAAAAAATACTTTCTTTTCTTTAAAAGATCCATTCCTAAGTTGTTTTCGATTTTTTTTTAAATTGTTATGCTGTGTATATATTTGATAATTTGAACATTATACAGCTAAGGATAAGGATAATTTGTTTTTATTTGGTCAAATATCAAGTATGTGTATATTATAGTAAATTTAACTGTTTTGGGTTTTTGTAGGCAGCTATAAGTAGTTATTGCTGCATGTGTGCGAGATCAAAAGATGAAGTAAAAGAACATTATTGTTGGAAAAATTGAAGTACGAGTGACAGTTCTACGGGCATGGAGACATAAATTGCTGTAGGATTTCGAAAGAGCAAAGAAATGTACGGAGTGAAATATCACAAACTTATTGCAGATGGTGACAGTAGTATGTATAAGAAAATATTAGACGCCAGGCCGTATAAAAATGTAACGGTTGAAAAAATAGAATGCCGAAATCATTTACTAAGAAACCTGTGTAATAAATTTAGAGAATTAGCCGTTAAAAAACAATCGGGACAGTTGGAACATAGAAAACTATTGAGTTCACGTATATTAAGTCTTCGTAAGGGAATTGTAAAAGCTATACAATATCGTAAATTGAATGGTCATTCTGTAAATAATTTAAGAGACGATATCTGTAACTCTCTTAACCATGTTTTTGGCATCCATTCAAACTGTGCATCATATGTTGCGAAAGACCAAATCATGATATCAATTTTTTAGAAATAATTCAATCAACTGATTATGTTTTTTATTCAAACATGTCTAGTATTATAATTTATAAGATATTTAAGTAAGCACTGTAAAAGCTTAATTCAAGATGTTGATAGCAATAACATAGAATCTTATAATTCCCTCATTCCTAAAGTTATCGGAGGCAAACATGTACATTTTGCTATGAAAAGGTCATACGTGGGTAGATGTTATGCAGCAGAAGTCACGAAAAATTCAAGACGGTCTTTATATTCAATATATATAAAAAAAGTCCCAATGAGAAGATGCATTCAATAGCAAACGAACAACGAAAATTAAAGAGACAAGAACTTCAAAATCGAAGTCAACAACAAACTAAATGGTTTTTTTTTAAATAACGGTTATTTAGTGATCTTCATCAGAACTCATACAGGGTATCTCTTGAGCGTTGTAAACGTAACACATTTTGTGTAGCGGCCCCTATATCATAAGGATGTGATAGATATTTATTTTAACGAAATGTAAAAATCTACAAATAACAAGTTTCAGTAAAATGTACCTTAATTTACATTTAATTCACACAAAACAATTTTTAACATAAAACATAGTTAATAAAATATAATAACAAATACGACAAAATCTTATATCATATTATCTAAAATCTACTACATTGACTAATAAGTTATCATCCAATACATAGTGTTCTGCAACCTAAAATAAAATACAGGCTTTTAAAATATTTGCTTTAAATAATATTAAAAATGAAATGTTATACAAAATACGTACAGCATAAATATCTCCATCTGTGTTATGAGTATGGAAACCACTGAAAAACTTGCAATCCGCTATAACTTGTAACCCGTGATAAGGAGTTAAAAAGAAAAAATTAGACCTAAAATAATTTTTGTTTAAAAATTAAAAATGAACACCAAAATATGAAGAACTAATATTACTCATTATATTTAGGTGCACAAACAATCGCGATGGCTTCTGGCATCATTAATTGATATGAATAGTGTGTATGCAAGTCTACACTTGACATAAATGAGGTCTGTGAGGGATGAGTCTGTGGAACATAAATAATAATATATCAATCACATTATGGTTGTATAATAATTTAAAAAATGCATATTTTGAAAAAATCTCACATGTATCCACCCTAAAGTAATAAGGTCTTGTTTGTCTTGAAAATCAAAAATTTCCTCTTCGTTCATTGTAGTACATGAATCTGATGTACCACTTTGTTTTGGAATCATCAAATGGGTCATGATTAAACAGTTAGAACTCTAATAACAATTATAATAAAATATTTTGTTAACACTATAAAACTAATACTGCCAACGAAAATATAAAATAATAAATATTATAAAAATATTTTGATGAAAAATTACCAATTTTCCTGCTAGTATTCCGCAAGTCTCTAAGTTATTAAACGTATTACTTTGTGCATGTTCGAGAAACCTTTTAGTTAAATTGCCTGGAACTATTATACACCGAAGGTTATAAGGACCCGGAGAGTTCTTGTATAACATTGGTTTGGTACTTCTATCAACAATAGGCCTATCTCTATAACATAATTAAAAATTGATTTCAAAACCAACTTTCAAAACCTAAAATATTCAATGTATTTTTGTTTTCATATCAAATGTATAACAAAGATTAGATCATAAATCACATTATTTTTTAGGTAACTTGGCATTTCCCAAAGTAAAAAATATTAACAGTTACCAAGATTTAAATTGGCAATTATTAGGTACTAATTGGTGACAATGATGCCTTATTCTGCTTAAACTCAGTCACATTTAATGTAAATGTAATTTATGTAATGTATTATAAATGTAAATTAAGCAATAAATAGGTTTTAAATAAATAATGTAATTGATCACTACTGAATAATGAATACAAATATGAATAAAATAATGAATAAAATGTCTATAAAATGAAAATAAAAATGTATTTTTTGTTTAAAAATTTTAAACTTAAAATTAATTATTTGGTTACTTGGTTAGGCTAGTTATTCAAATTAAATTAATTACTAATAAAACAATTATTTAATCTAATTTAAACCATACACGCCAAATTAATTTAAACTGCCTAGAGTCTAGGCAGTCTAGGCCCTAGACTCTAGATGTTTAGAAATTGTAAAGTCTCCTCTAATTTCAATGTTTCCTGATTTTGTATTAAATTATATAATATTATATTATACTACCATCATCCATCACAATCATGGTAGTTTCAAAAATGTTATTTAATTTTTAAAATAGTATTATATTTCCTGTTTTGATTAATTAATGTTTAAGAAAATTAATATGACTATAGTATGGTTGAATCTTTCTAAATACATATATACACATAATTGTATGTTTTCTATACAAACAAATTTGAATAATAATACCATAACTATTTCAGAAAATAAAAAAATTTATAAAAATACATGAACTTTTTAATCAATTATCTTTTTTTAGGTTCCTCTGGAGTTAATTAAAAATATTGTTATACCTAACTTATTACTAGGTGGACCAATTATTATTTATTAAATTAATTTATATTTTTTATTAATCTATTTATTAAGGAAACCATTAAAGCCACCAAGTAGGTTTTTGATACAGTAGGTTTTGGTTGATTGATAGAACACATTGGATTAGATTGAATGAGGGGGTGGTGAAAGTTTCTTCTTTTGTAACAGAGGAAAGCAAAACTGCTCGTTGACAGGTTAGAACCAGCAACAGTACATTTAGACACAGTTACCTTATCCCACTAGGTCACAACATCCCCAATCATTTAATAATACTAGTACAGATTACATAAAACATTTATATTTGTGATATAGTAGGCAGTACCCAACAATAAAAGGCATTAGAATATATGAGTATATGGCAATACCCTATTTAGTTAAGGATTTTAAAAACTGATAATATATAAAAAATAATTGATTACAAATTATAATAAATGTTGATCAGGATAAGTAATCATAATACCTACTCAGTAGCTACTGAAATTCATAAAAATATCATAAATTGACCTTTAATAAAAATAATCATACAGAAATTAGGTTTAAAATGTCCAGTAAAAAATTTAAAATATAATAACAATAAGTATGACTATTGATGGATAGAGTACTTTAAATAACATTTATTTAGATTTATAGTACAAACTGACAACACCTATAATTAATATTGAAAAAATAAATATTCAATAAATAATATTTATACTAAATTATTATAACATTATTTTATTATATAGAGATTATAAAGATTTAGAGATATCATTTGAGTCTAAAATAAAAATTTAAATAACTACTTACGTATTGAATTGTATTTGTGTACTTGAATAAGTAGGCATGTTTGATGGAACAGTATTATCGCTTAATTCACTAAAAGTAATTAAGTTTTGATTTGATGGTCTGAAAATAATTTAAGACAAATTAAATTACATCAATTGCTTAATATCAAATGTTAAACTAAGATTAATGTATAATTTTAATTAACTTTTTTATCTTCATAATAGATTTTTTTTTATTTGCTAACATATTTTAAAATTATAGCAAAGCTTTAGCATTATTAAGATACCATCACTATTATATTATCAAGGTCTTGTTTAATGAATGACATTTGTAAATGATAATTAAAGAAATTGTAGAACGGAATTTTATAAGGATCAATGAAAGATTAAGCAATGATCATTTTGGGAAGAATAAAGTGAGAGGATGAGATTAATAGATTATATTATTTAATATTATTTTAATTCAATCAGACCTTAATTCCAACGACGTAGGATAATTTTTTAGGTAAGAATCATTTATTTGGGGTGTTACATCATTATTTAAAACTGTATTTGACTGTTCTTGTGAGACATCCTTTGTGAACTCAGATGGTTCATTAACTTTTTCTTTAGTCAATACTTCTTTTTCATGCTTTTCTTTAAATTCTTGCAATGCCTAAAAACATAATAGTAAGATTAATAAATATAATATACTCTTAACCTACTAATAAAATATATATTGAAAAAATAAATAATTAAAATAGGAACCTAATAAACATAATAAAATTATATAAAAATTAATTGTTAATATAATTAATATTTAATTATTCAACAAGTATCTTAGAAAAATGTTTAAACTTATTTTCACCTTTAACTACAAATTATTATTAAACGGTAAGGAATTTAAATGTTTAATTTAACATTTTTTATATGTACAAAATTTGATTAATATTTATTTATTAATTCATAACAAACATTACTTTTTTCAAGTGGTACTTTGAACAACTCATTAATTTATGTGAAAAATATACTTAAATTCTTAATGCGTCAATTATTGAATTATCTACATATTTATTTTATAGATTTTTTTTAATATAAATATTGATAAAAATATATTAAAAACATTTAATAATTCAATAAAATATTGAAACTTGTGAAATGTTACACAAATCGAAGTTGTCTAAGTTTTTAAGTACAATTTTATACAAACAAAATTTTCTATAAAAGCTATTATTTTTTATAAAAGTTAAATTTTGTGAAGTATATAAAAATATATAAGATGCTAATTTTATTACTTATCATTTGAAATGTATATTTAATCATAATAAAAATTCAATCATTTAGTAACCTAGTTACATAAAAATCAGACTACTAATAATTATTTAAATTTTAAATAATAATATAAATAAATGAAAGACAGTTAGAAGAATTTAGAATTATAAAAACAAGATGAACATTAATTGTTTAGACAAGCATGTGATGATGTTCTCTGTAACATGGTTTTATCATAAAAATATTTATTCATAATATAAATAATGCAAAATTGTATTTTACATTTTGTAGTTGAGAAACATTATTAAATAATTTAAATTCTGGGCAAAGTGGAATGATTTATATTATTTTAATAAATACATTTGGAAAGTTATATACTCAAAAAGATCAGAAGTTTAATACAGTAAGTTCTTAATATAATTGAAATTTTTTTTTTTTTGACATTCCTTAATAAAATAGAGACTAAATACAGAACTATTTATTTTGACAAATTGCAGTTTTTTTTATTTTATTAGTGTTGTAAACAAAATAAATAATTATTTGTATAAAAGCTTAAAATAAATTATAAATTAAACTTTGATATTAAATCTACCTACTATAATTGTAAATGGTATTATTACTATTTATTTTAGTTTATTACTATGAAATTATCAGATTTAAATAAGTCATTGTTTTTTTTAAAATTGTCAACATTTTAACTATGACAACAGTTATTGGATTGTTGTATAGCGAGATTCTAGAATGTTATTAAATCCTCTATAATATTAACTGCTAAAAATATTGAGCAGCACTGCTCTATATTATATTCTATCTAAGCCAATCTAAAAACATATTTCAATAATTGGGAAAATATTTTTATCTAAAACAGACTGAAACTTGTAATATGTATATTGTATACATATGTTTATAACATGATTAATATGAAATTTAGTAATTTTTTAATTAAATTTACTTTTCGTTCGGTGTACAGTTCATATTCAGTACTGTACTGTTCTAATAATTTAATTTTAATATTTTCTGTTTTTGGAAGAACATCACGGAGTGCCTGATAATTTAATTTACGCTCTTCAATTGGTACATTTTTGTAATCTGGATGTTCATTTATAGTTTCCAAAAATAATCTATAATACAAATAAAAAAATTAATGTCAAACAAAAATAATATCTATAGTGATTATTTTTACAAAAGCCTATCAAGGACAATTTTAATGAATTCATGTTTTTTTCATATTAATAAATTCTATAATAACCATTTTAAATGTCAAGAATTTTATATTGGCTTCTCATTTATTTAAAAATATTTAACATATTACAAGGAATTACAGGTAAAAAAAAAGTACAGTGAAATATTAACCAATTAAATCAAAAATAAAATCCTATTTTATCAACAGTGAAAGCAGCCACTTATAAGAGTTTAATATTTCAAAAATGTAGCTGTTTTCTTTTAATCTTAAGGTTTAATAGAGCAGAGTACATGTAACAAGGGTAGCAATCACCCATTTAATTTGAATAGTTTGACCAGTTGCGGGCAACACTTTATCTAGGTACAGTTATGAATTATTGTAACTGAAATTATAGAATAAAGTAAAAATTATAAAAAAAAGTATAAATTTATAAAGTATAAATTAATACAACTGCATGTTATAACATTATAAATAACTTACTAACATTTATATATGCCTTAAATTAATTTATAAATGACATATGAATAGAATATTTTTACTGTTTTACAATTATATTCTTTTTTAATCTGATTTTTATTATTTTTAATATAATTTTCTATTCTTATTTTCATTACCTATATGAAGTAAGAAGTAAAATAAAGACATTCACTACATTCAATTTAAGAATAGGATTGAGGCATAATGTATCTGTAGGCACAATTAATGACAGGTGCTTAGTTATTAGTGTAGTATCCTACTCAAAATACAGTTCAGCGCTACTTTTAGGGCTCAATATGTTTATTTTAGGTAAAATTTTTCATATAACTCAATATTGTCTTATTTTTACACCGCTTGTAATGCTTGTATAGTGTACTACAAACTAATTATGAATTGTATACCTACACACATTTTTTTTGATTTTCAATGTTATTCCTTATTATACTTTTAAATAACGTAAATAATAAATTCTTACGTCATAAATCGCATGTAAAGAATATAAGCTTGTTCCAAATTGTTTTCTTTTAAATACACTTCAGCCATACTGATCATCTCTCGGCCTGACCGGTAATATCTATAATAATGTATTATGACTGTTATTAATATTATTATAATTATTATTTTGTACTATATACAGTAGAAATTGTTTATAAAGACTTGGCATACATTAATTGTGTTAACTTGACTAACATTTAATGGTCCCAGTCGTACCTTAAGTAATTTAGTTAACATCGGTTAGAATGATGTAATGGATAAAACAACTGTTTTTTTTTTATCCATTCATTTCGATGTCTTTATAAACGGTTTCTATTGTATTTATAGAAGTGTGTGTACGATAAAAATGATGAAACCGCACTTCCTAGCAGCGATGCTAGTGTTCAATTCGATTTTCGAACTCAACAGTGACAATTCTTGAATCCTTTTCTCCGGTGGTAGTACGACATCGTCGACATCACTACGACTCATGTTTACCAATCGAATAAAACGCAGTCGCGCGTACAACTTTCGGTTAAATGATCATAAGGCGGAGCAAATCGAGTTTGGTCTGAGATTCGAGTGCGTTTAGTATACTTTGATGAGTATTAACATACGGTTTAGCGCGAGACAAATCTATGCGCACGGTACATTATTGTACGCGGAACTGTTTTGGTTATTCTTCATCTGCTCGTGTATGATATGTCGTAGCGACCACCGCGGACTATAATAGTGATAAGATATGATAAGGTAATACGTGATCGGGCAGCGGAGGGTGGAGACCGCGTCGGCGTCGATGCGTCATTTTGTACAGTAACGTAACGTAATATTGAAATGTCCTCGTAGACCAGCGGTTCTCAACCTTTTTTCGTTCGTGTACCCCTCGGCCTCTCACCACTGCTTTGCGGACCCCCAAATGTCAACTTGTCATATACTTTCACAGTTTCACGTAAGATGGATAAGAATTTACGAAATAACTAAACAGAAAAATTCGGAAATATTTATTTATTTTGACCGGTACGTGCCATATACAGTGTATGATGTATATAATTTAAACAATATAAAGTTAAAAATGTAATTTTAATTTGATCCTTGGACTTTTTCACAGCGGATATAAGATAGTTAATGGTTAATGGATTCAACGCTTATAATGATATGTTTCATTAAAAACCTATTTACAATATTTCACAAATCATAAGAACACAAATATCAAATACAATTTTTACTTTTTCCGCGGACCCCCTAGTACCTTCTTGTGGTCCCCTAAGGGTCCGCAGACACCGGTTGAGAATCGCTGTCGTAGACCGTAGTTCGTACGAATAATATGCATCTTAAACGCGCTGATAAAATGGTGATACGACGATAAATTGTAATTATTATTGCAGGTACTTCGACTTTTGCACTTGAGTAGGTGCACGATTTAATCAACGGTGATGGGTACTTCCACTGATCGATTTCGGCTACTCGACGTCGCGTTTTGCCCATTTGCCACGACACCGTTTGCCAACACCGCTCTTGTTCAGACCTCAGACTGAAGTGTCGCACAAGCAGCGGTTGTGAAAATAGTGTTATAGATTGTAAAAATATTATGTGTGTTATTAGTCTTACAACTATCAATGGTCTAGGAATTCAGGTCAAAGCACTCGACCATGGATTTACACAGATTTACGTTATGACGTTGCGAGCGCGGTTAATAAAATATTACATCACTACAGCGAGTACAGCGTGTCTACCTATCGCGGCTACCTGTGATTGGGTGACTCGCTGTAAATACAGTCTGTGCTCTAAAATAATTGTAAACGTATTAATTAATCAATAAGCGCTGAAGTAGGTAGTGAAGTCTACATTTTTTTTCATACACCTACACTAATCTCTAGACCTTGAATTTTGACGCGTCCGTGTCACTCAAGAATTTTATTTTTTGAAACATTTTGCACGTAATTATTTGCAAGAATTTGTTCGACAGGTGTCAGCATTTTTACGACGTTGTTATTAGTTTAGGTAATAACAAAAATCAAGCCTGGAGACGTTAGTGTCTAATCGTAAAATCGTATAGAACCTTGAAAAATTAAACATTTTTTTTTTTCTTATTCATGGAAAACTATGATGTATTGAAACCTAGGTACACTATTGGTATGCCACCCACGAAAAATGCAAAAAAAACGATTCTGTTGTGTCACCCGCGCCCTACCTCCGGAAATTCCGTTTTTTTTTTTTTTTGTATTCGCAATACTCTTCTACGCCGTGTACGTTTGTATAACCATTCCCAGAATCAAAAAGGACAGACAAAATTACAGGATGATGAAAAAAATATTCTGCTGTACAGCTAATTAAAGTATTTTTATGCAAATAAAATACACAGGTCAATCATTCATCGTTAATACTACTTAGGGAACTTACCATTTACCAGACTCCTATAATAACCTGAAGTATCCATAACCTGCAGGTGGCCTGAAAGGTATTTTTTTATTCGTAATTCAGAGGCGGTCTTGAATGTTTATTACGGAGAACCTAGGCACTATAAGGGTGAGTGTGAGGTGGGTAGTTGACAATTTGTACTTAATACCTAGTCGTAATAAAATAAGTCTTATCGCAGTCAATTAGTAAGTACCTAACAAAAATCACGGTTATTCTATGGCTCTATGCAACGATCGTACTATGATTGTCAAATAGGATATAATTTGGATACATAATATACGATATACATAGTATTTACTCCTTGTTTTGTTTTATATTTATTATTAAGGTGGGTAGGTGTAATTAGTTTTGCGTACCACATCTTCGATCCGCCACTGTTCGTATTAGACATATTTCATACAATATGGTACACTGTTCAAGATCACACCATGAACACAGATTAGATAAAACTAATTGTATAAATCTAATCTGGGCCATGATCATGTACGATGTACCTAGGTCCAGGGTACCGCCTAAATTAAAATAACATAGCTGTTGTCGTGGGCGTCGTTACGTGCGTTTGTCACGTATGGTTCACTTCAATTTGAATCGGTTTCCCGACAACGGCCTTACACTGTTGAACGGTAACAAAATTGTTGGTGTTTCAAAATTTATGTATGCTATAAAAAAAAATGAAGACAAATAAATTATAATTCTATAGATGTATTTTTTTTTAATCATATATATTATGAACAAAAGTTGTAAGATTTCTTTTTGATAAAATTGAAATTATTTGATAAACGCGAATAAAATTGTACAAATAATTACCTAAAATCTCTTTGGAATACTTATGGATAAAGATATGATATAGATATGAACTTTTTATTAAATTTTCGAGACTTTTTATCAAACCAAAATTATTGATTTATCGACATTATACCAAAAGAGCTAAGAAAACATGACATATTAATTATTATAATATCAATTTTCTTTAATGGGCTCAAACAATACCATAATCTATTGAATAAACGTACATGTTATATTAGATATCGATCACAGCAAAGAAAATTTTTTTTTTTTTTTTCAGTTCGTGTTCAACGTCCGACCGTGCCACACGTGTGTTTAAGAACCGCATGTACAGTAGTGATGGGCACAACCGAATGAAAACTATCGAACTAATCGATAGTTTAAAACTATCGAATTAGCCGATAGTTTAAAACTATCTAGTTAGTACTATCGACACCATCGAACTATCGGATACCATCGAACCATCGGTTTTCATCGAACCATCGGTTTTCAACGAACAATCGGTTTTCATCGAACAATCGGTTTTCATCGAACCATCGGTAATGATCACGGTTGTACATAGTATCTACAGCCGTGGTAATCATATATCATCGAATTATCGAAATAATATATCTGTTTATGTTAATCAAATTATCGATGAGAAATAAATTGGAGTGACAAATGACAATGATTCTAACATATATATATTATAACTGATTTTTCACGGTTTGTGACGATTAGAGTGACTACTGAGTACTGACTACCTTTTCGATTTTTTCCAATCTCAACTATTCTGTTAGTCTCATTAGTCATTATGTCAAAAAAATACAATCAATTGTATGGAAATATTTTAAAAAGGATGTCAATAACCCCACAACGGCCTTCTGTATGTTGTGTAAAAATGCATACAAAAGATCTTCAGGGACCACTAATTTGTTAGAGCACCGTCATCTTAAGTCTTATTTCTTTATAAACTTGAGACTTGAGATCCCACTTGGCCACTTTTGAGTTCGGACTAGTAAAAAACTCACTACGAAGAGTCAAACTACAGTCAATATATAAAAACGCAACAGTTTATTCGGATAATGCAATTACAATTAAAAATAAAATATATAAATACATACAAAAGCCCCGGCGCTGGACTCTCCGGGCTCATGTTAGAATAAAACTATCGAATACTTGGTTCGACCGTTCAATGGTTCGAATAAAACTATCGAATACGTTGTTCGATGGTTCGAATAAAACTATCAAATACTTTGTTCGATGGTTCGAATAAAAACTATCGAATAATTTTTCCGATGGTTCGAATACTTTTTCGATAGTTTCGATAGTTAAAATTATTCGTTCATGCAATTATTCATTCGAATAATTATTCGATAGTTTTACATAATCTATCGAATGTAGTCGATAGTCAAAACCATTCAGTTGTGCCCATCACTAATGTACAGCCATCGATATTCGATATCAGCAACACACCAGTCGTTTTTCAGCGTTGAAGGTAATATGATTATATTTATTGCCTTAACCACACCAATTAAATAAATATGAAAACCCATAACGATGGGCGATAAGCCCACCATCATATCTGACGATATGAATAACACAGCCAGTTCTTCCCAACCACTACGTAATACCAAAACATTTGCAGAGATAGCCTCTAATGCAACATTACCAAAAATGAATCAAGCAATTGTATTTAACTCTATCAACAATATCAAACAAATTGAATATGTCACCGCAATCAGCAAAATCATACCCGCAGAAAATATACAATTTGCATCACGTATTTCAAATAATAGATTCTGCATATTTTTTAATAGCCAAGCAGTCATGGAAAACTTACTCAAAACTCACTCTTCTTTTCATGTCAATGAAATTGAAATTCCCATTCGTAGACTTATAAATGCGTCTAAAAGAATCATTCTATCCAATGTTTACCCTGCTATCCCTAATCAACTCATTCTAAATGCTCTCCATGAAGTAGGAATAAAAACCACTTCCCAAATTTCTCACATGAAAGCTGGATTTTCAACAGAACAACTTTCGCATATATTAAGCTTCAGAAGACAAGTATTCATCAATCAAGACAATGTGTCTAAACTACCTAGTTCAATTACAGTGACTGTAGAAAACACCACATTTAGGATATTTATAACCGATGACACAGTAACTTGCTTTCAATGTCATAAAACCGGGCATTTTTCTAGCCAATGTAAAAATATACCAGAACAAATCAATATCACCGATAAAACCGAAACCAACATGGAAACAACCAATGAATTATCACCAACCGCAAATGAAAAAAAAAAACTCCCGCTACTCATTGCTAATACTCAAAATATTTATACCACTCAGAATAACGATCCATTAATACAAATCCAAGTAAAAGATAATGAAGATCCATCCATCGATCTACCTAAAAAACACTCACTAGCCGAAAAACTTTTATCGTCATCCAACAAAAATGTCAACGTAACCTCTCCGAACACAGCTAAACGTCCAGCCCCGTCGACCACGTCTCAACCATCATCTCCTAAATCTTCGCACTCGTCCAGCCCATCATCAATAACGAAGCCCCCCAACGCACCCGACAGAAAAACCCAGTCATCCAAAAATCACGATAGCAATTCACATAAAAAACCTAAAGTTAGAACCAGCACTAGTTCAAACGATAGCTTTTACTCTAACATCGATGAAGGGTTAGATCCAACTAAAGATTTGTTCAACTCTAATCCTCAAATATCCCTATCTCTCATTCAATTTAAAGATTTTTTCGAAAATTCGCAAGGTTGCACTGATCTTGAGAGTTTATGTACGGAGCACCACACCAGTCCAGAAAACATAATTTTAATTATTAAAAACATCTACCCTGTCGTAAAAATAAGAAGTATAAAAAATCGTCTATCCAGATTATCAAAAGCGCTGGAAAAAGTCCAAAACTTTAATTTCAGTGAGACGTCCTATGCTGACAGTAATGATGATGAAACCTCCTAGCTTGATTCAAACCATTAATTATACCACATATCAAATAAACAAAATATAAACCGAAAATGATAAGTAATAATTGTCTTAAAATACTCCAATGGAATCCTAACGGATTCTTTTCCAAATTAGATGAAATCAACTTACTATTAAACAAATACTGTCCATTCTCAATATGTCTTCAAGAAACTAATTTTATCAACAATAAGGTCGGCTCCCTAAAAAACTACACAACATACTACAAAAATAGAATCAATGCTGGCAGAGCCAGCGGTGGGGTGGCAATCTATATAAATTCAAATTATCATTCCGAAGAAATTATATTAATACCAATCTAGAAGTGGTCGCAGTTAATGTTTTAACCAAAACTCCAATAACAATCTGCAATATTTATCTACCAAACTCTCATGTTTTTGAGTCATCCGACATTCAAAACATTATAAATCAACTCCCTACCCTTTATATTATAGTAGGAGACTTCAACAGTCACAGTCCTTTATGGGGCTGCTCCAACCTTGACGCACGAGGAACCAAAATCGAGCAAACACTCTACAGCAACAATGACCTCAATTTACTTAACAGTGGCCAAGCTACAAGAGTTAGCGCCAGCACAGGACACTTTTCAGCAATTGACCTTTCATTCTCATCATCTACAATTACTCCCTACATAGATTGGGATGTCATACCAGAATTATCAAGTAGTGACCACTTTCCTATCATCATGACGCTCAATCACACAAACTCCCATACTCATTATACCGGGGGAAAAAAATGGAAATTAAAAAATGTCGATTGGAATACATACCAAACGAAAATTGACAAAAATATTGAATCAACATCTTGGACAAATACTAATAATATAGAAGATATGACAAAACTGTTCACCAATCTCATTATAAATACAGCCTCCGACGTTTTCGAGTTAACTAGCTACTCAGGAAAGAGACCTCCACTCCCTTGGTGGAATAAAACAATCAAACAAGCCATACAAAAAAAAAACTGCCTTTAACAGATACAAGCGAACCTTAGATCTTCAAGATTTTATACAATTTAAAAAAAATAAAGCGCTAGTCAGATACCTCATAAAAATCGAAAAAAAAAAGTCATGGGAAAATTTTACATCTAGTATAAACAGTCATATTTCCCCAACCATAATGTGGAACAAAATTAAAACATTAAAAGGAATCCCCTTTACACAAATAAAAACACTAATGGTAGGACAAACAGTTTATACAGATCCCAAAGAGATAACAAACCAAATAGGACAGTTTTTTTACTCCAACAGTAGTAACTCTAGTTTGAACCCAGACTTTTTGAAATTTAAAGAAACTCAAGAATTGATTACCTTTCCGAACCCCACAACAACAACTAATCAAGGTTCAATTCTCAACGATCCTATCACAATGTCAGAACTGAACTCCAGTCTAGAAGGGAAAAAAAGTAATAGTTGTGGACCAGACAAAATACCATTCTTATTTCTCCAAAACCTCTCCGTTAAAGGTAAAAATCTACTCCTAGAACTTTATAATAATGTTTGGTTGTCCGGTACTATCCCAACGTCATGGAAAAATGCTAGCATTACCCCTATTCCTAAAAAAGAGCAAGATAGATATAAACCTTCAGGATATCGCCCTATTTCTGTTCTTTGTAACCTGAGTAAAACACTTGAAAAAAAAATTTACAACAGGCTTAATTGGTATGTACAAAAATTCAATCTGCTATCCTCAAATCAGCATGGATTTAGGAAATCTCACTCCACTACAGATTGCCATGTTAAAATTGAAACGGAAATACTCGAATCTTTCGCCAATAATCAAACCATGATTCTCATTAGTCTAGACCTTCAAAAAGCATACGATACAGTTTGGCGGCATAGAGTTTTAAATATATTGAGCAAATGGCGCATTAATGGGCAGATGTTACAGTTTATAAAAAGTTTTCTGAATGAACGTTCTTTCCAAGTTAAAATAAATGACCACATATCAGACAAATTTGTACTCGAAAATGGAGTCCCACAAGGATCCCCCCTGAGCATTCTGCTTTTTCAAGCTGCAATCAACAATCTACCCGACGAAATTTCACATCCTGTTAAATCAATTATGTTTGCTGATGACACCAACATCTATATTAAAGGGAAAAATATTAAATCAATGACACGTCGTCTTCAAGATTGCCTAAATGACCTGTCCAAGTGGTGCTTCTACTCAGGTTTTATTTTCTCACCAGAAAAAACCAAATGCATCATGTTTACCAAAAAGAAACAAATTTCAGAACCTAAATTTTTTTTGGGAAATACACCATTACCCTTTGTAAAAAATATAAAAATTCTAGGTTTGATTTTTGATAGCAAACTTACTTGGAAACCACATATAATTAAAACCAAAACAAGCGCAACCAAAAGTATTAATATCTTAAAAACGTTGAGCCATGTTGAATGGGGAGCAGAAAGTAAGGTCTTAATCAACTTGTTGATCTCTTGTTAGATCTAAATTAGATTATGGCTCGATTTGCTACACCAACTCAAACCCCAATATTCTAAAAACAATTGATATAATTCATAACAGTGGTCTAAGAGTTGCAACCGGAGCATTTCGAAGCAGCCCCATTCCAAGCATTTTATCCATTTCTGGAGAACCTCCCCTCCACATTCGCAGAATCAAATTAGCTCTAAATTACATCGCTCGCATCTTATCCTCCCCAGAAAACTCAATATTACCATTTTTAATTCAAAATCGTTTTGCAAATATATTTTGCTCCAATTCCAATCTAAAAAAACCACTAGGTTTAAAGATGTTGAACGAAATGTTGCTCACTAATATTGATTCAAATTCAATTATCAAACGAGAATGCAGTGTGGTTCCTCCTTGGAAGGAGCCAACCTTTCTTGTGGACACCAGTCTAGCAAATCATAAGAAAAAAGAAACGTTAAATATTATATATAAAAATTTATTCAATGACATCATAGACTCTTCTCCGTCCTACCCACTAATCTATACAGACGCCTCCAAAACCAACTCAGGTGTTGCGATCGCTATCGTAAATGGTGATCAATCCATATCATACAAACTACAAGACCATAACAGTATCTATACGGCGGAATACATTGCACTCCTGGAGGGAGTCAACCTAGCCATTAAACTGCCTGATTCGACCATTGACATTTGCACAGATTCGCTCAGCGCCCTTAACAATCTGAAGTATAACTTACACTCAAGCACCCTAGCAATTAAAATAAGCAACATCATTGAAAAAACGAACAAGAATATACGGTTTATATGGACACCAGGCCATTGTGGTATAGATGGCAATGAGAAAGCTGACAAAATAGCTCGCGAAACAATTAATAACCCTCTGACCGAAACACGCACATACTCCTCACTCATTGACATCCATAGGAAAGTTAGCATCTTCTGTACCAATACATGGGAATCCGAATGGCGGCGTACATCCAATAATAAACTAAGAGAAATAAAAAATACTACCGTATACTGGCCCAAATCCCTTACATCAAATTGCAAAGATGAAGTGGTTATCAACAGACTACGTATAGGTCACTCTAAGATGTCCCATGGACATCTTATGCGCAGAGAAGAACCTGAAATGTGCCAAACATGCGGAGAACCTCTCACAGTCAAGCACCTCCTTATTCACTGTCGTAACCACTCGGATACCAGAAAAGTATTAAAAATACCCGACAACCTCTTCGAAGCCCTCAGCCCAACCCATGAGAACACCAACAAAATAATCACATTCCTAAAAGAAATTCACATGTACAACCTAATTTAAGGAACATTTTATATCTTTATTTTTTTTTTTTATATATATATTCTATGTAAAAATATCCATGTGCAAGCTAATAACCTTAGCAGTTGAAGCTGTAAAAATAATATAAAAAAAAAAAATCTTATTTGTATATTTAAATTTGTATCACGTCATTCTGATACCAAATAAGCCAATTTCATTTTGGTGTTTTATTCCTTTTCTTAGTTATTCCTGCTGTGGAATATTTATATGCTTGTTATGCTATTTTATTGTAATTAATAAGAAATGTGAAAACCCAGATTACCGACTAGATGGTTTTATTGGATTATTATTGTTTTCGTTATCAGCTTGATTGTTAAATATTGTACAACATCTCTCTATTAATCTCAAATACGGCACCTTATACGAAAACAGCTGGTGATTGTATAAATGCGATATATCTAAAACTCATACTTGTCACTTACATGACATACGTAGTTGTTAAATATTTTCATCAATAAAATAAATTTTTCAATTTTTTTCATTCAGTTTTGTAAATAATTCATATTAATTATTGGTCATACTCTTTTTGCTCTTTTAAAAAATAAATATGCTTCATTTTTGCTTTTTTAAAACAATTTTGTCGTTTTTTTGCTATAAATTATGCATTAAAATCCGATCCCTAGTTTTAAAGGGCACTGTAAGTTTGAGCCAATTTTAGTGGTTCAACGTGTAGTTGATCAAAAAGAAACTTTTGAGAGGCATGAGGTTCATCACCGTCAACATATAAGCCACTATAAAAAATAGCGTTATCCAGGCAGAAAGGCCACATTATATTAAATTATTTTTATATAATTATTTCTAAAACTATTTTTTCGTGTTGGCTATTCAATACACACTTTTTATTGATATATTATTTGAATTTTTTATCCCTCCATGGTATCATATATATAAACAATACGTTATAAAACAGTATTACATTGCAGATTTGAAAACGGATTGTTTAATAATTACCGGTTATACGAGTTATTAATTGAACGTTTCAGTTACCTTCATAAAAGTACCACAAGTTTAAATCGAGTGAAAAGGACTGTCATCGAACTATCACGAGTAAGTTTTGTTAGTATAATAAATTTATATTTTTCTTCAGACTGGAAATTAAGCAAAACCATCTGTTGGACTATATCATAAAGACAAAGATCAAGTCATTAATTCGATCTCAATAATTTACTTCTTCTCTCGATTAGGTACTCGAAACGTTCGATATCTAGGTGTACATCTAAAACGAAAAAAAAAATCACAACCATTGCAACTCCATAATCTCCAATTTATCGGTAAACAGTCGCTTAGAATTTAGATATCCACAAAAAGCGCCTAAAACGAACATGGTGTAGAGACCAAATAGATTATTGACTTGATTATTCCACTAACTACCCCTTGACATGTTCCATCCCATCCGCCATTCAATGGCTCTTTCAGTCAAGCCTGCCGCAGTGCTGTCACAATACGAAATACAAATCATTAATTACTTTGTCCTAATTTAGTAATCTATAATGATTGTTACATATTTGAAAAATCATCACAAGCACTTTTTGTGAAACAATTTAACAGATTGTAAAATAATAATTTAAAACATATTTTTGGTGATCAATTATCTATTAAAAATACTTATACTCTAAACTAATATCTTAAAGTGTAAATTTTATGAATTTAATATTTAACATGAAAATTATTTTATATAAGTAAAACAAACTTAGTGAAAAAAAAACATACTGTGTATTTATTAAATTATATTTGTTTTTTTTAGTTTCAGAAATCTTTTGTCTACCGATTTAATAAATATGAATACCATAAATGAAGTTATTGCAAACAAAGTAACAGGAAGGTAAATTATTGCTTGTTTATAATTATAATTATTATTATTTATTCAGCCTAAACCAACGTCTTTATAACATTATTATCATAAGTATACGTACATACATTTTACACGAATTGATTACCTATATTGATAACATTTATCAGTTCTTCTATCTGATCTAAGTAAAATATTAGGCCAGAGAAAAGCTTGAATAAAAAAAGATGATTATAACATAGTTAAACTTTTGTACTTATAAAAGCAAATTTTCATATTTTATGTTGTAACATGATTTCAAATTAATACAACAGTTAAAAAAATAAACAATTCCGTACCTAATTACTATTTTATGCTCTAATTTTTAACTGTTCATAGTTTTATTTAAAATATATCCCTCCACTATCATTTATCAATCTTAACCGTGGTGTGTTTCTCAAATTATGGATTTCATTCACTAACGTATGGTCTAATCTCCATTGAAAAAAAATCTTACGTATTTTTCGATAAGATACAAAAAACTTGTTTTGCGAATAGCTGTACTCGTATATATCACTGTTAATCGGTATATAGTTTTATTAATATAAATATTTAAATAACACTTTAAAATTACTGTTGATATATTTCAATAGATAGGTTTCAAATATTTCTGTTGAAAATAATTAATGAATAGTTGAGTTAATTTCATTTACATTGGATTAGATTATACATTACTAACACCCTAATGAAATTAATATAGGACCGAAAGAGTAGCAGCTACTATGGACGGTCAGAAGAAGGATTGTGTTAAGATATCAGACGGAAAAAAAAGGGAATTTGCAACATTAAATAAAGATGGGTATGAGAAAATTGTTAATTTATTTGTTTTAAATATTAGGTATTTTTAATTTGTTGTATTGAATGATTACCACGTTGATTATTCCGCAATCAATGGCAGTATATGTCTTGTTTCGAACCCGATATCTAACAAATTCTTTAAGTTAATTTATGGCTAATTATTTAGGACTTATATAAGCCAAGTGAAAAAATTGAGTAAGAATACGGCAAAAAAACGTAGACGCGCTCAAGAATTTGAATCAACCATTAGTACCGACAAGTATAAAATTGATTTATATTATTCAAAACGATAACGATTTTATAATTTCTTATTGATTATGTTTAGTGAGACTGAAGGTCAACAAGGAGAGTTTATTTGTAACGATTCGACTATTGTTGAACCGACTGCAATGCCAAAAACTACCCTTAAGACATCAAATAGGTACATTCATTATTTCTATGTATACATATCTATTAATCAAACTATTTCAAACCTAACACTTACTCCAAATTATTAGTTTCTCATGTCATACGTTATTGCATTTGTTAATTCCGATTTAATTTTTAACTTAATACAAAACCAGTGGTGATGCAAAAGTATATATTGGAAAAAATGCAGAACCAGAATCGTCCATCGCAGAACATATTAATCACAAAGGTGATCAACCTATGAGAAGTTATGTGGAAGTGTGCAGGGAAACAAAAGAAAAGATTCATGGCTCAACCAAACCAACCATGGCAAACGGAAATTGGTATATTATTATTTGTATAAAATACTTTAATTTAAATAATCCACAAAAGTTCATGAACTTCTCAGTGGCTGTGCGGTCTTGCACATAAGCCTTATAGTGTAATAACAACTTTTTTAAAATTATTTCAAGTGTACTGAGTGAAATTGATGAGCATTTATTCAACCTTTCAAGAGATGTTCCCTTAGCGCATTGTATAGCTGAGGATTTAAGAATGGAAGGGGCCATAGGCTCTCAATTTAAGTAAAAATATCTTGACCACCCATATGACAAAAAAATAATTTCTTCATTCGCTTCCTAGACGTTATTTTGGCGGCATCGGTCAGCTAATGGACCAAAATCTGACGACGGGAAATGTCGGTGTTATCATAAATCAACAAAAAGAAACTGCATTTTATTTAGTTACAAGAAAATATACGAGTGGTCGTGCGACTATGGAAACACTATCGAACACTTTCAAGTCGCTTCTAGAAAAAATGAAATCACTCAAGTTGACGAAACTGGGCATTCCAAAGATTGGATGTTTATCAGATGGACTTGACTGGCTGGAAGTCAAAAAACTTATCGCCAAAGTCTTTTCCGGGTCGGGCATACAAATAACCGTGTGCGTACCATCAAAAGTAAGTATTATTAGAAATGAACAAATATTTCAAAGCATTTAATATCATATTATAAACCTTTTTAAGATATTTTATCATATACCACGGCCACAATTAAAAGTGTTCGTCACACCTAAAAACTTGCTAGACATGACCGATAAGATGAGCGATATTCTAATGTTTATCGACCATGAACAATGTCAATTGGACAATTGGAAAAACGATTTAGTAGACAAATTGAACGTCAAATATCCTACATTTAAAGAAAAGTAATTATACTTCAATTGTTTTATGTGCAATAAATAATTTAAATATAAATAAGTAAAATTATATGAAATCTAAAAAAAATAAAACACTTTAGATTTTAGACGGAATTTCGTGATAAAGACTTAGGATAATGTGTAAATTAATAATGTGTAATGCCTACGAAGTTTCTTTATGCCATTATTTTGCTTTGTTTGTCCATAGGCTGATGAAAGACATCAGAGGAAAACAGTTAAAACCTGGAGACGCAACATTTTACTTTATCAACAAAGAGCGACTGGTTTGCCTTTTTACCAGCCGATCAGCTTATTACAGCTCCATAGAAAAAGGAATTATCAACATTAAGAACACAATAAGATGTTATAGGAATTTCGCTATGCAGAGTGGTCCAATAAAGCCAGCGGAAAATTTTAAACACATTTCCCGGACAGTGATGATATTGCGTTCAATCGTCTACAGTTCAGAGCTTTGGTTGTGCGGTGATACCGACCAAACCGTTGAGAAATCAGTTTACGAAGAATGTTGTCGAAAAATCAATAATGAAAATAGACTTTCCTCAAAGCCGATTAATCACAACGAAAGGAAAGACAGTGTTGTTAAACATAACACTTTGACGACAACTCATAAAAAGGGGAAGAAAAGTCAACCCAAAAGACACTTGCGATGAGAATAACTCTCGTAAATTAACACATCTACACTTTACTAAGACACAAACAACTTTTAAAAGGTATAATACTTATTAATACCGGGTAATTATGATTAAATATAATTTTAATAATTCTTATGCATATGGTTGGTTTTAGACATCAAAAATAAAAATCGAAAATCAGATCTTATCAACATGTTATCCGAACATAAATTTAAAATTTCGATTCAATTCACGAACAAGGTTTTTTACCGTGAATTTTCCTCAATTCGCGTGTATCAATTCCGATCAACACCGTTTTGATACAAATGACCGACATCTGAAGAGGATTAATCCATTTTATATTATATAATGTTTCATTTATCCCAAACATTTTCTGTACCCCCCATATTCAAGGAAATCATTTTCAGGATGTTAAGTTTGTGAACAGCTATATGGTTTGGGTCGCTCTGTCTTCAAATACTAAATGAAGGCCGCCCGTGGACGGGTGGGCGACGACTATTTTGCAGTTACATAGCCGCCGACCGTCTGAAACATCTTTTGAGCGTGGTCCACCAAGTGAGTGTTACTTAACGACCCGCACACTCTAACAAGACCCGATACCTTTTTTTTATTGTAAATATAATTTTTGTCTATTACTTGTTGCGGTAAAATATTTCACTGATGTTAAATCGATATTCAGAAAAAAGTGAAATACATTTTATCTCAACAGGTAATAGATAAAAGTTATATTTATTTATTTGCACATTTTTAACGCATTAGAAAAATATGAAAAATATTTATTTGTGCTTAAATATTATCCCCAGTAGTGTCCCTTAAAGTGGATTTAGGCCTGCCTTTCGCGGGGATACCACTATAAAAAAAACGCGCCACGTGTAATACCTCATGCTATTAGTACACAACAATATATTTTGATGGCGTCAACTAATAGCTAAGGTGGTGAGGAAACTTACACGATCCTGTTTCTCAAATTCTTCTCCGGAACCAGACACTATGGTAGTAATCTACCATGGTCGACGTAGTAGTCGCTAAATAGACTACGAACTGAAACTGCTAGGACATCAAGTAACAAGAAGCAGACCATCTATTTGAGTGCCCACAATTACCGACTAAAATAATGCCGGTAATGCCGGAAGATCTATGTTATGACGTCCACTCATGACATCTCAGACATAGCAATACAGATTGCTGATCACTGGCAGACGAAAGAAGTATGAGGACAAAGCAATAAAATTTGTTGCTTATTGGCAGACGAAAGGAATATACGAAAAGATTAAGACATCATTTGTAATCAAACACATCTAGCTGTTATATCCTGATAATTTTTTGCACGAAAATTTAAAACTTTTTATCTTATTTTTGCTATTACGAAACACGATTTATTTTTCAAACAAATATTTTAGAATAAATTACATTAAAATATTAAATTTGAGTCACATCGCAGTTAAAATACGGACCCATTACTCTTATACTTAAATGTTTGGGCACCATTTACGAAATGTCGAGGGTTGCCCGGGCACACTTGGCTCACCCTTGCGCACGCCTATGGTTACGATTGGAAATCAAAAGGTACACAACCGTTTATTTATTCGTGGCCGTCGACATCGATGCGTCAGAATTATTGTCGCATCCGTAGCGTTCCGAGCACCACGTTGCCCAACTGTCCGGGGTCGACGACCCGATACGGATTTCATCGTTCACGTCTTTGTACGTCCTGAGATAGGATTCGAGCTTGTCGTTGGGGATGAAACTCGATATGCGAAACAGCATCCTGAAACAACAACGAAAGTTGCGTTAAACAGCGAACTCGAACGACGTACAACATGGAACGTCGTGCGATCCGTTGCCGTGCTCAACTTGATGCATTTGCATCTTTTTTCCAATGCTTACATTCGAGGCTCGTCTTTACAGAAATTTGATTCGTGAAGTATTGAATTTAACTGTACACTTATTATTTTGCATTTGTAGGGAATTTTACGCTTTACGGTATATTTTTTAGTATTTTTGGTACATTTTATTCATTTTTGTTCTTTTTTGCATTTTTCTTCTTGAATGTTACCTTTTATTGTAACACACTCAGTTTCCATTAGTTTGTCGATTATCGACGTTCATTATCTTTACCGTTTGTTGCTGCGATTTATGATTATTTAATAAAATGTCGACAGATACTATTTTAGGCCCGGTGTTATAGGCGATTTTTAGCCCCAGATATTTTTACCACCGTTCAAAATAAACTAGGATGTATTTACCCCCGGTAAAAATGTGATAGCTGGTGGTTAAAAATATCCTAGGTTATATTTATCCCCCGGTAAAGATTTGTTCTCTGGGGGGGGGTAAATATATCCTAACCTTTGTTCTTATCTCCCGGGTGAATATATACTAGGATAGTTTCCTATATTAGTGGGGGGGTGAAAATTTTTGAGGGTAACAGAATCCTAAGACACCGTTGCTCACGAGTGTTATTTTGAAGTATCGTCTCCCCTAAATTATCGTAATTAGCTCGGATTATTTTACTGATACGCACGAGACGTACTATAAGGCAACGGTGTGATGGACCTTCTACGGCATTGTGGCATTGTGAATGTGTGAAAACCGAAAACGGACGTGTTTATTTTATTGATTATCACTGATGTGACCAACTCTTCGACTTATATATTTAATTTATTTTAAGTCATTGATAAAGTCATAATAATATTCTAATAATAATAACCAGTCTAGCAAATCATAAGAAAAAAGAAACGTTAAATATTATTTATAAAAATTTATTCAATGACATCATAGACTCTTCTCCGTCCTACCCACTAATCTATACAGACGCCTCCAAAACCAACTCAGGTGTTGCGATCGCTATCGTAAATGGTGATCAATCCATATCATACAAACTACAAGACCATAACAGTATCTATACGGCGGAATACATTGCACTCCTGGAGGGAGTCAACCTAGCCATTAAACTGCCTGATTCGACCATTGACATTTGCACAGAATCGCTCAGCGCCCTTAACAATCTGAAGTATAACTTACACTCAAGCACCCTAGCAATTAAAATAAGCAACATCATTGAAAAAACGAACAAGAATATACGGTTTATATGGACACCAGGCCATTGTGGTATAGATGGCAATGAGAAAGCTGACAAAATAGCTCGCGAAACAATTAATAACCCTCTGACCGAAACACGCACATACTCCTCACTCATTGACATCCATAGGAAAGTTAGCACCTTCTGTACCAATACATGGGAATCCGAATGGCGGCGTACATCCAATAATAAACTAAGAGAAATAAAAAATACTACCGTATACTGGCCCAAATCCCTTACATCAAATCGCAAAGATGAAGTGGTTATCAACAGACTACGTATATGTCACTCTAAGATGTCCCATGGACATCTTATGCGCAGAGAAGGACCTGAAATGTGCCAAACATGCGGAGAACCTCTCACAGTCAAGCACCTCCTTATTCACTGTCGTAGCCACTCGGATACCAGAAAAGTATTAAAAATACCCGACAACCTCTTCGAAGCCCTCAGCCCAACCCATGAGAACACCAACAAAATAATCACATTCCTAAAAGAAATTCACATGTACAACCTAATTTAAGGAACATTTTATATTTTTATTTTTTTTTTTATATATATATTCTATGTAATAATATCCATGTGCAAGCTAATAACCTTAGCAGTTGAAGCTGTAAAAATAAAAAAAATAAAAAAAATTTTATATGTTATTGTTTCCACAATATTATTTTATTGAGTATACCGTGTGTTCAATTTTAAAGGTAACAGGAAATATTTCGATCCTGTGACCTTGAATTTGATTCGGGGTTTTTATACTGCATATAGGACTTATAAATACATATTTTTTAATAAATTCAAATTTTAAATTTTTTTTTATCAGCGCATGCGCAGTAAAATAAAAATTTTTTAAATAGCAACCACTATTTTGGAGACCGGATTTCGATTTCTTTATTTTTTCTGAACAACTTTGATCTTTACAGTTTGTTGATATCTTCAAAATTGCCATTTTTATGACGGTCGAAAGTTTTAAAATAGTTAATTTGTATATATCGCATTTTTCAACGCTCTATCTTAATCTTAGGTATAGGTATCTTAATTTATAACAATTTATTAAATTAAAAAATTAATTAAATAAATTGTTATAATAATACCTATAAATACCTATGTCGTATACCGCACTTTCGTGGGTATCGCTCTATCCTCTCTTTAGTAATCAAAGCTAATAGATATTAGTTTAATTATTAAGAGTTGATGGGTTTTCAAAATAAAACAATAATTCACACCAAAAGGCCAATTTTAATTAAAACAAAAATTAAGCGTGGCGTCGTAGTCTCTACACATACGTGCTTCAAAAACACACACACACACACTCTGCCACGGTCTCGTCCGTCCGGCTGTCTTAAATATTAATTTACAATATGCTACCTCAGCTCATTTGCTTCACTGGCCAATTCTACTAATTTTATAATAATTAAATTTTGGCCTAGTTGGCATATACAACAATCCCCGGTGTAACAAAAAATATGCCCTCATATTTTAAGTACATTTAAAATAAAAAACATAGTTAATTATCATACAATCACGTCAAATAAGGTTTGAGGGTGCAGATATTAAACTTAAATTATATACAAGGTATAATCATAATAAAACAAACATTATGATTATACAATACAAAATATGAAATATAAAATACAAACCAAAAAAAAAAAATACAAAATACAAAATACCAAATACAAAATACAAAATACAAAATACAAAATTTAAAATTGATTGACAAAAATAAATAAAACGTTTTGATATAGAAAAAAAAATAATAATATAATAAATATAAAATATATAATAATATAATAAAAATATAATAAAAATAAAATATAGAATAATAGAATACAATTTTCGAGCGTTATCGTTATGAACTGTTTGGTTTTTTTTTTGTAATTTTTTTTTATAATTTTAATTATCTTCGTGGGATAGGCGGAGGTAATGATAACATTTCTACTTTGATAATAATGGGATATAATTTATATCCAATAAAACCCATTATTATGGTAAGAATGGTTAACCATGTAAAGTAAATTATATCACCTAGGAAATCGTCAATAAATGGTTGCGGCATTTTTTTTAAATTTTTTTTCAATATGCTACCTCAGCTCATTTGCTTCACTGGCCAATTCTACTAATTTTATAATAATTAAATTTTGGCCTAGTTGGCATATACAACACCTATAAATTAAGATAGAGCGTTGAAAATGCGATATTTACAAATTAACTATTTTAAAACTTTCGACCGTCATAAAAATGGCAATTTTGAAGATATCAACAAACTGTAAAGATCAAAGTTGTTCAGAAAAAATAAAGAAATCGAAATCCGGTCTCCAAAATAGTGGTTGCTATTTAAGAAATTTTTATTTTACTGCGCATGCGCTGATAAAAAAAAATTAAAAATTTGAATTTATTAAAAAAATATGTATTTATAAGTCCTATATGCAGTATAAAAACCCCGAATCAAATTCAAGGTCACAGGATCGAAATAGTTCCTGTTACCTTTAAAATTGAACACACGGTATAGGGCTTAAGCCACCTCCCCAAATCCCTATCACTAATTGTGCCTATGACTCTTACACTTATGTGCGCAATATTCGACAACAATGTACACTATAGCGGTATTGCAGTTATCCGTAAGACCTTTGCATTGCTACCCCAATTCGAGCCTACAAGTTTGGAGATGATGTTGTTTCTTGACTTTAGTTTATTTAATTATTTCTTACTTCTTCCGGGTGTTTTTTTAAATGTCAGAGACCTGTCGATCCTCACTCCAAGATATTTTGGGCTCTCTTCATTGGCGATATGGTTACCTCTATTCTCCGATCTTTATTTGTAGTTCCTTTTATTGTGCTTCTCGATAGTTAAGGTGTAATGCGACGGCCACTATTTTGTTCGGATTAAGATTGAGATGCCATTTGGTGAAATATTGTTGAGGTTGATAAGTTCTCGATTTAATATGTCTTCCAACATAGATTATTGATAATATTGCATACATGTAATAAATATAGTTGTTATTTTTTCGTCCAATAAATCGGCGGCAATTTAACGTAGAACGCTGAATTCGGTCTTAGTACAACCGGGCGACCATTTTACACATAGTAAACTATATATTGCTTCGATTTATTTGATTTTTTTCGTATCCATCAATTGGTTACATATTAAATAATAAAAGATTATTTATTGAAAATCTGATCTCATCATCACGATTTTCTATAATTTTGTATTCAATAATTGCTTTTGAAATGAAAATATCTTAAGTCAAGTGGCCGATGAGGTTTGTGGGGGACGAAGCACCCCTTGGGACACCTTGGGGTAAATAATTTTAGCACTCCCAATTTTTAGACTAAATGTGCACGTTTTAGATTCATGACCGGGAAACTTCCCGGCCTCCCGGTAGCACAATTTGCCACTGATTTTACGCTATGCCAGTAAGCAAATTATAAAATATTTAAATTATTGCTAAATATTACAATAACGATTAATGACATAATTATCATATCAATATATCGATTATCACCAAACCACTGAACACATGTTCAGGTATTAACCAAGCAACGATAAGTGAGAATATGGTACCGAATCCGTGGTACAGAAATTGACACGTCTTTGCCGTTAAAGAAGCGACGTGTTGTAAACATAACCTAACAGGATTACTGATAACACAATAATTATTGACTGAGTTTACAATAATATTCCGCCGGCTACGTCAGAAGTCCGAACGGGATAATAGTTTTTATTATCCGTCAATCCGTCATAATATTAATTTAGATTTCACCCTCTGTGATGGTTTAAATTTGTAGAACCCGTCTTCCTACACGTTTGTTCATTGTGCGTCGTCATAAGCGGTCACCACCATGAAAGCTGGTAAGTTACCGTTTGAGACTGGATATTGTTCCAAATGCGATGTGCATCGAATGTCCACTTGATCATATTACTATGTGCCATTGTGTTTTGTTGCAGTATTTTTGTTTTCCGTTTTGACCGGTTGTCTGTGCCTATCGACCGGTATATCTGTCGATACGTATTTGACTGCTAGGGACAAGGAGCAGCTGAAAAGTGTCCTGTTGACTGGACTGGTATCTGAAAATTTGTCCGATATCTTCTATGCTGCTGCTGGGTTGCAACAACTTGATCAACAATTACCTGATGTTCAAGTGAGTATTGATATAGACGTATAGTACGATTAAATGAGCGTTATGATTTGTATTTTCGTTTTTTTATTAATTTAGAAAAACTTGGCCCAACGGTAAATTGTATTGTTTAGTCTATCACTTATCAAGAACAATAATTGATAGTTTACAACTAATTAATTTTGAAAATAAACTCTTATTTGTTTGAAATAAATTATTGTTTCAAAACCAGATGTTTTCATTTCTTCAAAATATAATTATTGTGTTTACGAGATAAGACTGAGAAGCATATTTACTTTTTATACTATACTATAATGAATCTGTATCTGTTGTCTAGTTACATTAAATAAAATCGCTATCAAAAAAGTTTCTCCATGTCCATTTTAGGTTTAAAATTTGTTTTTACATAAATTTAATTGTAATATTAAATATATATTGTTAATTGTAAAAAAAAAAACTAAATTAACTATTAATTTTTTTTTTATTAGCTATAAGTAAAAACTATGATAGCTCAACATTTACAGCTATACATTAAACAATTTCGTATATTATACTATAAATTATATAACAAAACTATTAGTTATTAGTGAATATTAACATAAAAATAGTTTATTCATATCTTATGACTATTGTTTTTCTATTGTTTTTTAAATTATTTATATTCATTTCAATTGATTTTTTAGGCGTTATGTAATAAAGTGATGAAATTAGTTGGGAAATCAAAATCTCTAGATTCTGTATATTTTTCAACGAGTGCATGGAAAGTGATTGGTACATGTTCGGGCAAATTGGCTGTTGATGAATCTGTTCAAGTAATACATTTTATTTATTTGCTTGAAAAATGTTATACTATTGATTATATCTTTAGGATGTATATACCATGTTGGAGAAAAAAGATATTAGAGATGTACATATGGCTGACTTATACTTCGGTGTTAGTATTTTAAGCAACCTCAATCTCAAACCCAAGGATATTACTAAACTTATCAATATCATCAAAAGGAAAATGAAGCCTGATGATACAATAACTGAGTAAGTTTTAATTTTAATAAATATTCTACTTCTATTTTATTTATATTTATTCAGAGAGCAAACAAATTTAATATTCCTTTTTTTAAATAAGAACTCAAATCAGGATTGTAAATAATATATTGTAATTATTAGTTATTATTCTATGAGGTGATTTGAGAAGTTTAAAGAAGTTTTATTACTTGATTACATCAGTTTACCATACAACTACAAAACAATTTATCTAATACTAAAAACAAAAGTGGTTTTTATTGGATAATTTCTTTGGCTTTATTTCATAGGCCATAGGTTGATGAGTAACTTAACCTAACTTACATATTTTAGAACCAGGATACGTAGTAAAAAAATAAAGTACAAATAATCGAATGTATTGTCTATATTTTTTTTAATTCTTTATTGTATATATAAACTTTTTTTCTTCGTAAATTTACCATTATTCATTAATATTATAAATAATTTTAAAAAGTTCTTACAGTTAAACTATCCATAATATACTTATTTTGAATCCCATGTTAACATGTCAAAAATAAAATCACAAATATGTAAATATAACTGCGTTAATCATGTAAAATTAAGAGTTAAAAAAAACTGATGAAGGTGTCAAACACTGTCTGGATCATTAAATCATGTCTAAAATGGTTGTACTTCAAGAATTGTTTCTTTTTGTGATAGAAATCTGAGTAAGATACTACAAAAAGCCCTCTTGCATGATGTGTTTCTTAAATATTAATATAAGCTTTCAGTTAGTAGTTAAGAAAAAAAATTAAAAGCGGGACTCATAATCTGACTATCAATCATTCTGAATAAGTCTATTACATACTTCGTTTTATGTGTTGTGCAGTTATTAGTTTTTTGAAAGTATGTATATATGTCAAGAATGTTTTGATTTTCTTATATTTCTTCGAATAATGAAAATTAAATCCTATGTTGTATGTTTTTCTTTAAAGTTTAAAGTATAAAATATTTTCTGTTATAGCTTTGGATATTCAATACATCTATTGGCAAGTCTTGGTCCTGACGGGCGTTTCGCTTTCAACCGTCTTTCTGATGCAATTATGCAAGTTGATCAAGTGGACCGCAAATTTTTGCAATTTGAAGGAGGTTTATCAGTTACTGGTAAATGTTAAAAATAGATAATTTAAACATTTTATTCATACTTTTTTTTTTTTCATTTTAGCACTTGTGTTGACTGGAGTATATAAGTTTTGTGATGCTGTGCAGTGTAATACTTCATTCCCAATACAAAATGATCAAGCCTTGATGTTTAGCAATTACTTATTATCTCGTAAATCAGTACAAACACCAAAAGGAGCATATTACTTACTTAATGCTCTTAAAACATTGTCTAATAACAAAGTATGTTGTAAAGTTATTTAAATTAATTTATGTCTTATAGTAACTTATATTGTATTTTTTTATCATGTTGATATTTATAAAATATTTTAGTACCACTTACCAATTGCTGCTACATTAGTGAAACCAATGGGAGATCTAGATGATACTCATAAAATACTTTCTGTGCAGTTTACTAATTTGCTTGGAGAACCATTAGGAACATCTCTTTCTGTTGGTGTTGAATCAGCAATGTTAAATAACAAAGTTGTAATGTCTAAAAATAAGTTTAAAACTACTGCCGATAAGTAAGAATTTATGTCTATTTTAATATTAAATTACCAATGTTGCTTGATATTTATTTTAATTAAGTTGTTTTGTTTTTATGTTTTAAGGACTGTATACGAATTAGATTTTAATGAACCAGATCTATCCACGGGAATCTATAGTTTAGTGATAAGTGCTATACCATTAGAAAAAGTCAAAGTTCCACTTTTGGGTAATACAGCTATTCCACTTGAAGTTAAAGTATCAGCTTCTTCTGTCAATATTCTTAATTTCAAAGTCGGCACAACTGATAATGACCAACAAACTGGACCATCACTTCAAACGTATGGATACACTTTTTTATACTATTATCATGTGTTTCTTGTTTGAACTTATTTTATTTTCAGTTTGAAGTACGGTGGAAAATTATCCACTCAGTTGAAAGCTGATCACATGCAAAGAATTGTTGTACGGTTTGCTATTAAAGATTATTTGAATAAGAAAAATGTACAAATGCATCAAGCTTTCATTAGGTTTACAAATTCTAAGACTGGTTCCCAAAGTGTATTTGTCGCGGAACTAGATTCTCAAAATAATTATAAGTTGGATATGGTATGTACTGTGTAATAATATTGAAAAGCAGTAGTTTATGTGTTAAATTATAAAATATGTATTATTTTTCAGGATTTAGGTGTTAAGTCACCAATGTTCAAACACGCGACTGATGTATATTCCATGGATTTAATAATTGGCGACTCTCTATTGAAAAAGCCTATTGTCTGGAATTTTGGTGACATCAAATTAAAATTTTCTGAAGTTGAATCAGTTGCTCCTGAATCTTTTGTAGATTATTATCAGCCTAAAAAATTAATTTCAGTGAGTTACTATTTTTAAAACATAATCATTAATTATCAAATGTAATTGTTATAAGGCATTACTAACTCTAAAATATATATTTTTAGCATACTTTTAGAGAACCTGAGCCTAGACCACCCCACAGTGTGTCCCTTCTATTCACCATATTATCTCTGGCACCATTGTTGGTTCTCTTTATTTTGGTTAGTATTATTAATTAACATAATTATTTGTTTTGTTAATAAAATATTATTTTTCCAGTGGGCTCGGCTAGGAGTCAATATTAAAAACTTTCCATTCAATTTGAGTGCTATAGGATTCCATGGAGCATTAGCTAGTGAGTTTTTTAAACTATATTACTCATTCTTTCCATATTTTAATTTCTATACATATTTTTTTTAGGTATTTTTATTCTGTTTGGAATGTTTTGGGTATACCTAGATATGTTCAGAACATTGAAATATTTATTTGTGTTGGGGATTTCAACGTTCTTATTTGGCAACAGATTGCTATCCTACATCTCAAGAAGAAGATCCAAGTAACTAAAAACATTTGTAATCAAATTAACCTAATGGTGGTTTAATTTATATTCAATGTTAATGCTATTGAATGTGGTTTGGATGATACAAGTCCAAGTAAGATTATTCATTCCATTGTGTATCAAAAAATTGCATATTTTATTTGTTTTCATTTTTAATAGAGTTGAATCATATCTTCTAAATTGTATTCTTATTGTGGCACACTTAATTAATAATGTATTTTAAATCATAAATATTGCAGTATAAATGTATTGATTACATACCCACTTACACTCACCATACTTTATATTTTAAGTATTTTTGCCTACTTAATTTTAAGGTATACAAATATTATTTTCTGAACAAAGCATTTTTATAAACACATACTTAATTTTTTTGTCAACTTATCAGGCTAAATAATTTAAATAGAACTAAATATTTTTAGTTAATGTATCATTTATTTATTTTTAGTTAATATTATATTTTGTTCCTTGGCAAATATAGTGTTAATTTTAAAACAAGATTTTTGTTTTACTTTGTGAATTGTTATAAATAAATATTAAAGAACATCAGCAGGAAAATAATTGTACCCATATTTTATGACTTTTAAGAAATAAACCAATAACATTTTATTTAAATGTAAATAATGTTTGATGTTAAAAATTCTTTGGAAAGAAACATTTCCAAGCTGGAACACCTTGAGTTGTTAAATAGTAAATACTAATATTGTGATGCTCAATGGTTTTGATATTTTGATTCAATATTGGTAATGAACTAATGAACCAATTTACCGATGTTGACTGACAACTATCAAAACTGTCATTGATATCGATTTAATTTTCTTAAAATTTCTATTTCCTATGTATTCAACTTTTGACAGTCATTTGATTTAAAGATTTAATCAAATATATCTTTAGAATGATGAATAGCAAACACATACATATTACGCTTACCTATCATTAGTTCGTCAAAGAAATTATTCAAAAATCAGAAGTATGATAGTTAATTCAGTTTTATTTTTTTTTTTTTGTACCTATAATTTAAATAATAAATTAAAAAAAATTTTCATGCATAAGATTTTACAAAAAGTATTTATATAAATCTCAGAAGTATAATAGTTGCAAAGTAATTAACATATTCAATAATTTAAAACTTTTTATAAGAATATTTAATTTAATATTTAATAAAACAATTGATTGATAAAAAAAAAAAAAACTATTGTTATGCATCACTAATAATATATTTAGGAAACACTTGTGACTTAGGTTAGGGATAAGTTGATGTAGTTTAAAATTTAAATATTAATTTTTTCCAAGCATTTTGAGAGTCTAGCTTTAGACTATAGAGATGTTGTATCCTTATGCACTAGGCTTCGTGTATCACATTTATATTTTTGGAAATGAGTTTGACTAGTTTGGGCTGAAAAGCCTGCTAATAAATAATATCTATGGTAAGTATTATAATGATGTATTTTATCAGTCAACAGTGACTAGAACCAGAATGCTGAATTTAAAGTTGTAATGAAACGGAATAGCTGTTAATTCCAAAAACAGGTTAATAACAGCAAGTAAATATATTAGTAAACAATATTTTATAATTCTACCTGGTTTGGTGTTGGTACGAAAAAATATTGGTAGTATCTTATATGCTCACCTTATATTACGGTAATCTAATTAATCTTTAATTTTAACACCTATGCAACTTGGTTCATAGTTATATTTTTTTAGTATTTTATTCAATTGTTTTTTTTTAATTACATTATTTTAAATTCATTTTTTCTTGAATCGAGCGTATGTGTACGCTATCCTTAGATAATAAGCGCCTACAAATGTACATGATTATTAACTCATTCCTCTAACAATTCCCCCGAGGGTCTTATTTTCACGACCTCGACAAACCTGTTTCATCGATGTTTCAAGCAGTCTTCATGTTGTTTGGTATTTCTGAGTAGGTACCGTCGAAACTAATGTCCCGAACATTATTAGAACTATACTACATGTACGTTATTTTGGTTTTCCGTATTTCGATTTTAAAGAATAATTTAATTACCCGCGTGGGTAGAACTAGTTACGAGAATATCGTGAATTTTGACCATCTACCAACAGTAGCTTACTTACTTACCGACACGATAAACAACGACTTGCTATTGTACCAGAGTAAAACGCGCAATTTTTCCCTTGTAATTCTATTCGTCCGATATTGCGTTTCGTTTTTTTTCCCCCGTAACCAGCCGCAAACACGTTTTTTTTTTCTCGGCGAGTGTGTGCATAAGAACGTTTTATTTACCTATTTCCAAACCGTCATAATATGTTTAAAAATTTAGAATATCATCATTGTAAATAGGTACATGTGCCATTTGCGTGTAATGCAAATACGAGCGAATTGAATAGGTTCTTGTAATTGTATTATTGTTATTATTTTTAGAGCAAAGGCTAATATCAAGACTGCCTGTACGGCTGTACAATATGTGGGTTCTGTTATCCCGCGACCCCATCCATAAGGGTTAGGTTTATTCAGTTTACAAAACGACAATATTAGTTCATTTATCACTTCCTCGGCTTCAAGCATTATTTGTTTTGTGTACAGTTATTCGCTAAAATGGTTAAACCCTTCAATTGGTCTTTTTTGAAGACGAGTCATAGTTTATTATTATTATTTTTAAAAGGCGATGAAAAGCGTTTTTTGTTCTTAAACATGTCTTCGCTCCTTTTAGAGTTGAAAACATCCGCTCAGGTGTGGTGGTGGAGACAGTAAATGCACATAATGAATAATTATGATATTAAATATATTAGGAAACGTGCTGACATCACCATTCAGTAAGAGCTTGAGAACTGTTTTCGAAAATTTATTAGTTCTGTTCGACTTGCGCCCCCACAATTTAAGCCCAACGAGTGAAACATTATACTCTTGTACTTTTGATGTACGTTAAAATATAAATTGGTCGGCTGCTGCTATTGATTATACGGCCTTATTTACCGTGTACGTTATTAACTCTACGTACAACATTATCATAACTGGTGTGTGGGAAAAGAATATTAATTTAAATATTTGTAATGTAATGACATATATTTTGTAAAAATTGCACAAACGAGTTATCCGTTTGCTCATTTATATTTTTCTAACCTATTAATAATTACGATTTACGAACGTGGTTTTATTTCTGTTGATGAACTGGCACGCTATTTAAGACGTTATACGAACGGTATGGAATTCATGTGGAAAGTCGGTCTTAACTACTCGGGTTGCTATACGTGATTTTATGGTCTTTTCCTCCGGTCGCTCAGCGTTCACGTCTGATACCGTTCCGTACGGTTTTGGCATATTATAATTAAAATCAATTTTTCATTAACACTTGTTTTGAACGAGCGTGACTTATTCCGATTCGACGACGAATGTACATTTTTCTGCACCCTAAATCAGCGGTTCCCAAAGTGTGCGCCTCGGCGCCTTGGTGAGACTCGGTGTCTTCACAGGGGCTCCGCGCCGTCGACCGTTGTCTGGATATCTAAACTTTTTATGGTTTTATTCACTTCTTTCTGAAAAAAAAAAAAAACTGTCTTCTGTTTAATCAAGAGCGCCCATCGGTGGGTCACTACGCCTGTGTAGGCCAGGTGCGGAAATATTTTGAGAGCCCCCCCCCCACCCCAGATTACAATAAATTATAAAAAATTGGAATAAAATCAAGTAAGAAAGGAAAACCTACTTATAAGCCACGAAAAGGTCAAGTCATTAGAAGAGCAAGCTTTTTCGCGTACATTTTTTTTTATATATATTTACTTATATTTACTTGATCACCCCAATCGTTTATGATCGGCATATTTATGTCATCGATAAATATAGTCATTTTGCGATTGCCTGGCGCGCCGAAAGTGGTACCAAATCGTTTCTCTACATAGCCCTCAACAGTGTTCTAAAGATTTATCAATTGTTTAATTATATTATGTCACATAAAGTATATTATTTTTCTTACTTGAAACATATTTGGAGTGGTAGCCGATGAAAAGTTGAGCATTTTGCTCAGTCTCATTTCTGGGTCGAACTCTTGCATGTAACTCTTTATCATTACGGTTTTAGCAGTACCTTGTTCTCCAATTAATAGAACATTTTTCTCTTGATTCGCAATTAATGTTATCAAATACATCGTTCGAAATTTTTTTTTAATGTTTCCATCGTTTTCTATCTCTAACGCTGTCTCCAAAGCTCTTGTGTTATTAACATTAACAAGCTGACTCTGCTGCAGATGTTGATGGTTCTGCTTCTAAAGCAGTAGAGGTTATTAATTGAGAAATGCTATTAGAAACTCTTTCTAATATTTTTAATATTGGTTTTATGTCTTGTTTATATGATTTATACCGTGTTTGTTTTATCTTTATCATCAACAATCGTCAAGAAACTAATACGTTTTACCCAACATTCAACAGACATTAATGTTAGAGCTTGAACACGCCACGTCAAAATAATATAATACTATTTTGTATGGATTACCAGCGTAACATTCTCACAACATTCATTGGGGCCGTCGAAACAAAAAAAAAAAATTCGTAGTCCTGTAGTCCTTCTGGAGGCCCGTGGCTGACCATACCCCCCCCCCCCTAGCGTCGCCAGTGGGCCGCCCGTAAAATAGCCTCAGTTCCAAAGGGGTGAGTCGGAAAAAGTTTGGGAACCGCTGCCCTAGATGAACACATAATCAGTACACTAGTTTCGGTCGCGATCTTGTTCCAACACGCAGTGATAAATATTTCGATCGTGATTTCGGTGAGATCATTCGGCTTGTTGACGCGATGTTGTTTTCAATGTATACGGCGTAGGTTACAAATGAACAATGCGAATCGCGACGGTACGGTAAAAGGAAGTGTGAATAATACGCGAAGACGGCGTATCGACGAAGTTTTATCGTGGCTGTTCGGCCGCGGTATTTGGGTAGATAGTATTTTCGGGTATTGCAATGAGATAAATACATATATATTTTTTTTCCTAATAGTACAATTCGCCACGCCTTATAAAGTAATCGTACGACGACCCAGGCCCGTGCGCAGGATTTCAGAAGGGGGGTGTTTTGAAAAAAAAATGTATAACACAGATACATCAATAATTAGCAAATAGTATTATAACATATTTATATTTATTATTAATGTTGTAAGTATCTATATTAAAAATGTTTTTTAACAATACTATAAAATACAAATTTTATTGTCATTATATTTTATCGATAACGGCAACTATGATGAAAGTCGATAAGCAGCAAACGTGAAGAAAACACTATTTTAAATTATTATAGTATTGTACTATTATGCTATGCATTATTATTTATTACAAATAAGATTAGAAAATATTACATATAGGTGATAGATCAACAATGAAAAACACGAATTTTTCGACCATGTGGGGGGGTTTGAACACCCAAAACCACCCCCCCCCCATAGCGCACGGGCCTGCGACGACCAGTATCACCGTGTTTACCCGCGGTTCACCGACATGGCGTTTGTGAAAACACGTGGAAAACGAGGTGCGTTTAATCGTTTCTCGCTGCACCACCAAGTACTAACTTAACTAACTCAACGACTGTGAGCGGCACGGATAATAACTGTTCGGAGTATTTTATAGGCATAGGTACCACAACGTGCACTATCTCGAACGAATTTTTTTCCGTCCGAAAAACAGTTTTCTACAGAAAGACAATCGTCGTTCAGTGTTCATTTCGAAAAACAACTATTTATAGTGAAAATAATGTAAATGGAAAATTGGGCCGAAATATCACAAGTCAAGTAAGCTGTACATATTTTAACTTTATAATATAATCTTATGTTTATCAATAACTTTTCATCGACGAGTCCCAACTTAAACTATTATATTCAATACTTATCGACGTTTTCATAAATCTTCGGAGATTCAGGTTCATAATCTTGGGGTTCATCGCCAGTTGCCTCGACCATGTCTTGCATGAAATATACAAATACACTTGCACGTATGTCTTTTGGAAATTAGTGAAATTCTTCAGAAATCAACAATTCCTTTGCCGTTGTTTCAATAGTTTTTACGAACCAATTTTCTGTCCGAAATACTGGTTAGCTTGTCAAATATGACTCGTTGAATTTCATGGCTCCATAACTTAAACAGGGTAGAAATGTTAGAACACTCGCTCGAGTATATCTATTATCTGCAACATTCCTTCCCAAACCCTAGACGAATCTCTCAAGTTAAAAACATAGTGGAAATTAGCCGGGGTAGGTAATAGTTTCTGTTTGATCTTCTGTCACACAATTCGAGTTAACGTCACCAATGAAGGGACAAACTGAACTGTGGTCGAAGCGGTCGACTATTAAAGCAGAAGTTGTAGCCATATTTTCTGGTTTTTTTAAATGATAATGCCTGCCATAGTGACGTGTATATCCGTGAATTATGTAATTCAAAATCATTGTATTTTTTATTTTAATCATATATTTTTTGCGTGGTTAACATTCGTTGTCGCTCGCTATTGAAGCAGTTGTGGATCCAGATATTCATAAGGGGGGGGATAATTAAAATGTATCTATTAGATACTATTCATATTTAATAACAATCTTTTTAACATCACCATGTAGGTCCACGTGATTTCTTCTTCTTGTTGTTTTATTTTTTATTACGATTTGCCATTCGGGCGGTAATTCGTCGCGCGGTAGATACGAATAATGAACGGACTTCGTCGCGGATGCAACACGGCTATGGTAAACGCAAACTTATGATTAAAACCGATTTCACCAGAACTAAATCGAATCTACTTAGGTATTATCACCTTGTACCTATATGGCTGTTGAAAATCATTTTCTCCGAGAAAGTATAATAACGTTTCGATATTCATTTATTTATTTGTAGATTTTGTTTTTTTTATGTTTGAGCGTATTTATACTCGTTTATGTTTTGCAGAGGGCTCCGTGGACAGTAAGTATACTATCGTGGCCGCCCAGGGTGCGTCACGGACCACGGCTGATACAGCTACATAATTATCGCTGCGTTTTCACTTTGAAATCGGAAAACTCTTCGGCAGATACCTACATCGATTTTGTTTATATAATTTTTCCGCCTTGACCTCGGCCAGCCGCTTGATTTCGTTTTTTTTTTGTTTTTCTCGAAATTAGATTTTAACCATGTATACGTCGTAAGAACGTTTTACAATGATGATTGTGACTAAGCGACAAGTTTCACGATTTTTTACCGCTAATAAGTAGGTAATCGGCGGAACGAAGACCCGCGCAAGACACGTATACAATAAGTGGCCAAACGCCGACTCGGCTGTGCGATATTTTCACGTAACTTCGCGCCAAGTATAATGAGTAGGGCTAGGAAAATGATGCACTAAAAACCTACGATAAAGACATTAAAAAATTGCCAATAATGCTCCAAAAAAAGCATTTTAACCAGGAAAATGCAACAAACGATTAAAGAATTGTCGGCATAACGTATTAACGACCACTGATGTGACTCATGGGCCATGGCCGTACGTTATCACGCGAATATAAACCCTCATGGATATACCTATAATTAGTGAATGCTAAATAATATTTTTGTAAATTTTTTTTATAGACATAGTAAACAAGTCAATAAATATCGTTGTCATTGCGTCTGAAGTCCAGATAGTCAACGTAACCTCAACTCCCCACTCGGTATTCACTTTGACAAAATCTAAGAATTTATTTTCGGAAATATTTTCCGATACGGTGAAGCCACGAAATATATATAGTAATGAAAATAAATTGATAAAGAATAATTTAGATAAATAAGTACGTAAATGTTATAAAAATATCAAATATGCGTATAATTAACAAAAACTAAATAAAAAGCTAATAAACTGACACTAAAGTACCAAAAAAGCATTTATTTACGAATATCATAAGAAAATGCAAAAAAAGCAAAATCAAAATTGTAAATTTGAACTCTGTGATGTATGAATCGAATTTTGTTTTTGATTAGCTATGTCCTGGAGTACTAAGAAAGAAAATGCAAATGCTACAAAATCCTAGCCCTAATAATGAGACAACGTAGTGCACACGTGTACGTGGAACGATTTTCTGAAATTAACGTAAAATCGAATCGTATTTCGCTGCACGGCCCTGCGGGAATCGGCCGGCGTACGACCGATGTGTTAATAACAAAAATTATCGGTGGTCCAAAGCGCAGTGGAACGCGTACAGTAGAAAGTAGAAACGAGCTCGCCGATTGCACTTCACCGCGGTGTTATAAGCACGTGTACAGCGCCGCACGGTGTACTTGGTCCGTCGCGACACAATTCGTCTAGATTACAGCGGTTCCCAACCTTTTTGATACTACGGACCACTATGAGAACTTTCGATACGTCACGGACCACCTCAATTATATACCTTATTTTTCTTACATATAAGAATCAATTTTTTTTCACATATTTTAGAATTTTGATTATTATTATATGAATAAATAAAAAACAATGAAATTCTTTATGATAGGCTTTTAATAATGCTTATAATTGGTTTTTTTTTTATTAAAGTTTAAAATAATTAAAAACTTAATACAAACTAATATTCTAAAAAAATTTACATAAAATTATTATAGTTATTGAAGGTAAATTACAAAAATTATAAAAACAATTTAATGCGATTTTTGTGCTTGCGTTTCGTTCACGAACAAAGATATTCTTGGGTTGATACTGCTCAAAGCTACACGCAAGTCATTAGTGGCGTCCAACCGATTTCTCTGTTTATTTTTAATGTAGAGCAGTCCAGAAAATCCTTGTTCGCACAAATAAGTTGTCGAAAACATGACTAAATATCTTAATGAGATTTCTCGAAGTTTAGGGTAAGCAATCGCTTTTTTACACCAAAACTCTTCGATATTTATGCCAGATTGAAACGTATACTTACAGTTTCGATCGTCTTGTAACTCAATCAAATCTTCCTGGTTATTATCAGGTACCTCATTGATTTTCACGATAAAAGGGTTTTGAATCATGCTTTGTATACCATTCGTTTCCAAATCATTATATTCTGGAAAATACCGATTAAATTCATTTTTAAGTTTTTTCAGATGGTGTAAAACATTTTGCTGTACCTCATTTACGAGGTCAGCATATTTTTCGTTATCAACCAAGCTTTTCAGTGTTTGAAACGTTGAATAGTTATTCATTTCAACTTTACTTATCCACAAATCAATTTTACACATAAACGCTCGAAGTTTATCTTCAAATATGAATATATTTGCAAAGCCTTCCAGTTTATTATTTCCAGAGCCTTGTAATTGCAAGTTAAGCTTGTTTAAATGTTCGAAGATATAGACATGATAAGCCATTATTAAAATATTTTTACATTTTGTAAGTATGGTTCGAGGACCACCTCACAATTATCTCGCGGACCACCAGTGGTCCGTGGACCATAGGTTGGGAACCTATGGTCTAGAAGTTCTGCGCGTGTGATTAATACCGATCGACTCGGGCGAATGATTTGCTTTCACCCGGCCACGCATACATAATACACCTGTACGCGGGGCCGTACAGCGTTACCTCCCCCACCCCCACAGTGGCTGCTCGTGGGGTGGTGCACATTTAAAAACAAATACATAATAATTTTAAAATCGCGAAAAAAAATACACCTTAAAGTCGTCGCGATGTCCGAGATGATCCTGATACAAGTCATGTTCCCGAAAACGAACGATGAGCTCGTTGATCCCGTAGTATCGCGGGTTATGACGAGGGGGCCCCCGCTAGGTGTTGTACCCCGGGCCCCGCAAATTCAAGGGACGGCCCTGCCTGTACGCACCGAATTCGTCCTTTCCACTTGCCCGGTCCTGGTAAAATTTTAAGTTCTCTCCCGGCGCAATATCGCGGTATATTATACTAAAAACCGCGGTATTATAGTGCCGTTGAAATCGATACGTGACTCGATAATTAATGTATTAATGTTTTGTCGGCCCATCGCGCAGCAGGCGCCGGTTCCATAACATATTATGTTACACCGACGAGACCGATGCTATAGACCAGGGGTGACCAGCGATAAGAGAGTCGTGGTCCGCACACTATAAAGAAAAATATGTAAAGGTGTGATTCCTATGGACGCGTCTGCAGACGCGCCGAGGCGCGGCGCGATTCAAATCTCAGCCGCGTTGCACTAGTTTACTTGTTGATAGATGGAAGATGGAACCGATTCCTATGATAGTCGCTGCGGCGCGCGACCGTCGCACGCGGCCACGACCGATAATTAGCGACTGCTCCGAACGGAGTCAAATCGCGGACGCGCGCGGCTGTGTGTGCATGTATATTATATTATACATATTGTTTAGTACATATTTTACATTTTTTCATAATTTTTTAAATTTTAAATTTTTAAATATTTTAAAAATGTCACGGTCAACACAAGTTACGTTTTCTCCAGAAGAAGACGTAAAATTAGCAGAGTGGACATCATTGCATTTTTAATGCCCAACACGCATTGTATAAAAATCAAGGAGTGAGGGATAATGTTTGGCAAAAAATATCTGAAGATATAAACAAGAATGGTAATTATAGCTGCTGATATCGGCTTTGGAAATTTTATACTTGGACTAGTTGTAATATCGTTCTCTATTATATTTAAGACGTACGTGTATTGATCTCTACTTAATCTAAAAAATTCTCGAAATTTACTCTCATCACTCCACAAATGTTTTTCGATGAGTATACTGAAGACACCTTCTGTTTTCCTAGTTAAAAACATCTCATGTGCCTTGATATAATTGTTAAAAATTACCCTATTAATAATTGTTTGTTCTTCATCTACTTCTTGTAAAAGAAGTAAATTTAAAATTAACTTTTGTTTTTTGTTTAAAGACATTTTGAAAAAGAAACAGATATTGTAAAATGAACTATTGTAAAATACGTCTTGTTGCTAACAGAGAATTGTAGCAAATGGTTCGTCGCGGTTCGGCGCGGCGCGGCAGCAGTCTCGCGGTTATAGGAATCCGTAGTACGGATTCCGTACCCAAGCCGCGCGGCCAAAAAATCGACAGCGCGGCTGGGATTTGAATCGCGCCGCGCCGCGGCGCGTCTACAGACGCGTCCATAGGAATCACACCTTAAGAGCCCAGAGTTGATTTTAATGGGTAGATATTATCAGTGGCGTTGCCAGGGGGGGATTTTAGGGGTTGAAACCCCCCCTTGGCCTTAAAAAAAATGTTATTATTGGATGATTTGAATACTTTTATTTTTATTATTATTAATATTATTTTAGTATTTTCTATGTACGGCTGTGTGACGCTATTCGGTGATCGTCGCGTGCTTATCGCACCGACGACCGAGCGATCCCACATCTACTCTGAATTATATAATATAAACATATTTATAGGTATATGGCATGACTCCATAATTACTTTTATGGAATTATTTGATGCAGTTATTGATGGATTATTGATTATTTCTATATGGCCAGACAGAGAATCGTCATCAGGAGCTTATCAACTTTTGTATGCTATTAAGCAACCTGAATTTATTTTGGCAACACATCTGCTAGCAAAAGTATTTAGCATAAGTTAACCTTTTAGTAAACTTCTTCAAATGCATAATATTGATTTAATTGAAGCCATGTCTCTGGCAGATACTGTATCTGATGTGTTAAAAATTATCAGAAATAATGCAGATGAGGATTTTAAGAAACTATTTTTGAAAGTGAAAGAAAAATGTATGTCACTTGATATTGAAATAACTTTACCTCGTTTAACAGACATACAAAAAAATCGGTTTAATATAAAAACTACTTGTCGAAACGAATACTATAAAATACCATTGTTTATTCCATTTTTAGATAATTTTATTAGTCAACTTCATGATAGGTTCATTGCACATAAATCTCTAATTACCAATTTTTGCTGTCTCTTACCAAACAATAATTTGCCAAATAGAGAAGAAAACATAAAAAGTTTGGCAGAAAAGTATAGTGAAGATCTTCAATGTAGTTCAAATTCAGTAATTGGAGAAGTATTGACATGGACACAAAAATTTGTTGGAGCAGAAAAACCAAAAAATGCATTAGAAGGTCTTATAGCATGTAACGCATTCATTTTTTCATCTACTTATAAACTTCTCCAAATAATAGCTACACTTCCCGTAACTACAGCAAGCAGTGAAAGGTTATTTTCTACGTTAAAAAGATTTAAGACATATCTTAGAAATACTATTGGAGAAAACAGATTAAATAGTTTAGCACTACTAAATATTAATCGTGAAATTATTTTAACAACAGATGAAGTTCTTAATGACTTTGCAAAAGACTCAAGGAAAATAAGATTGCTATAGCTTGTAATTTATAATGTGAAAAAATATATTAACATTAATATTACAATTTAAAGTTTTTTTTATTTTATATTTTTACTTGTTTATAATAATAAGTCAATAAGTGTGTACTGCGTGTTTAATATTAACATAAATAAATATAATTATTCAGCTTCAGTTAATCAAAAAAAAATGTATTATTAAATAAGCGTATATAAGCGTATAACTCGGTACATTTTAGCGCATTTAGTTTTACCACTCCTGAACAATATATTTTAGAGGTGAGCAAAAAAAAAAGTCATTAAACCCTCCCCTTGGGTAATTCCTGGATACACCACTGGATATTATAGAATTACTTAAACGGTCATTTAGATTTTTAGAAAATACTTTTGTAGTTGATGAAAATGGATGCCCAATATTAAAATCTATTTTAACGGATACAGCAGTTTTGAATATTATCAATTATCATATACATGTATACGCGATACTATTTCCATTAATTCAACTTTTAAATATTATTTTCACTTTAGGTGAAACCTACTTTACTGTTTTTCATTAAAGTATATTTACATAGAAAATGATAGCATTTTAGTCTTGTAACAACGCATACATTATACGTGCACAATTTTTATTTTATATAGAAGCAGTAAACGGTTTCAATATACTCGTAATTATAATAGACTTTATAAATTAAGAATTGAAAAATACGTTTACATTTATAAGATTACTACTAATTATATTATATCAAAAACACTATATTTGTTTAAAAAGCTTACTAAAAATGTTTTACGTCTTACGATAAGACGCAAGCCACGGAGTATATGATCCGCTGCTATGGACGCATTAAGCCTCTGAACAATAATTAAACGATATGGTCGTGAGCACTGCGAGCGGATGATTACGTGAATAGTTTTTTAACGAAAGTAGGGATGGAGGGGGCACCAATATTTCCTTGGCCCTAGGCGTAGAAGGATTTGAGGGTCGTGTCGACCCCTCCTCACGCGAACTCGTCGCCGCACGTGTTATAACCGAACGTGTGAAAGTAATTATACTTCATATCATAATATTGTATTATAATTACTACTTCTATAAATAATTTTTGAAATAATAATAATCATAACCGATTTTAGCTTATTAATCGTATTTTATTTAACGATTTTAACCTTAAACTGATTAAAATTGAAAAACTACACGGTCGGTCGACACGATTATGAATTTATTAATGATATTATTTTTTTTTCATCAAATGGTCTCGTAACTATAATGATTGAATAAATACATCGGCATTCTAACTGATTAAAATTCAACATTGCACGCATAATATCATCATCATCATCGATTGGTCGTAGGCGTTAATAAATTTCAAAATCGTGATCTGCGAATTGCGATTAAATGTATTTACGCACTTTGACGTTAAGTCATCAATTGAGTGCGCTGAAAAATAGCTACTTTTCCTAAATCCTAATCACCCGTCGTGTATACCACGTGCATCGGTAGTGCCTATAGATAGTTTTGTGTATCTACCTGTTTTTCCAAGTGTCTTATAAACAGTGTTTGCCTGACCCTTGGAGCAATTTTTTAGGGGCCACACGTATTTAGGAGTATTTGGAGTGTGGGGGGGGGGCTTTGTGAGAGGGAAATTTCTCCGGGCAGAAAATTTCAAGGGGTATCACATTCTTATTTGAACCTAATGATAGAAAAAACATTCGATAAAAAACCATCTTTTGCGCCCGCAATTACATTTTATTCTGTTACGGTTATTTCGCGGGGCGTATATCGATTCTGACGATACTATAAGTATCGATTTCATCGGCTATTGTTTCTACCGGCTAATGTTCATAAAAATCATGTATTGCCTCCCCCTAAAATTTCAAATACATAATTTTATCTTATTCAAAATCATATAATTAATTTTCCATACAAATAAAAATAAAAATTTAGTATGGGGAAAAAGCCAGATAAGTTCATGTTGTGTCAAGTTCATTGAATGTTAATAAAATATATACCTACGCAACATTTTTAAAAAAACAAAATGTAAAATATTATAAATGGCGATTATCGACAATATTATAAACTGGTATAAATTATAATAAAACTAGGTTTTTTCCTATAGGAGTCGATAGATATTTTTTTTGAAACTAGAAGTTTCGGCGGAATCGATAAATCCTCATCCCATGAGTAGCAACACAATAATATCGAAAAACTATAGATCAATGATCACTTAATCCAAACTGATCCGAATTCGAATTAATGCTGCAAAATCCGTTTATCCGAATTGTGCTGGTTGTTGCGTGAAATTCTTCAAATCTTGAATGACATAAATGCACTGCAACGAGCCTATTGCACAAAGAAAAAAGAAAAAAGTTTGGCTTATGAGTTGTGCAGGCAATATTTCATGATTGCGTGGTGTAACAGAAACACTCGATTTCCTGCGTGGATATGCGCTTATGAGTTTTATTACGCAGGATTTCCTCGGTGGCGAGTCGGCGCAGATTATTATTTGAAGTGCACGCAATTACTTCATGCATAGGAAAAATGATGTAATAGATTAATATGATTATATACTTTAAAAGTCACAAAAGTCGATGTTGGCTTAAAATTAAACTGAAAACTTACTGCTTTGTGGTTCTTGTGATAACCGGAACACGTATATAACCGAATATAATATTTAATAATATCGATTGCTTTATGTACCATATTATTATGCATTAATTCACAATAGTTATTGTAAATAATCACTGTCGTTTATTTAATATTTTATTACAGATGGTTAACAAAACTTTAGTGAAAAATAATAAAAGCCGAAATACATAGTGTTTTATAGATGATTATAAAAAAATATTTTGTGCGACGATTATATTTTATAATTATAGATATCTATAAAAAAATTTGTTCGACTGGAGTCGTCTGTGCAGGGATTTGATTAGGACAGGAAACCCGAGTATTTTAGCGGGCAGAGTGACCCAAGTCCAGACAGCTTTTTAAATCCTTATTTGATGCGGCTACTAAATTATAATAAGTTATCTATGGAATATAGTGAGACATTTCACTGCGATGGATTAAATTAATTACAATAATTAAATAATGTATTGAACGAACTGTTTAAGTTGTGTTGTCTATAGGCTCGGATTTGACGACAACAGGTTATTACAATGGTACCGTGGTCTTATTGGTGGAAATACACAAATTCAGTACTGTATTGTCCATAGTCGTGCCGCTTGTCGTCGCTTAGCCTCTTTTTTTATCATACCCTCGACAGTTTAATCGGTACAAAAGAACATCGCTAATGTTGATTTGACATTTAAATTAAACAGCTTACATCTGAACGTGCAAGTCATAACTGTGCACTCCACCGAATGAGTAAAAGTTTTGCAACCACCCCCTTCAAAAAACTCGTATTCCGGTGGCGTCTAATTCCGAGACACGCACAATTCTTGCAATGCGCACATCGGACCAGCATTAAAACGTGTAATACAGCTCGTTCTCTGTGCATTGTTTTCTGGAACAAAAAACCATAAATCTATACAATTTTCCTGTGCATCATAAACCAGTTTTATTTTTTTATTTTAGTATACTCACTTTATATTGTTCACGGTATTGTTTTCGAAGATTTCCGCCGGTTCACTATTCCTGTGCTCCAGCTGGACTTTGTTGGCTCAAGCGGCTTTTTGTACATTGTAAACAACGGTAGCGGCGATGGCCGACTGCTCGTCAAGTCCAGCCGACGTCGCCACACACGAATCGGTGAATATCCGGTCAGCCTAAAATTGGTTTTCCGGAACACTTTTTTTCGATTCTTCTTTCAAAGATAATACTTTACCATATATTATTATACCGCGTTTTTGATCTTGCGATAGATTATTGTAGCCGCTTGGCGCTTAGCTTCTTTCTTCATCGGTCCCTCGACTGTTTAATCGGTACAAAAGAACATCGCTAATGTATTTAACTCGATAAGGAATTTATACCTGACACCTTACCTCTGACCGTGCACGTCACAACAGTGCACTGTACCCAGCGTGTAAATGTTCTACTTCCCGCACCCACTTCAAAAAACTCATATCCCGGCGGCGTCCAATTCCGAGACACGCTCGATTCTTGCAAAGGGCATATCGGACCATCATTAAAATGTGTGTACAACTAGTTCCGAGTGCACTGAGAAAAATCACAAATCCATAAAGCTTTTCCGTTTATTATAAACGGGGGGTTTTTTTTTAATAATTTTACACATACTTTTCATCGTTCAATGTTAGTAATATTGCGATCGCGTCTCATAGTCCACCGCTGATCGGTGATTATCGCTGCGAACCCGAACGCGAAAGCTGTCTATAGACCGCCGCAGAATTAGGTACATACATATCATCGTAGGATTTTTTTGAGCTCTATTATCGGCTATTGCGTGCCGTAGTTCTGTGGACCACGTAGGTATAGGCGCGAGAATAATACCGGTGTATTTGGAGATTGTCCTTACGGTTATTATGTATCCCCTCGGCATGCCCCCCCCACCACGGAACGATATGGCGTAAAATTAAATACTAGCATATTCTAATACGTAAATGATAAATATAATATAATACTTTATAGAAATTCATGAGGGTCAATGTTTTAATAAATGCTTGTTTTTAGACATAAAACATTGCACACATATAGGTACGTGGTACACTGGTACATAAACGTTATTTTCTTAATAACAAATTCTTATTGAATATATAAATAATTTGTTAAAACTAATCAAATGGTCAATAAAATAAATATATATGTATAACAATAAAAATAAAATATAAACATTGCCTCAAGTATTATATAATAAAGTGCTAAAGAATACGACCGGTTTCGATTTAAAAAATCATTGGTATTTTCTTGTTTACATTTTTTATTTTATTCAGATTATTTACTCTGCTATAGTAAATTTACAAATTTACTAAAAATTATAGCCGAAAATAGCTATCTGTATTCAATATCTTTATTAAAAATTCTAGGTATTTTTATTTTTAACGGTATGTACAACTGCAAGCAAAAAAGAGTTAGCTGCAAAAATAATTACCGTAAAATTATAGTACATTCCTCATCTTGTTCGTAATCTGCAAATTTACTATGAACTACTTATGTACTTATGAACAAAATAAATTTAATAGATTGTCCAGAACTGTAATAATAATAATTAGGTGAAATGTATTTTTTTCCTACCGAAAATACTCGCGGCTAGAGAAAAAGAAAACAGTTCGACAGTTGATATTTCTTTTTAATCATAATGAAAATGCAATATAATAACATAGTAAAGCATGAACTTTACAGCTTAATGTATCAGTATCAGGCACCTAATTGTGGTTTGAACACTTTAAAAATTTAATCTGTAATTTCGCAAACAATACTGTTACAGTTTTTTTTTACGATAATTAATTTTCGGTCTAGTTGTTAAATTTCGAATATTGACAAATGTTTGAGAAAAATCGTGTTGCAACATCCACGAGGAAAACAGAACCAAGAACAATATTTTAATTTGCTCTAAAAAATGCAATGATAATACACGTATGGTTGTTAGCCGCCATTACTTATAAGTTATTATAACACATAAACGCTTGACATTATAAACCATACAGACAATACAACATAATTTATTGTTATTACAAGATTACAACGCAGATATATAGACAATAGCATATTACGCTCCAACGACAACGTCGTGTAAACCTTGTATTAAATATTAACTATTGTACGTTTATTACTAATATAAATTTATAATTAATATACCTAGACACCACATCTGACGATGCTGAAATCAAAGTAACCGTTCTTTACCGTTTAATGAAACATCTTGATTGATTTTTTTTATTTAGGATTGCGAAAATTGTACCTACACCGTATGATACCCCGTCGTCGTCAATATTTGGTTCGTCTTTAGTCCGAATACAGCTCGAACAAAGTCTCTCGAAAATAAGCGACGCTAATACGCACAGTTGATTAATGATTATATTTTTAATAAATTTACATTCGTGTTTTGCAGCAGTGTTAGGTATACATTTCGTCGCAGAACCACAATAATAACAATATTTACGGTTACATTTCTATAAAGTGAACATTTTCGGACTAGGGCAGGAAGACTTGTAAATATTTTTGACTACCCAAGTACATTTTTCCCGGTTTACCAGTACATCCCAAGCAATGTACGTGTACACGTGCTCACTGATTACGTCAATTGTTAATGATGTTGAGGTCATACACAATATTAACGATATTAATTGAATGGTCCGTACGTGGGTCTGTTACCTATGCGTTTCAAACTTGGTGTGTTACGCGTAAAACCGTTAAACCGTTAATGCATTGAGTTGACAATAAATATTCAATGTACACAGTGTAACATAGAGTTAGGGTGTACATTGCGCATACATTATAACCGTATGTATTATACATTTGTTAAACTTAAGCATTCAGTTCACAGTTGTGTTCTCATACAGGTTCATACAACATTTACTTAGTAAACTCTCGAGATGTTGTTGAAAAACCATAGGTATCCTGCGTCGTATGGTTAGGTTAGTATACCTATAAAATTCCTAACGTTACGTGTCAACAATTATCTGATTTTATTTTTTTTTTTTCGCGTTCCATTAATTATTATGAAAAATATTATAATATATATATATGAAAAATGTATTCATTTGAATGTATTTATTCAGTAAACAAATGAAAAAGTACTTAAATCGTGGTCTCATAATTTAATATTAAAAATAAATTACAATAATATGATAGATATTTTACCTAACCTAACCGTCGAGTGATTAGTAAAAAAATATCCGTCACACGGAAATAGTCTTGGATATAATTTTAACCAAATGTTTATTTATTACGTTGCACACTTTTTCGTCGACTATAGTAATATTGTTAATTAATTTACTTGTATGAAATTATGATATCAACTTTAAGAAAAAATATTTATTAAAGTTGTTTAAAATGCAATTAAAAACTCCCACTACCCTATGTAAACCGTGAAAAAGAACAGTGTTCGTTATCAAAATCATCTACACTTTTAAACATTACGATGGGGACAACACTTCACACCTACGACGTATACGTCATTATACAAGATTCGCGACTGTTATTATGACGTCGACATTATATTCTGACGTACGATGAATAACACTTGAGTTTTTGAACCTATTGACTATGATACGTACCTACTAGTTATACTACTAATTATTAGTTATTACATGTCATTCTTGTGTAGGTTTTGTACCTAATCTTTTTCTACGGTGAAACGAAAACAATCATTACTTATACTCATTAGCGATTAGTCATTAGTACTCATTACGCTGTTTTTTTTTCATTATTTACATTTTTTATGCAATATATTATTATGATCAATATGAGTTTAACACATACCGTTGGAAGCTTGGAAATCATATTTTTTATACGAGCGATGTGAATGATAGGAGTTTTCAACGAGTAACAATACGGCATTACGATATTTAAGTATTGTGATAAATCCTATAGGTATTTTTATTGCGTTCTGTGCAGGCGCGTATACAAGGGCGGGTTTTATGGATTCCAACCCTTCCCAGAAATTATAATGAATAAATATATATTAGGTTGGTATAATAAGGTGACTTAATCAATTTTTTCGTCGTTATTTGCGTTAATAATTGTTGTTATCGTAGCCCTTGACGTGCTCAAAACCCTCCGTCAATTATTTTTTTGTATACGCGTATGGTTCTATATTATATCAATGGCACCAAGGAAAAATAGGAGCACGAGCGACACTTAGGGGCTAAGCGACAATTTATATATTATCGAGTAGAGGAGTGATAGGCGCATCGTCTGGACGAACTGAGTACATAAGTATGACCATTTCATAACGAACAATTGTATATTTAAATTTAGGGTATAAACGTAACTTTATGATATATTAGCTCTAAAATGTGAGATTATAAAAAAAAAAATACATCCCAATGAAATTAAATATTATGTGGGGTATAAATTCCAATAGAATATTATTGTTATGTGCTATAAGTGCAATTATAATCATAATTATATATATTGAAAATTTCGTGATCGTTAAAACTACATACCTATATCTGTTTAAAAAATTACCTTTAGGGAAATCTTTAGAAATCACTTAAAAAAAAGTAATAGGCGTTCGAAATGTAAAATAACATAAACACAGTTTTGAATCACAATAATGAATGTCTCAATTAATGGTTGTAAAAACAAAACAATCATTTTTTCTTTATTTATTATTAATTCTTAAGAATTCAAACACTAGGTATCTATATTATTATGTTCTAATCAGGCGCGTATACGAGTAGCTTTTAGGGGTTCAAACCCTCCTAGAAATTGTAAAAAAATTAATATTTACATTTTTACACTCATACTTAACTATCAGTAATTTTGACTCATTTAAAAGATATTAGGTAAGTATAAATATGACAGAATCAAATTTTTCGACGTTATTTGCGTTTAAAATTGTTGTTATCGTAGACCTTGAAAATCTTAACCTCCCCCAATTTTATTTTTGTGTATGTGCCTGGTTTTATACCATATTGCCATATATATACCTCGTACCTGAATCACAAACCACAATAGCGGTGTTTTGTAAACGATTGTATAAATGCATGTTTCTATAATTAAGCAATCATTTTTACTTTATTATTGATGTACATATGGTTATTATTATGTACTACTAATGATATTAATTATCATTGGTTATGGAACGCGAAGATGTTGTTTACATTAGTTTAGATTTTTAGTGTACACAATAAGACGAATACAAGTTTAGGTTAAAATAATTTAAACATTCAACACAATATGAGTGTATAATGTATAAACAGGTTTGTAATATTAACTATTTGTAGTATTTTTAATATATCGGGCACGAGATTTTCGTAGATTGTAACGTTATTTATTACAATTCTAATGGTTGAACGATTTTATAACGATTGACGGGGCGTAAGATTGATTGCTTTGCTCGTAGATCATAGTGTTCGCAGCGTTACTTTAGTTATACAATATCCTATTTGAATGTACAACTTTTATTCCAAGAACTCGAAGAACCACTAAGACTGATTGGTGGAATTTAAAAATGTTTACATATTATACCTTGTTTTTCATCCACTCACTGTAGACACGTAGTAAAGGTATCGGATAATAAATATTATAATATATACCTATACCACAGTCTATAACTTGAAAATTTTGAAATCATTTATGGTAACAATCAGATACGAGTACAGGAAAATAACAGGCATATAGATACATAATCAGCATCTAGCGAATTTGGATAAATTCAGTTAATGATATTGATTTTTTGATACTGTAATATAATTTGAGAACATTTACTTTAGGATGGTTAAATGATATCGAAAACTTGTCACTTTTGATTTTATAATATCTTATAATATTTATAACATATATTAGTTCACAAGGTTTTTCTAAAGTCGTAATTTAAATAGAAACAGACGAAATCTTATTATCATTTATACATATCAACTTAATAAGTTAGTAATTACTAATTAGTTTACTTGTTTTCAAGATGAACACTATAACAATCAGTGCCGTAACTAGAGAGTCGAAGACCCAGGTGCAAACAAATGTATATGGGCCCCTCTTTCTTGAGATAAGTAAAAAAAGTAGTAGTTCACGGCATGGAAATTTTTCACTCCTTAAAAAGGATAGTATTTGTGGATGTATTGAATTTTAAAGAACCGATGGATAATTTTCTCGTTGAAACAATTCTGTCTAGGCTTAGTAATTTTCCAAATATTTAGATATAAACAATTCCAAGTAAAACAGATCTGGTTTTTACATTTTGTATTATTAAAATATACTATAATAATAATAAAACGATTAAGTTCAATCAAATTAAATCAAATTAAAAAAAAATTTGACGGCCATCCACTATGGGCCCTTCGACTCGGTGGGCCCCAGTGCTCTGCACCGCCTGCACCTATAATTTTTACGGCACTGATAACAATATGAACACTAAATATTATCGGGAAGAAAAATAAGCTGATACCTATACCTAGCCACCCACCTAGGTGTTCTATTTAAAATGTTATATGTTATAAGAGTTATATATATCATATATAGGTATACAATAATTATATTATAAACGATATGTTATGTTTAAAAAAATAGAAATATTGTGGTTAAGTTCTATACTCAAAGATTTATAAAATACATGCATGTGTACTCTTTTTAGGTTTCATAAATTATTTTTTTCTAATGCTCTTCCGGTACAGTATATACTTACAGCGAGAAAATGGTGATGAACAATAATAGCAATGAAATGCTTAAAATGTTTGAGTAGAATATTATGTGACAACTGACAACGTAAAAGTCGAGTAAATAAACTGTTACGTAAGAATAGGCCGTTATCGAATAATAGTCCAATACGATTTGTTTTGTGAGATTTTTATTCGCTTGGCAAGTTATTATCATTATTGTCGTGTGACCAATTTTACGCGCTGCCGCATAGAGTATTTCCCGACGAATTAATTACTCATTGCAGCAGCCGACCAAATCGATTGTTATTATTCAACCGCTGTGCGGCGGCTGTTCGTACGTTATGCAGGTACGTGTTTGGACGCGATTTACTTTCAATTACACAAGAATCCGCGGGACTCGGTTGTTTCCGTCATCGACTGAAAAATATTCTGACGATTCGTCATCATCACCGCTGCGAACGCGTGCAACACTATTAATAATACACAGCAGTTGACAAACGCCGGCTTAATAAGGTTCAAAATAGATTCCTAAGTTACGCCGGTTATACCCTAAATATAGTACACCCTGCCCATGATTATGGTCCAATTAATCAAATTCTCAAGCTTGAGTCTTTAGACCATAGACAATTAAAATTCGGTAACAATTTTATTGATAAATTATTAGGTGGTGATATTGATGCCCCCCGATTACTCGAGCGACTCGATATTCTTATACCCTCCAACACTAGGTTTCAGAGCCAATTTTATCTACCCATAAGTACCTCAAATTTTGCTAGGAATGCACCTTTAATCAGACTTATGCGTCAATACAATTGTAACCCCTAGATTGCACGGAGACATTTTTATGGACTTTTATTTTTATTTTTATTATTTTTATTATTATTCCTACTACCACTGCTATTATTATTATTATTATTATTGTATTTTCAAAAAGCCGTTAGGCGTTAGCAAATAAATAAACAAATAAACAAATATGATAACATACACAAGCTGCAGCGTCGTGCACACAACGTACACGGCGATGATAAAATAACCGTTGAGACGTTGACCGTGTGTTGCAGCGACCGCAATACGCATACGGTCTGCGCCTGCAGCGGTAACATAAAGAATATTATGCGAAACGTTGCGTAAAACACTGCAGTTCGGGGGGAGATGCGTTCGGCCCTTTGTTTTTTCGAACACATTATTACCGCGCGGTGATATTATTGTTTTCGAACGCGCGCCGTCCGGTAAAATACGTTTTCCATGCTAAGGACCGCGTAGAAAACTTCGTCGACTTGTCACGTTCTCGAATGGTAAGCGGTGGTGGATTTAAGGGGGGGGGGTCGAGGGGCCTGTGTGGCAAAATTATATTTCTATCTTTTAACCGTGGCCAATTTCTTCTAAACCACAATTTATAGCTTATCTGAAAAGGTCTGCTTTTCTTGCCGTGTAACTTTCCTACCAGCCATCGCTATCTTATCTTATCCTATCTATAAGGTATTATCGTATTCAATTTTATATTTTCAAAATCTAATACTAGGAGATTAGAGTTGTCTTTATCTTTATAAATACATTTCTACAATCTTGTTATAATTTAATTAATATAATCTTTAATAAATAAAAAATACACATTTAAAATTATTGTCTATTTGTTTGTATTTATTAATTAGTGAAAAAATTGAAGTTGGCCGCCTGAACACTATTATAAAAATAAGAGTGGATTTGAGTAGGGAGATCACTTTTGATCCAAATGATATACGGGCTCGAAGGTTTTTAAAAACAACATACAAACTATAATCAAAGTTTAAACTGTACAAGACGTATTATCATTTATCACTGTGAATAAGGAAATAACTCCTCAAAATGATCACTACATTTTGTACTATGCCCCCTCCCCTCAAAAAAATTAAATCCTGGATCCGCCACTGATGGTAAGTATACAGTATGATATTGTGCGGGTGACATTGTAGTACATTATCGGTATAATAAATGCGTGTTGCGTATTGTACGGACTTAACTCCGCGCTCGACTTCACCCGACGGCGGAAAAATCGAACTGCCGCGTGACGTAGAGGCGATATACCATTATTATTATTATTACGTGGGTTGCACACGCGTTTATATGGCTGCTGCAGGTCTCGCCTGGATTAGCGCAATGTAAACAGTAAAATACTCGCCTATTGTATTAATATGCAGTACACGTACATTATTTTACTCGTAAAACATTTTTATTATTGTAATATTTCGATTCCGAGAAATTCTCGCGCGCGCGCGCGCGCGCGTGTGAAATCATGCACGGCAGATAAACTCGCGGTTGTCGTCGGTCGTATACGAGTCGGACATAACATTTATTATTGTTGTACGCATTGTTGTACGTACATTCAACGTTGCATTATGCGTACGAGATATAGTTTATACAAACGGCACAATATATTATTATTATTACCATCGTATTATATGTACGTATTTGTAGTGTAAAAGTCATAAAAATATTATAACAAATATAAATTATCATATTATCAAAGTGCACCACGTCGAAATCCAACAATAAATTTATAATAATGAAAATAATAATAACTGCCCCCCCCCCCTCGATATTATATGATCGTATTGCTAGTGTAGAACAGCGGTTCCCAACCTGGTGGTAAATATCCCCAGAGGGCCAAGGGGTAAACCGAATTTTCTGAGGGGTAAGGAAATTACAATTTATTTTTTCATTGAATGTGTGCTGTATAATATGTATTATTGTTAGGACTAGGGATGCGTATAGGATTTAGCATATTTTTCGACAATCATTCAAAACTAAGTAATATAGAAAATTGTTTCATAATACTACTGAAGGCAATTTTTTTTATTTTGCACACTTAGCTTTTTTTACTAAGTGCATATTATGTTATATTTGTAATTCGAGTTTTTTTTTCCTACGTACTATACAATGTTTAATATGAATTTTCTAGAAATTGGGAAAAAGTGATGATACAATTAATAATAAAACTAAATAAATAGGCTATTAAATCATAAACACAATATTATGTGTTTAAAACAAAATTGTTTGCTTTGTTAAAAGGCAAGCTTGAAAAAAGAAAGATTAAGAAAGAAAAAATTACATGTCAATTTAATGAATTTTTGGTTTTTTAATGAGAAAATAAAATATTTTTAGAGCATGAAATCCTTCATTATAATCGTTATTAACCCTGCATCAGTCGAGTGTCCTACGATTGTGGTATTGTAATAATATAATTGACGTAATAGTTTTGGGGATCACCTGATGTCCTAATCACACTGATCATTTTATTATCCGACTATTATATTTATTTTTCTTTGTTTTTTAAGCTAGACTTTGGGTAGGAGGCTTGTATTTTAACTATCCAACCCGATATATGGGTAATGGTCTCAACAAGGTTGGGAACCGCTGGTAATAAGCTATTTGATGTATAATACACCTATGCTACTTAGTCTTACGACGGGTATACCTGTTTACAACAAAATCCTCGTCTGCTGTGCACCGGCTATCTCGCGGGGCGAAGGGTGGTTTTATTGTGTTTTTATTTTTTTCCGTACTTTTTCGTCTCTTTCGTCCCCCCCCACCCAGACGTGTATTATACTCGTCCCTCGCCGCGTACTTCGGATATACCTGTCCTGTTCGGGTGCACCGTGCGCGCAGGTACCTCAAAATATAATATAATATACATATAAAATAAAATATACTATTACTATATGCGTTGCGGTGTTTATAATTTTGTTTTTTTTTTCTTTCCTCATGGAATATCGTTACACGTCGCACCCCGTCACCCGAACGTCGGCTGTGCCCATCTTAACCTGAATATTACCTGTTGAACGACTGCGACTGCGGCGGCGGCAGCGACTGCGGCGGCGGCGGCGGCGGCGGCGGTGCACATGCCACACACCGCATTATTCATTATACGCGCTTAGTCGGTGGCCGCATTCCGTACCGCGCAGTCGTCGTCATTTCGCGCGCGCGTCGTCCGTTCCGTCAGTATCCGTCGGTTCGTTCTCCGATCGTACATTTCGTCGATAACGAATTTCCCGAGTGCTCCGTTCATTCGCGCACACGTCGCCGTTGACTTAAACTAATTTTCCGTTTCCATTCGGACGCGGAGGTTTTCAAATGTGCGTTTTCTAGGCGATCGCCCGGAAGACGACCGGTAACTCGCCGTGTCCCCCGTCGCATCGTATCCCGACCGGTAAGTGTACCCACCACGTCTACTACAGGCGCCTACATATATCTGCACACGATATAGGATTTTACGATTCGATCTATTCCGCGTGACGTTGTGCACATCGTATGGTCGACGAACCATTAACAATAACTTCGAGCAAAAATACTTTTGTTTATCATTTTGCTCTTGCCCACTGTTTATGAACTCGTCCCATATTCTTACTTTCCATTTTTTCAAAACATTCCATTATCGCGTTGGTATACAACAGTATACGCCATTTGTTTCGGTACTGGCTAAATTTACTTATTCATGAGCCCTTAATCATTATCTGAACGCTATAGACTTTAAACTCTTTCTCTCCACATTTCATAGGCACCGACAGACCCGGCTTTAGGGTAAAACGGTTTAAGCCCCAAGCATTTTACTTTCTATTCAAGCTATCGAACTACCCCTTACGTTATGTGTTCCTATACATGGTATGTGTGTGTGTGTGTGTTCGATACTATTCCGTAGTTTTATTCAAAATTTTAAGAATCGGAACAAAATATTCGATTATAATTTATAAATGTCTTGTTCGCCATTAAGGACTTTTGAACAAATTAATATTACCCTTGATATTTCCGCAATGCGTTTTAACGTATTCCGATTTTCTTACAATAGCCATCTAGGTATTGGCATCCGCTATCATGTACATTCAATATTCATTAAATGTGTATACATGACACATTGTGTTAACGGATCCGTTCAATTTAGTACTGAACCGGAGAACGCAAAAACATCGTTTCAACCTAAGTTTTGGTAAAGTCACATTAAGTGTTATCAATTTTTGTTAATCATATCATGATATAGTAGCGTAGCTACTAAAATCTAATGTATTAGGTACACCATTACAGAAACATTCGAAAACAATGTTTAAAAGCCTTTGAAATGAAGATGACTATTTTAGTCTAAATAATATATTATTCTTAAGTGTATTTTATTATTCTAGGCGTAATTTTACAGACATACCACAATATTCTATAATTCGAACATCCCATTCATTCATGAAATGCATGCGTTTTATCTTTTTTTTATAAATAATTATAAATTATATACACGTCCCAAAGTCTTCTTGATATAATTTATTTTTAACTGCTCGTTTCTATGCTTTTAAAAATATATTCAGAAAAAGTCACAATTATTATTGGAAGCTATAGGTAAATAGCTTAAGCCGGATTTACTTTCAACCTCCAGGCAAATAATGTGATATGGGTGTATCTTAAATTATAACAGATTTTTAGTCAAGAATATGTAATTATTACACTTTCAAAGACGTTCATTTTTCGTTCGTATATTCCAAATTTCAAAATAATTTACACATATTATGCGTTGGGCTTATAATGTTTTGTTTACTTTGATTTTTTTACCAAGTAATTATTTGGCAAAATCCGAGACAACATTTTAAAGAAACTTTTATTATAATTAAGTGATGATTGCTTATTTTCCACCTGTATTCGTAAACAAATATAAAATAACTAAAATATAGATCGTTTATGGTTTTCCTTTGAAGTGCAATAAATTGTTCAAGTACACAATGAATTGAACTATTCCTATTTTAAAAATTAAAATTCTTCAATAATATTGCAGATTTTTACTTGTTAATTAGGTACCTAGTCCCTAGGGCCTAGGTCATTATTTTAATAGTTGGAACATGAATTGAATGTTGCTACCTACTTATAAGTACATAACAATACAAGTATTTGAATATTGTGTAGGAAAATATTTATCAAAAGACGTTTTAAAATAATTCTTAATTATAACTTACTCATTAGTACATTAGTAATTGAAACACGTTCTTTTCAATCAAAAAGTTGATATTTACTAAGCACCCGTTGTAAAATATTTATTCTAATAATTATCTTATTATGTACCTTATACGCAATAGAGTAGGTTAACAACAGACCATTCTCATGATTTAGTATCTAAGTTTTTACACCCACTGAGTACGTGCTTACCGTGAAATAGTAAAAAAAACATGAATTTTATAAACATATATTTCATGCGATTACCTACTTTTTGTATTTTATAACTTAATTCCACATGAATTCGTAGCTAAGGAGTATAATCTTTAACTATATCATTTAAATAACACGGATATTTTGAGAAAATCATACATTTATACATGTAGTTACGTACAAGATTTATTTAGTACGGTGTTTTGTATGATACATAATATTGCGCTGCACTGCAGCGAAGTGCTCTAATTTTTCGAACAATACATTTTATAATATAGTAAACTACATTTCTCCATATAATTTTAAAATAGTTTCAGATTTGCTTTAAACTTGATTCGTTTGGGATTTGTCGATATTATTTTCAATTTACGAGAGACTTTAACGATCTGATCAGTCGACAAAATATAGAGCTGATTTTATTCGGTGTCCATGGTTTTATTTTATGCTGGTCTGGAATCTAACCGGTGTTATTATTATTATCGGCAGCTCTGCTGCACGTATATAGATAATATATATATATATATATATATATATATATATATATATATATATATATATATATACATATGTAAATATACCTATATGTTGACGAACCTATGTACGTACAAGAGTGGAATTCACCTTGTAACCTGTTGGCCGACCTTAAAGTTGTATATTATATGCAAACCGTTAAAATCTTGACCCCTCCATTGTACTATCACCATTGATTTCGTTCTATCTCTCTCTCTTTATTCCTATTTCAGGATCTTATCGATTAAACCATAACTCTGCGATATTCTATACGATTAATTATCTGGAACTAGTCAATGGAGTTTAGAGATGATGCGTTTGATCTGCAATGCACATATATATACATATATTTCTTACTCATTCAACTGGGTCAAGGATTTGTAAAATCATTAATGACCTGTTGTCGCAGCACTTTTACCATAATTGTATTTATTATTATTAAAAAATGTGATACATCAAAAACCATCCGAGTTCATATTACTCGTTTGTAAACAATTGTAACTCGTTATTCTATGAAACATTTGTGTAATTAACGTATAGATCGGATATAGAAAAAAGAAAATGTTTCTTTTCGATTATGAAATTTAAGTTTTTGAAAACAATTAATTTATTAATTAAACATATTGGCAATTAGCGCCTAAATTGTTTCGGTTCAGACAAATTGATCGGTTTTTATTAAAAATATAGCTAACTAAATATTTTGTAATTTCATTAGGTTTTCAATTTTGTTATTATAATAATAAAATCTTACTTCATTCGTGACAATCACTTTCGAAATTATCCGGCTTAAATGCGGAACTTCTGAGTGCAAAAAGCATAACGATACGAAATAAAGAAATGATTTCCTTGAATGTTTAAATAAAAGAAGCATAATATATTTGTAGTTACTTAGTTATTATGAAATGTATTGTTATCATGTTGTATAATCTATGTATAATAATCTCAAGAAGATGAGATTTAAGAATAAGTAAAATTAAATATGTATATATTTTTTTACTCTGTTGGTATTGCATAAATATTTAATATTTTGATATAATATAAATTATTTTGGTTTTTGTATTTTTTTACTACCTAACTGAACATTTTATATACTTGAAGACATAGTATACCATATAATTAATGTTTTGAAATGCATTACTTCTATCTAATACATTTTTTGGATAACTAATTTATTAATAAAAATACCATCTTGTTTTCAATCACTAAATTCATTAACTGTAAATAGTAAGTATAAAAATCCTAAATGTCTTATAACAAATTATAATAAGTACAACATAATGTACCTACATGTATTTTTCAACCAATATTTAATACATATTATTATAACCAATTTAGTCATTTCCATTTGGCTTGTATTTTTTTTTTTTTTAAATAATTCAAAGCGATTAGTATTTATATACGCTCATATATCAAGGCCCACAGAGGTAATTTTATGGTCGGTCGGGGAATTAGTGTGACATGCATTATATCACTTAAATATTGTAACTATGGTAATGTAAAATTCTTGCAATGGGACATATCACAGAAACATACGGCAAAATCTATTAAGGTTATCGATTTAAAGATTAAATTAAAAAATACAACAACTGTTAACCTTAGTGGGAACGTAACATTACATTTCACGTCCTCTTATTTTTTTATACATGTGAAGTTCGGCATGAAGCGTAACACTATAAGTTAATCTATTTCAAATAATATATTTAAATTTATCAAAATAATAAGACATATAATACGTCACATAAGTGCGCGACACAAAATAAAATACAAAATAATTTGGGTAACAGCTGATAATAATAATATATAAATTTAACATAACATTAATGTTTGAAATCAAAAATTGCTATTAAAGCTAAGATATAGGAATACCTACGATTATACTCGATTCTCAGTCACAATTATAACCATTTACCCGCTTCTTGCGGAACACTCCTACTCCGACTTTGAACCTATAGTCATATGGTGTAATGACAATTTTCGAAATTGTGAAGGGTCGGCTCTTCCACGCACTCACAGAGTAGAAAATCGGTCATCCTCCATTTGAGAAAAAATTAATTACACAGACTTTAGTGTGTTTTTACAAACGGTTTAAATTCGTTCACTGAACTCGAATGAAATCAGATCCTGGGACTGTGTTGGCAGGAACAATAACGAGGAATTAATTCCAAAATCCTGAGTTTGCCTCATCACTTTTATGGTCTCATCCGGTTTCGTATAGGGTATTTAGACTAAAGGATCTTAGGTCTGTGATCTTTCTCAAGGTGTTGTCTAAAAATTAACGTCCTGTCTATTCAATATACAGTCATCTCTTTTGACGAGCCCTTAAATTACAATTATTATAAAGAAGTGTATTAGAAATGTTAAACTGGGTATCTAAATTTTTATTTTATTTCATTTCCAAATGGCCGTCTAATGTGTGAAATTACTTATTCATCACGCACATTTTAATCGTATTATACTTTTTAGGTGAAAGGGGGGGAGGGCAATGATAGTTTTTTCGTGGACGAAATACTTACTGACTGTGTGTGACTCATGTGTGATATCCGCAGAACAAATTCCTAATTACAAGAAAGAGAATAAAAGTGGTAGTCATAGATACGAGTTCAATTGCACGGAACGGTAATTAAATGGCGGATGTAAATAAAAAAGATTCCCAAGACGTATAATAATCCAAATCATAATTCAGTTTCATCATCAACATTTGTCGTTTGGAACTGATTTCACATTTTCTCGTGGATAGAAAAACTATAATCACTTTTGTTTTACATCAACAGATAATTGTAATTAATGTAAAATATTCTCAACCATCACCAGGAAATGTTTATTTAATGTGCTGTTCGGTACTTTGAGATAAGGAAAAGTATTTTTTGTAATAATTAATAAATATTTTATTCATGCATCATCGGTTTTGATAAAGTATCAATTAAGTATTAAAAGTAGTTTTAACAGATATCGATAATTTGTTGGTTCTTTCTGGAGGTTTATTTAATTTAATAAAATTAACATTTTTCTGTCGATTTTTCACCAAGTTACATGAAAGCCGTCTGTTTGCGTCAAAACATAGTCGAAGGACTTTTCGTACTATGCTCAATCATTGTGTACAGTTTACGTTGATTTCTGTTGTATAATATTTGAGGAAACCGATTTGGTCTTGTTGACGGCTCCATGCCTATTGTAAATAAATTGATTTCAAGGATTTCTTTAATTATCATTTTAAGTGAAAACTATTTACTTACTGTTAGAAATTTGAATATTGAAATTTTATATAACCTAAATAAACATAAGGTATAATTTACTGGCTCGCTATCTTCGTAGTATTTTAAAATCTTAATAATGGCCTCATAGGTTTTTTTTTCTATTTGTTGTATGTTAAAAAAAAAATATTGGTTGGTCAACCTGCAGTCATGATTTTGTTTTAACCAAAATAACTCTTCAATTGAATTGTTACGAAAACATTTGTTGACATACTCAACTTCCGCCTGATAGCAAATCGCATAAGACGGAGCCATACGTTTTATGGGAGTCTGTAAATTGATAATGTTTTCACTTTCGGTAATGTACATATGAAGTATAAATAGTGAATATGTACGATGTTAACATTCATCCAACTCGCGAAAACGTACATGTAATTCTCTATTCAATAATGTGTGGATAGGTAAAATATAATTTTTAGAGAAAATATCATTACTGCAAATTGCGTAGAACTACCAGGATCGTATTATCCACATTATATTCATTGATGTAGCGTATCTTGAGACTTGATGATGTGATGTATGACATAACAAAACCTTACTGTGTTTCTTAATGGAAAGTCATATCAAACGGTATATGCACGTATATAAGATTTTCGTGTGGATATAATCTAAAAATGATGACTTTATTCTATTCTAAAAGAAATCATTTTTTAATTTAATTTTGAAAATACATTTTTACGCTTTACATTAAAATATTAATAAAAGATTTGCGATCAATCGATTCGAGAACTGTGTATGGACAACGCAACGAACATCAACTTTTGATTACTTTTTGGAATCCTTTACATTTCGATTATATCAGTTTATTTAAAAATTGTGTTTTGAACTCATTAATCCTGTTTTGCATTTCATATATTTACTATACAAAGACCTTCCATGGTAATTTAAACTATAGGGATCTGTATTCAATGCGTCACAGGAAAAGCCTTTTGAACTATGTTATCATAATACTATAGTTATTTAATTTCGACAAATGCCATAGGATTAATTTATTTGATAAATATCAAATATTTCCTGATTCGCAGTTGTTACCTAACGTTGTTCGTGCACTACTTGTAATTTTTTCGTATACCATCTCACAAGCGAAAGTGTTCAACAATCTTCAATAGGTAGCAGATTAATCTTCATCATTGTAAATCTTTACGATGATGCAATGACACTACTGATTAATACTATATGGATTATGCGTGACGCGAGTTAAACCCATATTTTTTTAACGTAAGCACACCTCGACCAAGTGTACTATTTTATTATTTTTAACTCCGAAAACTAATACATAATACAATTTAATGTACAATGTACATAAATAATATATGTTATGACGCTTAGATTGTATATACATTAATTTAAGTTAATTAAATGAAATAGGTATTATTACGAACAATAATGATATTGCATTTTAATGTCAGTTATGTTTTCTTAACTTTTCCCAGTCTATTTTCTAACTGCATCTCCTGGTGGGTATTGCATTTTTTTTCAAAACAAAATAAAACTATATTAACATTTGTTGATAATTTTTTTTAAATTTTTTTGTTCTCTCTCTCGAAATGCGTCAACTCTGATATGTCTTATTTTATTGTGCCATCAACTTAACGCAGTAGTTATTTTATTTACATGCGTTTTACTAAGCCATAGATAAAACGACGGAGAATATATAACTGCATTACGATAATGGCATGTTTAAATTAATTATTTATTGAATAAACCCAAAGTTTGCTGTCTGCCGGTCCACATTTTATTAAATTATATACATTAAATAGAAATTTTTTTTTTAAATTTATTTATAAATTTATATTATTTTTTTTTTTTCGTATTCATTGCACCATCTTCACACACTGAAGCGAAATACATGTCAATCCGAAGTTAAAATAAATTTTCATCTGACATCATCAGCTATATAGGCGTTATTATTATTTATATATTAGTATTGTCACAGTGTGTGATATAATGTATTTGCAATACAGAGCACGGACTTGCAGACAATACACGCCGCGTTCTTTAACTTCTAATCATAAAATTGTGTCACACGCACATAATATATCCAGTTGAAAAATCAATCTTCCATTTTGATAATAGCTGGTGTATAGGTGAAGGGTATACAGTTATTGTTCTTGAGATATTTCATTTAGACGTGATTAGAATTTTAAATACTCTGGACTAAATTTAGATACGATAGAACACAATATATTACATAGTATATACGGCGCAATGAAAATATACGCACTTCATATGATATTAATAAGTGTTTTTTTTAAATTAAAATTAAAATCAATCATGTTTCACATAAACTGTAGTTAGTATTAATACAACGCATACAGTATTTATTGTTCGTGATAAATATTTCGATTTTTTTGATCTGTTGATATTTTAATCGTGGATACATTGAAACAGTTTAAAGATATTTTAAATTATTACCTTGTAAGGCAAATGTATGAGAAATGTTTTTTCTCGTGTGATATTTCGTATGGGATTCTTAAAATTTACTGACGTATACTGTAGACATGATGGTGATGGTTGAAAACTTGAAAACGATCCATAATAAATTGTTCGTACGTATTTCACAGAACTGCGTACTTCGAATAAGGCCACCTTAATATCCTATTCAAATGCCTGTTTGATTGAGTCACAGTCGGTCACAGTGTAATGACTAATCATAAAAGTTTTATAATCGTTTGCAAATATTAAAACTCGTTCAATAAAGATAATGTACTCGTATATAGGATACTTGACGTGTCATACACGGTTCACCGATTATGGTATCACAAAACAAACGTACGAGTATAACGAGTGAAACATGATAACGCAACATAAAGTGCAACAAATTAAACCATCGGGTTCAACTTTATGGCGAACTCGTCTAAAAAAATGTATTTACAGTGACGGCACGTTTAAAATTTTTCGACCGCAAAAATTATTCCCGTTGAATTGGGTGTCCCAGTAATCTGATTTGTCGACTTGTGATTGATGACATTTACTGGTTAAATCCGACTCACAATAGGATTGGGGAACAGCATGAAAAATGAATCGAAATTATTGTGGTCTCAACGGTGACCAACTGTTTTAACCGCAACTACACGACTCTTTTCTTGTTAGGAGTAGGTACCGCGGCTTACGGATAAAGAGATATCTTAATTTTTTTTTATACATCGGTTGCAGACCGCTTCGGCTTGGTTTTGCTAACCATTTGCGAACGGTCAATGGATATCGCTAAAACCAAATTATTTATTTATTTGGGTTTCAAAAGACAATTTACAAAAAAAAAAAATGTTTGTGTATAGTTTGAATGAAACCGCTAGAACTCAAAGTATTACACGCACGTTCGTCACCTTTTAAATAAGTACAGAAAACCCGTAAGATATCCGTGCGATGACAGGAACACAAAGACCATCAGACTACATTTGTTGCCGATCTATTATTAAACTCGTTTAGCCCCTCTGAAATGCATGGTTGTCATTTTTCCTTCGTATTTCGACCTCATGAAAGTGAACTACTCTACAACGGGGTGGATACTATGAATTGCATAACGACGTATAACTGTAATTAGTCAACTTCATAATGGTTTAGCCATTATACACGATTTACAGGAGATAAACAAATACTTTTCTTTCCAACACAAAGTTATTGATTGTCGCAATATCTAGTTCATAAAATTATTATTGTATTTCATTTTTTTCTATATTTAATCACTAAAATGCTACTTAAAGGTTTAATCTTCGTCGTTCTGTGATGCAATTGAGACTCAATAATATTGTGAAAAATCTAATCATTATTGTGGTGCTTCAGCCCTCAAAGTGATTACTCCGCGTTAAAAGCGAGTTAAAAGAGAATAATTATTGAAATCTACTTTTATATGTGTCATTCAGATATTTTATTCAGAAACGTATACGAAATTCCAGAGGTTCAAATATTATAAGTCTGTTTTACATATTAAAAAACCCATCCTCACCATGAACATGTTTGACGACTGCTTCGATGTGGTCTTGACCCTAACCTGCTGGTATTTATTATTTTACATGCTGGTACGTTCCAGAACCTGTGACGCCTAATGTTAGTAAAAACTCTATTATTTATTTTTATGTATAAATGTAATTAAATGTATCAACTTCTGATACTAAGAATTACATATTCTGCATTTGATCAATGAGTTGTCAAAAACCACGATCAATTTCATACGTTTTTCACGATTAATACACGACTCCGTGGTAAATCTCAACGTGCACATTTGATCAAATTAAATTACCATAATTCATGGGAATATTCTACGATTGGTATTATATTATAATCGCCGCATATTCGTTTTAATAATTATTCACGAGATTAATACTCAATATTTCTAAGTCGAGCGTTCAATAAAATGCGTCCCACTTGTTTAACGGGATCATAAGTGTGTATAGAGGTGTACTTGATTTTTAGTCAATCGAATCAGATATTTGCGTACAACACGGTCGGTTTTTTTTTTTTTAATTATTTTCTATTGATTGCAGTCTCCTAAATAATTATGCCATGGTAATAATTTAAAGCTTATATACTTCTTTTGGTCTTTTTCCTTTGCTCGCATATGATTTTACTTCTAGGAAATTATTCAATGCACCAGAAATAATAATTATTTAGTTGTTGTCTGGGCCCATAGGACGCGGCACGTCTGTCTTTAGGTTTAACTAGAAAAAATTTACGGGGACGGACGGGCGGGATGGACACCATTGCCGTGTACGTGACCGTATCTGATGAGTACCACGACGGTGGACAATGATTGCGTTCGCTGATGAAGTCGATTTTTGGTTGTCACACACAACCATTTGTAAGAACTCGAGTAGTTTTTTTTTTGTTTTTTTTATAATCGGGGCCGATTGTTTCAATATAGAGATTAGGGACTAATCGATGTTATTATGTCAATAAATGTGAAGACAATTGTTGCATAATAATTTTTTTTGTACAAAGTAAATATAAATATTTAAAACATATATTCTTCTAATTTTCATCGATTTGAAATAAATCCTCTTACTATTCTCATGTATCTATAATGAGTTATTAGAAACCAGTAACCTATAACGTTAGGTGTTTCACGGTTAACGGTCTTAGATCCGAATATCTGAGGCGTTTGGTGCATATATATATTATGAGTCTATCACATGATCTTTTTTACAAGATGGACGTTCTCTATATTTTATATTTTTTAGAGTTATAACTCACCAATGTTATTGTCCACCGTCAGATTATTTGGATACAGGTATACACACACACACACTCCCGCGCGCGTATAAAATGTATACTAAAAAGGTTTTAATAAAATATTCAAACATCACATCTAGGCAGGTTTTAAACATTCCGATGATGTCGACGTTGTTGTTTTTTTCCCGTGTTACATTATTACAAGTATTTGATGATCCTACAACATGGGAAACATTAGGGTGGAGACCACTTCTCGACTAATGATTTGTGATGAGTAATATGCTTTTTTATAAATAAAAAAAAAAAATAACCTTGCGTGTAATATTTAATTGAAAAAATAACATTACATTTTCCTATATGATTACAACCAGAATTGTCATCTTTTATAATATACGTCCATCACACTATAATCTAAGGGCTATTTATCAAAATTGTCTACATGTTCGGGTGAAGTGAGCAGTGTGGGCATGTAAGAATATTTTTCTTTTTATTTCTAAAATTATGTTTGAACCAATGAGATCGATATTATACAGGTTTTTATTCAACTTATTTTTACCTATGTCGTAATTACAACTTTTACCAGTCTTGTATTGGCATAGTTCAAGTGCAGGGACTATTGGTAGACATTTGGGTTTTTATTAATATTAGGTTTACTAATAAATCGACAAGTAGACTAAAAAAAAAATGAGGATTTGTTGACGGTCAAACCTGAACATTAAACTCGAGGAATGAATGCTAAGTCCGTCAACATTTTTTCGAGGGATTGAGAAATATTTATTTATTCGTTTTACATAATTACTATGTTAAACTTGTTTACGGGCTAAGGCTTACGTCCAGAGTAACGATATCATTTACAGATAGAACAATGGTGATTACAAGAACAAATGTAATATGTAAAATCGCGATCCGCATGATAAGCCTAGGGGATTGAATTCCCATTACAACAAGTATTTTCGACTAAAACGGAAGCAGAATAGGAGTGAGAGTGAAACCCAGATCACGCACCGATCCCTCTAAGCACGAGAAAGAAAAATTGTTTAGGAATTATTTTCGGTATGGATATGCGAGCTACGCGTATTACGTATATATTATACCTATCTAGTTTTAATATTTATTATCGGCAGGCGAAAAAATATTTTTTCAAGAATTCTTCTTCACTTTTAGAGATTAACATAACCTGTAAATAAAATAAATTATTATTATTGTTTACGAAACAGATTAAACATAGTGTTGTGCATTGTTATGTGATTATTACATTTCTCTGTATACGTTAATGTTTTCGTATTATAATATTCAAACCGTGTTATTATCAAACACTGTGTTTATTGATTCATAACAAGACTAAATAGGCAATCGCCGTGGTATTATTATATAGATTTAATACATAACGCAATATGTGCAACGTTTTAACGCTTCGGATACAATTTGCTAATCAATAGCATAATATTATAGTATTTCGTCATTTATATGAGCTACCGCTATATAAAAATGATCTAGACGTTTTCTTTAATGATAATAATTTAAATTTTCAAATGGTCATAGCTTGCGGTTCGAACGTTTTCGCAACTAATGAATTATTCAACATTTTAGGGCAATTAATCAATATAATAATCATCTCGTTTTAGTAATACGCTGTTGTAATAGTTCAATGTGTGTGCATCGCGTTATTATACACGCATATAATGTATCACAAGAATCCAATTTATGAATTAAAATAATATTCAAAATCATCACTTTTTTTCATGGTTTGCATTCAAATATTGCTCATCGGTGTTTGGTTGTTATTTCTAAACAATTGTTTTCAACAATATGTAGTTTTCGAAACGGTAAAATCTCATATATGATATAACGCGATTATGTAAACGACAAACGTAATAAAATTATGAAAAAAACCGTTTTTTTTTTTTTTTTTCCCCAATAAAACATATTATAGATACATGGTGATGCATCACATATAACATAGGCAATATGGGTATATAGTCAGCGTAACGATAAATTATATTGTATACATCGATTGGACGGTAATAATAATAATAATAATAATAGCCAAATGTCGATGATCTGCACGCGCGTGTGTTTACATAATAAGACCGAAGTACACCTGTACACTATATTAAAGTCTTATAGACGTGGGGTGGAGGTGTGTTTATGGTTCGTTTTAACTGACGCGAAATTAAGTAGATTGGCGGTAGACCTAACCAACAAGATGACGACGACGACGGCGGCATGAAGGATTTATAAATTGAACCCGAATCGTTTTGGCGCAAAGGTTTTATACAAGGTCACAAGTCCGTGAAGTGTGCAGTGCAGCAGATACGCGTATTTTTTATTCAACCCGAGTACGGTTTTTTTTTTATACAAACGAGCAAATCGAAAAACGGACGGAAAAAAAACCGTCTGAAAAAAAACCCCCGTTTCCTGTGTGCACTCTGCGACTACGAGGTGACTTATTTTGTAGAGGCGCAAAACGGTACTATTTTGGTTGTGCACGCGAAACGGCCAATAAAATACACAATTTGACGACGCGATACGCGTAGAAGGTTCACACCTTGGGCCAACCTATGTACGAAGCCGATAGAGGAAAACAAATAATAATAATAATTAACAATTGTGTCTAAACGTCTAATACATCTATTGGCGCACCAAGGTAGGTAGGTATAAGAAGGTACAAATAGTTATATATAGTAGGTACAAGAAAGTATTGATTGTATTTGGTATTTCAATATTATTTGAACTACGTGCATTTTTTCATGTAAATATTATAAAGTGAAGTAAACGAACAAAAATAAAATAACGTATAAGACTATATGTACGTACAAGTTCTTAAATAATACACTTATATTTACTTAACTATTGTCAACGAAATTGCCTTTGTCCAGGGATGCTCATAAAAAAAACCTTATTAAATTGTCTCTATTAACACGGGAGATATCGCTCCGTGTAAATCCCGCTGGAACACGCTGTATACGTTTTCGTCCGGCCGTGATAAGTAGGTAACGGCCGCGTGTACAGCACAGAGAACAGTTCTTCTTTTGTCGTTATTTTTTTTTTTCGTTTTGTTTTTTCGCCCCGTTCCTTGCAACTGCTATTATAATAATACACCTATTATCTGCGTGCCGTTTAACCTCGCGCAGGGGTTTCGCGTCGTTTAATTCGTCCGACTCTGCCGAAGATTATCGTCTTATCGTATTCGATCACCAGCAAATTTTTTTTTACACATTTTTTTCCCATCATCGTAAGACTCTGGAAAAAAAACTTCGTGCACCGAACGCGGCTAGACCATGATGGTTATTAATACCTGTAATTATGTATATACATACGTGTGTGACACCGCGAACGTGTGATGATGACAATAATAATAATATGCGAGCATATTATAATTTTACGCGTTATTTTTTTCATTATTTTTTTCGGCCACCGCTCGAGTGACGAGCTGCGATTTCGTTGATACGAATTTCACACATCATTTAGCGTCGATCGCGTCCATTTGACAAGTACCTCTATTACAAATATTATACACTGTATATATTATATATATAAATTGTATACGTACGATATACATATATACATAGTGTCGCATAGAAATGCCATTAAACTTGGCGTAAACGTCACTATTATTATAGTAATAATAATTTGACAAACACCACGGGGTGAAATGATAGTAATAAACTAATAAATAATGGTTTAATTTATAATAATATGTTTATTTTACACCATAGTATTCGTAAATTGTAGAAAAATATATTTTATTTAAACAAGTACCTATAGAGATATAGCTACCAAAAAAAAACTTAACCATCGGTTAAATAACTAATTTTACAGAAATGCATACCAAAAACTTACTAAAACTTTGACTTTCCCCGCGGTTAGAATCATATTTCGACAACGATCGTTTTTCACTTTCAAATCAAAATTGATTCAAAGAGACATTTCAAGTGCTTCAATACGTGAACCTCCAAAATATCTTTAACACTGATTACTGACGCAGGATCGTAATTGCATTAAATTCAAATAATAATTTGGTTATTCGATACGTACTCAAAACGTTTTTTTAGTGTAAATCTGTTTTATTTTTTATTTTTTAGTCAATCTGAGGCTATTATATCCTGACGGTTATTATTATTATATATTTTTTTCTGTAAGGTTCAATTACACGTTATAGTTGTAGCTATTTAGATACCAATCCGAATACTTGTGACCGGAGGAGTGGCTTGACCGGAGTCGATTTTTCGTGAATGCATTTGAATAATGTAGAACAAAAATGTAAAACTTAGCAAAAGCGTTGTTGAAAGCAGATCAATAACCATCTGTACGAATTGAATGCGTAGAACTGTCGTAATGATATACGATGGTTTCTTTTTAATAAAAATTATGTTTTCTAAAATAATTGAAAACAAATTGAAAACGATTTGTTTATAATGCGCGTTGGCCAGGACTTGCTATTTTTGTATACCAAAATTAGTACATGTTCACATAACAATCATATGTATGTATATATAGGTTCGTGTGTAAAACATGACGCAATTGAACCATGAGTAAACGGTGCAGTGATGATGACTAATATATAATGTCGAAAAGAGTTGGTCCGTACGCATAGAGATTGAAATACTTTGAGCGGTCGTTTTATTATACGTATATATTTTTCTCCCATGGCCCACGGGCGGCGACCGAAACCGATCTGTGATATTGAAGCTCAGTATACTATTATTATTTCGTATATTATATATGTTGAAACCAAAAGTAGGTTATGAAAAACGAATTTTCTCACATCTATACTGACTATATATATATATATATATATATATATATATATATATATACTGCACATAGTGTGATATATAAGTGCACATAATCAATAAATATATTAGACCTAGATATTCCATAGACCGGGGCCGAAAAATGCGCACATTTGTTATATATTTTTATATTATCGCTGGACGAGGCGAAAGAAAGAAAGAAAAAAAGTCGAAGAATATTAGTCATTACCACCAACACGCAACAATCATGTCAACTCACCATAACGATATAATACATAGATGGTTAACACTAAACACACACACACACACACACACACACGTATTATGTACTCCACGGACCACGAATGTATACTAGCCTATTTGAACAATACGTATTTGACAGGGTGAGGGGGTAATTCGTAACGTTGCGATTTGTCTTGGCCAAAGCTCGTTTTCGCGGAATTAAAAACATTATTCAATCGGAGTGATTCGCGTTTTTGTCGGTTCCGCGAGGGCCACTATTTTGTCACGGCCCAAGTATCTCGCTAATGGTACATAATATTATATGAACGTATAAATGCGGTGTAAAAAATCTGAAAATTCGATACTTGTATGTACAATGTGTACTCAGTACTGTTACGTTCATATGGCCGTTTATCTATATAGGTATACACGTGGAAAATATCGATATCGTGTTCCGCAATATTGTCTTTGTCCGGTCGACCGAGACACCACGGTGCAACATCGGACGTCGTTGGAAATATACTTACCGATTGTATATTGTATCCCTGTGCGAACGAAATATGTGATATGTGACTAGGGTGCGGATTTAAAAACAAGAAAAATTCTGATTTAACGTAGGTACTAATGAAAAAAAAGGTTAAGAAAATTCATTTAAAAATGCCCGGAAAATTCCCTAAAAATGATTTTGATTATTATTCATCTTATTCCTTTATCTTCTTTTTATCCGAAAAATTATTTCCAAAAAATTAATATAAAGTTCAGATAGGTACATTCGTTATATTTTTTTTTTTTTGTTGGCACTAGATAATCAGATGGTGTTTGATATTTTCAAAAAGATAATAAAAATAGAAATTTTTTTCATACAGGAGAAATTCAAAATACATTTTTTAAAATTTTTTTAGGACGTTCAGAAAAAAATACTATTTGCATTGAAATCCGGAACCTATAACGATAGTGGGATGATTGAAGCGGCCCCTTGTACTACTGAAATGGCGACACATCGATGGAATTTTAAACGAGAGGTGGGCGACACTGTATACACAGGACGGCTTCATCGTAGTATAGAATCTGATTCATATTTCTTTACCATGCAACAATCAATGTACGCGAGGTGTAGTCAAGTCGCGTACAACATAATATTATTATTATGATGTGCGCGTTGTAATTTATTCGTGTCCATGTTGGAAAATGTGTAAATTGTTTATTCGGAAACACTTCATATTAGTAATACTGTGTGTACCGCTTTGTATTGCAGTCCATTATAGATTCTGTCCTATTAGAGCAATAATAATTGGTTTTTAGAGACAAGTGCGTTTTTCGATTAACACTTATATTTAGGCAACAAAAAAATCTCGAAATCGTTCGTTTAATATATCGGTGTGTAGTAAAATTCTAAGCGTTGTTCTTTGGAATGATGATTTTTCCTAGGATAGTTGAAAATACAAGAAACCTATTTCAACAAAAAAAAAAAAAAAAATGAAAAAAGACTATAAATACAAAACATTATTAATAATATACTCTTATATATTATATAGTATAAAGAATTGAGTTTTTAAGAATTGCCTTTGCAATGCGGTGATTTGCCCTTATTAGCATATACATAATTGTACAGCGTTTAATTGTTACACGCCAATTTATTTTTGTTTAAATAACACTCGATTTTCAATAGATATATTAAAATAGAGTTATGTTTTTCAAGATCATGTTATCATAGTTACTGTAATACTATATATTATATAATATAATAATATATTTATGTACGGTAAATCGTAATGTGGTACGCAAGTGTTAATGATAACAAAAATATTTATTCTTACCAGTACTCAATAATCTGATTTGATATTTGAATATACTCGTATATATGGTACACGAGTATTATTTTTACGCGCTGTGCATTTATTTTAAAATATCCATTGTTTTTTTTTCTTACGTACATTTCGCAATTTTCATTTATTTCATATATATGTACATAAGTATAAATAATAAATAATTCCAATTGCATATGCGCCACGGCCGGTCGAGTGCATACCATCACACCTCGAGGCTCGAGGCATTAAAGAAATAAAAAAAAAAAAACAAATCATACTATTAACATATATACGGTTAATTCTTCTCGAAACATACTTTGAATCTTCAGATTTTGTAACACGCCTAAACAGGTTAAGTCATTATCATACAACACTTCAACCATCGGGATAACGAACTTGTTATCTTTATTGTTTTTTTTTTTTACTCATCGTTAATAATAATAATAATAAATGCGCGTTTGGCGGCTTTTTTTTAGTTATACCGGACAAATGTATCATACAGAACCGGTTGAATTTTTATACTGTTTGTTGTTAAACATTTGAAAATGATAGTCTTGATGTTATTTTTCCAAGTTGTGTCTATACTATACAGACCTACTTTAAATTTCTGAAATGTATTGTAGGAAATAAATATAACGTATATATTTAAAGTAGTCCCCGGCACTCATTATACATAATAGTGGACACATATCTAATTCATAAAATGGCACGGTGCAGTGTTGCAGCGCGATCGTTCATCACAATAATTATTGAACTCTGTGAATATTATTAACACGAATTCTTGGCAAGTCAAAAATATTCGTTGAATTACGTTGCGAATAGCGGTGGAAAACAAATCTTTATTCATAACACGAACCACGGCTATGGGAGGAACGGAGGATATATAGCTGGTAATCAAAAACAATTCGCCGCAAGTTTTACATAAAGTGTAACCGCAGCGTAAGGTTTTACTATTCAATATCGTTAGCCGTTACGATGACGATGTCAATAACTCAAACATTATATAGGTCTAAAATAGATGTTCCGTCCGTGCATTGCCGTGTCTGTATTAAGTTGCGAGTTGAAGAAGTAATACTACTGCTATACAATGGCAAACACACAATATAACTGTGGATGAGGAAAAATTGATATTAAATCTAGTTTTGCTCGTCCCGTATATTATCGTTGCCTATACACCGCGCCTATACTATTCGAAATGACGTAAACGTAATACCCATACATTAAATATTATATTGTATGCGCATTGTTTTTTTACGGATGGTAATAATTATTAAATTATCGCGGTGTTTACAGAATTTTATGTTAATTTTAAAGGAAAAAATATCTACAAACCTAGACGTACATATTGAGTTATTTTCAATTATTATGGTACACGTGTCCGTTACAATCATCAACATCGATTAGAAGAGGAAAAAATGTCAATCTTTAGCATCGTTAAATGAAGATTTACGGTTTAACAATTATATTGTCAATGTGCCAGAAAAACTCTGCTACAGTATACTAAAGTATATTTTTGCGATTAGTTTCGTTACTCGTACTCTTGATGATTTACCCAGTAAACGATACTTATAATGTACAATATTAAGTGTAGTCCATGTGGTAAATGCATTAGTTGAATATTATATTTTGGTTTAACATTTTCATATTAAACATCAGCTTATAAGTGTGTGATTTATTTGTACTACTTATTAGAAAGTGGATATTTTTTTCTTCGTATGAATCATTATGTTGTTCTAGTGCATGTGTAATGAGTTGCGAAATTTGTCCAATCGTTAATGAATTATTCGTTAACTTGGATTTAATGATTTCTGGAGGGTCGTTTTAATATTTCGCCCATAGCGAATCTATGCTACTAAATATAGTAAATAGTCGACAGCTATATTTTCATACAACGTTGTTGCGGTGTAATACAATATTGCAGGTTGGATCATTTTTAAAATCTATTGTGATCACTATATTTATGATCACGATATATTCCTAAGGATTAGACATTACACATCTATGTTACAATATTGTAAACGGAGTATATTAACTGTTAAGTTATGGCGCTTTCACCGAAGGTATAAGAGCTTTACATACAATTCAGATTCAGTCCAGTAACAGTATAAAATATACGATAAGGCAGAAAAAAAAATTTCGTTTTCATTAGTATACTATGTTTTGGATGTATAATAATGAGAGTTATGCGTTAAAACATAAATCTGCGTGGTACAATATCGAAAGTTTCTCGTTTCCTGATTGCGGTCGATGTTACTCTCGCGAGGAAAACCTTGAGATTTTCATTTTCCAGGGAATCGATCATTAAATATTTCATATTTGTTTTATTTATTGAAAAGTTTAAATAGATTATTGCAGTTAAAAAAAAATGGTTCTCCATTGTATAGCTGAACAATGTGACTATAGTTCGATAGTGGTGGAGGTAAAAAAAAAACCGACCATTATTATTGTGCACTGAGAGAAAATAGAAGATAGAAAGAGATGGAGAAACAACAAATGCGACTACAATGGATAAAATTAATTATTAATTTATTATACGAAGCTTTATTTGTCATTGTCGAAGTATAAATGCAAATCTCTTAATATCATGTAACGGTCAGTAATCAAAATATTGCTAGCACAATTGTCAATTTGTTTTCTTAGTGGTCTATTATTGTATTTAATTTTAATCAGGTCACACGCTTATCGGCGACCTTAAAATGTTTATAAATATACATTTTATTTTTTTCCATGATTTCTTCGGTATCTAAATCGTCTATGATCTAAGGCCTAATTAGACGTATATTTTTCACAACTCCGTACGTACTTTGTCATACGATGGCTGCGCATAGTATCATTGGTTATAGAAATATTTTTGGTATACCTTGGCATAACAAATGTTTATATTCAATAGTGGATACACACTTGATATACATTGTTAAAGCATTGAAATTAGTTGTTCAACAATAACAAAATATACATACGTCTATTATTCAAATGTATTTGATACATACAAGACACGGTGAAAGATAAAGAATAATTTTTTATTTATTTATTTTTTTGAAGGAATATATTGTATTGACCTTGCACTGGTTTTAATAAATATATATAATACTTGGACAGACATGGCACGGTCGAGTCATGAAAATTGGAAAAAAAAGACTGTTAATGATCTTTAAGGAATAAGTCTTGTAAAAATTATAAGTATTATTGTTATGTAACGTATTTTACACAAATTAATTAATACAAATTCCGCAAGGTTAACTATTACGAGTCTTCAAGGTTCTTCTCGGCCGATCAGTGATCATAATATATAATAATAATTGATAATCTTTTATAATATGTTATATTCCGTACACTACTCTTAAAATAATATTATAATATATTGATCGAAACGTATCACGAAATTTCACATTATTATTACAATGATAATACTGTCAACATGAAAACGCGCACTGTATACATGATGTTATGTTAAAATTATTTTTAATTATCGTGCAATCGACTGTAGTGCAATCATTATTCGATTATGTAAACAGAACGTGTGCGCGGTACATGTTGTATTGCGATACGATGAATCTCCGCGCGTGTGATAATACACAAATCTGTTTAAGAATTAATTGAAAATTTCAACAAAAAAAAAAAAATGGTTATGTGTTCGTCGTGACGTGTCTATCGATTTGTACTCATGCGCGACCGAAGGAACACTGCGCACACCCGAACTTGTTGGCGAAATAACGTTTTCGCGTTATTAAAATCGCATTGTGTTCATTGTGTGCATATACGTATGCTGTGCGGCGGATTCTCACACAAGCCACATTTTGTCGTGCGCGCTTCGTCGTCCGCCCGAACGCGTGTGCGTGAAAAAAAAAAATGAAAACAAAAAAAAAAAAAAACATTACGACGATCCTCGTCCTTCCGCAGGGCCGGTCACGACTTCCTCGGCAACGCCACTACCGGCTAGACGGACGTAACCGACGATAATCGTGTGCGAATCACGGCCTATGTCCAATATACCTATACAGGTACCTACGTCATACGCGCGCGCGTATCTCCGGCAAAATTCAAATCGCTGTGGACGAGCATGAAGTCATGACCACTTCGCGGAACGACGACGAACGTCTTAACGCACGCGACTTGAAAATGATTATTATCCACTATCAACGTTTCGATTATAGTTACGATTAGTGATAACGGTCGCGGTCGGAGTTCGTCACCGACAATGCCGCGGGGGTTAAATATCACCATCGTCGTGTAAGAAAACGATAAACATACGCGATAGTATCGACGATCTCGAGGGTGGTGAACGACGTGTTCGACGAGAACGAGTTGAACGCTGTGTACCCAGGTATACCGGACACCAGCGGTTCCCAACCAATAATGGGCCGCGGTACTGGGTCGTGGACCGTGTAACATTAATATTACACACGTCTGTATATTTCTGCATAAAAAAATTTAATCTTTAATCAATTATAACAGAGCAATTAACGCTCTCGCTTGGTTTCATTCAATGTGTCTGATGCGTAATTCGTGTATCCAGAAATTGAAAAAATAGTTATTTTATGCTATTAGTTAGTATTGGCCTCGAAGTTTTTTTTTACACACAACTAAAAATGTTGCGGGACCCGCTGCTGCTCCGTACACTTCTCCACGTTTTTCCAAACATGACCATCGATATGACTTGACCGTATGTAGTCTTGTCTGTTTATGTAAACAATATACGTTGTACATTAAACATACTACGGTGGGAGACGATGAGTTGTGTATCTCATTCAACATTCTCATATAACCATCTTATTGTTTTGAAATTAAGACCGTCTAAAGGCACTAGTCGTCTTACAGTTATTTTGCGATGCGGATAACACAAGTATAATACATCGAGTTATTAAACCAAAAGCGGAACATAGTCTCAATCTGTGTACAAATCTATAGTCGAAAAAATATCTAAAGCATTTATAAAAACCGTCCGTACAATGCGTACTTTAACATATGTACACACGTAGGAAACCACTACTCGACCTTTGGTGTTTTTTTTTTTGCGCGACTGGCACCTGCACGCTGCGCGCTTCTACGACGCAACTCTGTTTTGCTTCTCTCGATCCGTTTTTCTTTCAATAATCCGCGATTTACGCAGGTATCTTTAAGTCGCGGAACCGCAGTGTCAGTGTACCCGCCGCGTAGATAACCACCAAATCCATGCAATAAAGTGGTAAAAAACACGACGCATGCTCGACAAAACCGTACGTGGTGGACCAGCCACTCGACCGGCACGCAATAGCACTACACTCTCGAGTGATGGTCGTAGTTTAAATGTGCGAACTGTTCGTTTATTTATTATTATGTTTCCGCGTGTTTGCGTGCGCGCACCGGTGATTGAACGCGTCTTAAATCGTAATATTCGCAAACTGCGCATATAATATAATCTTGAGTGCGTATGTTTTATGGCCGGTACTCGGCGTCAAAACCGGATCACGTGGCTGTAAAAAAAAAAAAATAACTAAATTAAACGTAGTGTGTTATAGCCTATATAACGTATAAATATAGGAAAATAACAATAACAACGTCACTCTGCTAGCTTTTGCGAGCGTTGCGCTCGAGACGGTCAAGTGTGTCGCAGATAACCGAGAAATGGGATAGGTCGCATACCGGTGTGTAGTACCTATATGATGTGAGCCCGAAGAGAGCTATGCCGCTATGGCATTGATTAAATATATCGATTTAATCAATGGCTACAACATGTTACCGTTGACATGCGCACGGGGTGTGCTGCAGGGTGTGTAGCTGCACACCCTGCGAAAACTCATGCTTAGATACTTTACATTTTTTGTTTATTTTCAAATTTTATTACAATATTATTGATTAAAGTTAAAATTTACCATATATTACTGTTATGGTATAATAAACAAATTAATTATGTGAAGTTAGTCTCATGTAAATTAATAATTGTTTTAAAGTTATACAAACATTTATTATACCGGTCACGAAAAATTAAAATTTTGAATAATTTAGTATTAAATTCGCATCTAGTGTTTTTCTTTTCATCGGCTATACGTAAGAATTTCTGAACAACAATAACTTTAAGCTAAGGTTTAATTACCATTACCAGGAAATATTCATCTTGTGGGTGATAATGTTAGGTACAAGGCACCTATGATAAAATAATTACTCCGCACGTCCTGTGAAAAATTCTTGCGCACACCTATGCATATTACCGTAGTGGGCAACAGTGGTCATGGAAATTCGGTTATCATCAAGTTAAACTATTAAAATTTATAATAATTATTGACTGTGCTATTATTAAAACAAACAATTTGTTGTGTTATTATTTACCTATTAGCAAAGTACAATATTTATCAACTTACAGTTACCGCGCATTAACCACTGCTAACCATTGTAGTGTCTAGCGTTCTCTACGGGCACATTACGTTCCGTGTAACAGGTATTATTATTAATAAATGAAGGGCCTATCCATTTCTTCATTATCTGTGGCTAAGATTTACGCCGAGGACCAAGGCTACATTCACAAACAATAATGCGAGATCATGTGTCATCACATAAACATAATCACGTGTGCATAACATGTAATCATTATTATTATTGTATATTGTCCGTGTCCGTTAGCCCGAAATGGGCAAAATATACCGTCTGAACTACGTAATAATATAATAGTACATATTGCGCATCGTGGTCATCGCGGTAGAGTGTCGTCACTAATAATTGTTTTCACGTGATCCGATCCATCGAGCATTGTTTTTTTTTTAATTTGCATGTCAGAGCCGTGTTTACGTTTATCGAAAATATAATTTTATTGTTTTTATTTTCTCGCGTTGATAAGTCGAAACACTCGAAACCAAGACATACGTTTTCTCTGTGTACCACGTAGTTGTACTGCTCGTCGCGGACCGCACAATCTTTTATTGTATATTATTGTAATACAAATGTTACAACGTTACATACTTTATGTGACTTTAATTATAATATAATTTATTGGTGTATTACATACTGCTCATTCGCGCTCGTCTCGATTCGATTCTGTTTCCTATTTTGTTTCTATATAGTCTTATTTTTACTCATTTACAAGTTTGCACTGTCGACCAATACTATAATACGTTCATTTTTTTTTGTCACTCAAGCCAAATACTCGAATCATAATAATAATGATTTTCAAAATAATGTTAAATTTTAGTACAAAAAATATTTAAACAACTAGGTTCTTGAATATCAATATAATTTCAAACAAAAAGCTATTTTCTATTATCGTTTTTTTTTTTTAACTAGATTTACGGGTTAAATATAATAAAAAAAAACACCTTTTATTTCGTTTACAAAAATAGCATACATAATAATATACGACGGTAATAGGTTAGTTCATTCATTTTAAAGTTTAAACCATGTCTAATAAATAATAATTTGCTGTTTAGCTACACCTATTTGCTATTATTTTTAGTTTTTCGACAACGGTGTCATCTAATTTCAATCATCATTTTCTTTTTAAATGAAATATCGCTATTCGCTTTCCTCCATGGTCTATTTTCCTTCAGTCTCAAAATAAGAAACACGCATGCAAAATATTTAATAATATGTACCAAGTATAAGAATGCATCAAGTATGCATCTGAAAATATGTGGTTTTTACTAATTATCACGAGGCCTACTTATATAATTTTCATTTTTGGAATTAATTATTAATTAAAAAAAAAAATTATAATATAACTAAAAATGATCAATGTAAATGTTAATAAAAATTATTACGATTTTGATATATTTCAGCATAGTACTTTTATTATTATTCAAATAATCTTATATAATACATTTGTAATAAAACGTAAGACTATTACAGATTATTACTACATGAACTGTAGTTATGATTACTAAACACTCTAAACTATACAATTCATAAGGTATATATAACTATTTATGATTATTCGAAATTTATATCTATCCAATTTTTATACCTACTATAACGTAATATAAACTCATAAATATTTATTTAAAATTATTTTTCACCCACTTAATAAATTAACTATCAATAAGTTACTACATAACTTTTCTTAAAAAACAGTTCTGACAATATGGTTGCTTAAAATTCAGATGAAAGTCTATGTATATTAACCATGATTGACTACAACTTTTATGTAGGTATGTATAAAATATAATTTTTAATATTATAATTTATTAGGCCGAAACGTGATATGCCCCAAAACAACAGTATTATAAATCATGGTTCAAATCATAGTAATTAAAACAAGTTTAATTATTTCATTAAAATCGATAATTATATGAAAAAAACAACTTTTGAATATTAAATAAAAAACTGTAAATAATGAAATTGAGAACTCCAAAATAATATACATTTAATAATAATTATGCAATATCAATAAATAATTAATTGTAATTATAACTATTAGAGATGTTATTAGAATACCTACGTCAAATAAATGTTGGCAAAAATGTATGTACATGCTTAGTTTTGACTCAAGGTAATAACAAATATCTACTCAGAATGAACTGGAACAAATTTTGTTCTTTTTTTTGTTGATCATTAAAGATTAATCAAATTTTATATAAGCGACTCAATTGAGATATTCACATTATTCACACGTCTATTAAATATTTACCTATTTTAATATTATTTTGCGGAATTTCCAAGTTATTCATTTTCAAGAAAATAAAAACAAAATATACGAGTCTAGCGTTGCCTTTATCAAGAATGCGATATTATGTCACATATCATTACAGTTATTACGTATTGCTGTAATAATTGTTTACAAGATGTATTGTTTATTTGTTTATCATTTTAAAAAAGTTACTGCTAAGTTAATTGCATTTTCTTATGCGGATGACTTATCAAATATTTATTAACATTACTATAAGAAATGAAAAATGCAAGTGTAATAATTTAATGTAAAATTACGTTATCAATGAATTGTTGATTATAATTTATAATTTATTTACGATTGGTAATAATGATCATTTGTAAAATACATGATATAAAATGTTGATATTTTTAATCAACGTTTCATAAACATTCAAACAAAAATAAATCAAATTCTTCATGAGCATAAGTATAATAAATGTATTTGATATTATAATCACTCGTTTTTTAGCCATTTGTTTCAATCATTAGATCAACGGTGACGTATAAATGTGATATTATGATATTATAAGCATAGGGTGTATAAAAATAAGTAAAAGTTTTCATTTGCCATTTTTATTTACAACCTTCGACGTTAAAACAGCTTAATTATAAATATTCGTTGTTGTAGATGCTAAATCGTTGTGTAGCATGTTATGTACTAGTGATCATTATTTCATTAATTATCTTTGAAATGTAATACTTTTTAATTATGCTAATTTATTTTTCACGAGTTATAACCAACTTAAATTAACCATATTTTATTTTTTTATATTTAAAATAAATAAAACCATTAGGCAGAACTAAGTATTAGTATACTTGTACAATAAATATCATACAATTTATCGACATTAAACGAATTTAATTAAAAGAAATTACGATTTTATGCTTTAATAAACGTTTATTGTTAAATTAATTAATTACCTATACTTATAAGAATGTAAGGTGTTAAAAAATAAAAGTATGAACATAAATTAGTTATCATGAAATGTACGTATAAATAAATATTTAAAAAACGTATTAATCAGTAAAAATTGTTCTTAAAAATATTGTTCTGAGCGCTATAATATTATAGTTTGTATATGATTTTCATTTTTAACAACATAATAAAAATATTAATTTGGAGGATCTTTGATGCTTCTAATATACATACTCGACGTACTAACGTAACCTATCCACAACTCGAAAATGTATACTTTTTGTTTTCTACGTATATTGGTATACCTATACACAAACATAATAGAAACAATGAATGACTTATTATGTTGTTACTCTTACCAAAATGTACTCGAGAGGGCAACAGAGGTTATTATAATTTATAATCAATTGATGAATGCAAGTTACAGTGGCAATGAACTTTGTTAGACGAACCGCGATCTATATTAATTAATTAATTATTGTTTTTTTGTAATTAATTATTGATAATCTAATCTATAGTTTTGAAATCATACTATTCGCGTGCACCTAATGCAAAATAATTACTTTGATATCTGGTTGGTTAACGGTTGAAAAATTAAAAATTCGAAGTATTTTATTTTACGAGTGCCTACGGTGGTGGTATTTCCAAAAACACTTTCAAAAAATATAACAGTCCAAATGCATCACGAATGATTAACTTTTTATGTCGAAAATAGATCGCAAGTGATCGAGAATGAATTCCATTGCAACCCGACCGAACGATTTGTGTCGGACGATTTGAAAGTGCCCATAAAAGTGAAGTTTCGAGAATTCGCGCGCACCCGTACACGATATGGTATTATGCTTTTGTCGCGTGTAAACATTACGCGAAACGATTTGAGTAGGTAGTTTTCGATGTTGCGTAGGCATGCACAATGGCTTTTGTTTCTCGAAACGGTGTTCAGAGACACGTCCCGTCCGTCTTCGGCCGCGGTCTGACTCGGCGAAAAGAGTGAGCGAGAGAGATCGGAATGAAATCGACTGTTCACGAGAACGCGCACGGAGTTACACCTACAGTAATAATAATAAATTATAATATACGTTGTAGACGCGTTGTAAAGTAAGTAATTATCGATACCGTGCGCTCGGACTGTAGTAATAACGCGCACGCGATGGAACAGGATTTTCGGGCGTCTTGAAGCGCTGGTACCTGTACGTACCGGTGTCGCGGTATATACCAGGCTGGTACACGCGTGTTATGTACCTGTCAAAAAAAAAAAAAACATGTCGTTAAAGACGGTATACGGTTGGGTTGGATTGGGTTACACCGGGTAACAACGACGGTTACGCGTGTACAACAATAATATAATGTTATGGTACGCGTGAGTTTTGCGAAATTCGCCTTGGGTACGAGGCGCCTGGGCGGTGGCCGATCGCGGATCCGCGAGTCGAGTTTTGTACGTCCTTTAAACGATAATAATTCATCGGCAATGGGTGTACCTATGGCGCACACGCGAACACGCACGAGCATACGCACTATAGCGCGTACACCTCGGGCCAAATGTCCGAATCGGCGTTGCAGAAGAATCTGCTCTGGTGGCTGCGATCGCCACCGCAGCAGACTTTCGCTTTTCTACGGCCGCGCGCTTGTGGTGTTCCACATAAACGTCGAGCCGCGAAAACGCCGCCGACGCCGCCGCCGCCGCGAGCGTATTATTATTATTATTATATGGTAAGCACATATTATTATTATTATTATAATACGGTGTACACGCGGCTTAATATTACAATCATATTTCCATCGTTTCATTTTTATTTTTCTCCTCTCCGCGTCTACGTCCCGTGGCTGTAGCGCGTGCAACGGTAACGATGTACGAATCGCGTTTTTCCTTTCGTTCGTTCGCGCGCGCGCAGACCATTGTTTGCACAAAACGCGCGTGTTGCCGGGATCTCATTACGGTTGCGGTTTTTTCGTTTTTGTTTTTTTTTTTTTTTCGCGCTCTCGGGATTACCGTGAAACCGGAGAAATTTTTACGACGCGTAATAACAATTCCTATACATTTACGATGCCCGACCGCGGCGTGCACTCATCGCGTCAAGTTGTGCACCGCGCACAAAACGTAGGCACCTACTGCATCGCTGTGAACATAAATACAATATTCCATACGCAACTCAGAACCCGTGCGATTCGCGTTGTCGCGCACTATAGTATGTGCTCGGGTGTGTGTGCGCTAGCCGTGACGATATAATATATCGTAAGTTTTATCGTTTTTCGACGTCCGAACGCGCCCCCATCTACCCTCTGCGTCGTCCGGAAACACTTTTCCTTTCGTCCGCGCCGCGGCCAAAGATAAGGTGAAGGTGTTTCGGTTTTGTGCGTTAAACAGCCCATAAAATGTGCACTTTGTGTGTACAATTATTAATTACGATCTCGACGTGGATAAAATAATAAATGTATAAAATATGAATATGTTTTTATTTTTTTTTTTAGTAATGTGCTATACGATTTCATTCGTTTACGCTTGATGCCTCTGAGTACCATAAACACGTCTTCGTACAATTTAACATAAAACAAATTAATATTTAGAACGTTTTTACAACGTTGTATGGTAGCCCATAACTGTCTTATCTTATATAACTTGGTTGTACGAAGGTGCCTATCCCATTTTAGCCTACATTGATACTAGTTTTACCGTACAATAGTTGTATACGGTTCTGATTTTTTAATTTCGTGTTTAAAAATTATTTCATTTCAATTATTTCACCCAACTTTCGTTTTTTTTTTTTTGTTAATCAAGTTATTGAAATTGATTTGATTTTTACTTCGTTCTTACGTACCAAACCTGTGCTCTATTTTTAATGAACTGCTTATATATTATATATATTATATTCTGTACAATTTTTTACTTTATTTCATTTTTTTTTACCGTACCAGGTAGTCGTTGAATAATGTATGGTTTGCCTATTTTAAGAGGTATATATTTTAATATCAATGTTACCAATCTAGTTAGTTGATTAATTTTAAAATTTAAAATAAATATTTATCAGGCCAAAACATATTAAATTGTATTCATAGTACTTAACTCAAGTTTTTGTTTGTGTGTGTGAAGTTATGGTTAAAATGATATTTAATACAATTATGAACAGTAGTTGTTATTCGCAAATATTCATTTAATTCTCGTGACTGAAGCCGTTTATTCTAAAGGAGCTAAAATTATACTTCGAAAAGTGTTCTTCTAATAGATCGATATTGGCTGAATGAATTTATAATTATTTATTCGTGGTTTTTAAAGAAGAGGAAATAATAAAATAATATGAAAAGTTTTATTGATAGAATTAATTTTATCAATTTATTCCAAATTTGAGTCCTTGTGAACAAAACTGCTTCTATAACGATGATCATGAACACTGATATAATATTTGTTAACAGTAACAAATCTGTAAAAATACAATTTTCTCTTCTAGTAAACTTTGCAAAATATCTTTTATACACGTATAGTACACCTATTTAATACAATAATAGTTATTCTTACGACATTACAATTCAATTATCTAAAAACAGAAGAATAATCTATTGTATTCAATTAATTCATTTAAGTGACAATGTAGCGAGACTCCTATGTATGATATTGCTTCATCATGGTTTGGTACCTTCACATTGAATTTGTTGATGATAACCGATTAGCTTTGATTCTTATTCAGTAACTTATGTTTTTCTAACTCGACTCTTATTATTTTAACGATTAAAATGAATCCAATAAAAATATCGTAAATTAAGTAATTTGGCTTTTTAACTTGCACATTTGTAGGTAATTCTAAAACTAAATAATATTCAGTGAAGTAAAATTAAAAATTTTCTTCGTTCTTTTTAATGGAACAAATAGTTGTTTAAATGAGATACATATTGAAGTGTATTTATTTTGTAGTCATAACTGCAGTTTCCTTTTGATGGACTGTTAATTAATTATCTATGAACTAGAAATATTCAGAAAATCCATAAGATAACTCCTACAAGCTCCAGTGATCCATATTTTCTAAAATTGTATTACATTGAAAGGCATACGTACGATACTCGTATAATTGCTAATTAAACGCTAATATTGTAGTTGTAAAGTATTTTCTTATGTAAATCGTATAATATTTGAATTGTTGAAATAACTCGACGTCGATGTAGATTTACAGTATGTAGTGTGTACATATATGTATACTTGCATGATGTTGTATATAGTTGCATAGTTGCATTATAATAATATAACACACGAGTCAAGCTTAAAAAAAATGTTTCGTCCAATAGTGCGGCTAACTAGTACAATGTTGTCATTGGACTTTATTTAAACACAGTAACGGCCGACGTAGGTGCAAAACAATAATAATAATAATAATAATAATAACAATAATAATAATAGATAATAAAACGAACACACCAACTCTTAATGAGCATAGAGTATACGCCTGTGCGGCTGTGTGACGTGTATTATTGCGTACTACTATGCGTGTGTGTTCTTTCCGTAGTGTGCCTACACGGGGCTGCACAGTCGACGTGGTAGGTGTTTGTTGTAATAATATCTGCGCACAGACCATAATGAGATTTGGCGCGTGAAGATCTACGGAGAGGTCGCGACCAAAACAAAAGCGATCGATAAATCATTCGATCGATTGCCACACGTTTTTAAACGGAAACGTCTTTCGAAGAGACGATAATAATAATTGTCAATACATACGTTTTAAATATTATGTGTACAACAATCATATTTCCGACCACGGAATTTATCGTATATCTATACCACCATTATACGTTACCATGTACCTACCGCGTACGTATAATAATAATAACGATATATTCCGACTATAGTATACACCTATACGAATCGCTATCGTAGAATCGGCAACGTGGGTATATTTTCGCGTCCGAGGAAGTGGCGAGGGGGAGGGGGGTCGGCACACATATGTCGTTTGCATCCTATCGTTTTCTCGTTTGGTCCATCTCAAGGCAAACATGTTCACCGTGTTTTAACACACTAATATTGCTCTTTTTCCCCTCCCGCCATCGTCTCAGACCCAACCCCACTATACCACTCGCGACCGCAACGGTTTTCGCCGCTCACAAAAGAACTAGGCAACAAACACACCCTGATGCTGCCGCCACTCCATAAGTCGTCAATTCTAATGTGTGTTATAGATGCATGTTTTATAAAATCAAGTTTTAGAATGACAAGTCTTAGTAAATCTATATTTTAGATTATGAAACTTTTAGAAAAACTGCGTATAAGATTGTAAATTATTATTACCACCTGTTGGTGTAGAATACGATAAAATTCCATATTTGTGATCGGGAAGACGGGAAATATCAAGATACAAATCTGTGAAGAATAGATGATATTTCTAATATTATGAGTTAAATGAATTTATGAAAGCTATTGCTATATAGTCTTAAGTATTAAAAATGATGTTTGTTTCTGGTTTGTAAGTAGTCGTTTTTTAAAAACATTGAAAATTTTTTTGATTTGAAAATGAATGAATTATAATACATTTTGTCGTATATATACAAGTATATTTTAGTAAAATAAATATTTCTAAAAGTTTTATTTGCTAAAACTCGGCATTCCAACATAATATGACTTTCTAAAACCTGCCTCACTACCCTTATGTATACAGTATACATATACTGCTTGTTGCGATCGTCGACGGAAATACACTACGCGAATTGTGTACATATCATAAGTGTGCCAAATCAAATATATTATATTATTAATGATATATTTCATTCGTAATACGAGTGTCGTGTTCAGCCGGTATATTGGGTAAACATTTAAAAAAAAATTACCTACCGTCGTGCCCGGCTAAACGGGTATTATATATAAACCTAACAGTATTATAATTTATAATCAACTAAAACGAACCCATTTCACAGCAGTGCATTCTGGGTACTGGGTGTATTATGTTAATTAACTGTTGCAAATGAAAAACAAACGTGCGTCGTTGCACTGTGTTGTAAAAATGTTTAACAAATTTCATAAACTATTCGCGTCAAATACACGCCAACCGGTAACCATAATAATAACACACTTATATACTTACGCGTTTCCTGTTGTCCATTTGACGGCGGACGGACAAAAACATCATTTAATAATAAATTTAGGTTAATTACCAAAACCTCGGTTTATTATTGTATTATTATGATCTACCAACTAGATTCGATCGAGTATGGCGCGGCGTCAAAGGCATATACAGCCTTCGATTTTCAACTAGTTATAATTATTCAATTTTTCTTATGCGTTTGTTTATATGATGGCAACGTTGTCGTTTTATAGTAGTTATATATTGCAACACTAATTAATAATAATATTTTAGAATCATAAGTGATTCTTATTTTATTTAAACGATGCAATTCTTGTATTTTTACAATGTACAGATAGATCATTTTTGTCACGTGATATAAGTACAAGAGGTCAATCATTGTATATTTTTTTGGATTATCTCTCACGAATTATCTGTAAACTACCCCCGCAGACGTTATTATAGGAAACGATTTCCGGTGTTGTTTTAATAGTTTAATACCTAGTTAATTAAACCAGACTATATATACATACGCCGTATGTTTAACTGTCAAACTGATGCCACAATGTTCCACTCGTTTCCTAATTTATCAATGATTGATTCATTAAGTTATATTCTAATAAGCTATAATATCTTACACTTCTTGTAAAATTCCTTTGCTGTTATAATTTCCCACTCACCAAAAATAAGACCTTTTTTCGTTTCCTAATTTTGTTCTTATGTTTACAAACAGAGCATGGAAACGTCGAATGAAACAATATATATATATTACATAAATGATTACGTGTATCGTATGAAAAGAACGTACGGTGTCAACGAACAAAATATAGGTTAAAACCCGATTTTTCTTCAGTACTATAATTTTAAAATTCTGTTTAACTTTTAAAACCACCTTTATAACTCGAATATTGACTCCGTGTCGATGCAATATAGAATATTCGTGCTCGAGTCTCAATGTTTATACTTAAATCTATACTCTGTAATTAGTATATTATAACACGCTATTACGAAGAAATTAGATTAATTCTCATATTATAGTGGTTTTAAATTGTATCTATTAAATCATAAAAACATGTTGAATTTGTAATTCTTTATACAATTTATCTGTTTAGATTAATGCAGTAATTCGTAATCGCTAACATCACAGTTTACATAAAAACTCGTCTCGATATTTGATAACAGTTGAGTAATTTGCTATAGAATTGTATTACATATAGGTATATATTTGAAAAAAAAAATGTCTGTTTGAATTTAACTTTTCCGGTAGTATTCTCTACAACATACTTAGGAACAGAAAGTGCTATCCTTCTTTTAAAAAGGGTTTTGAAAACTGATTTGAAACCTCGAACAAAAATTGTTTTTTTTATCTTCTGTCTCCATAGTTAATAGTTTTTGATAAATCGGGTGACAGGCTACCTTATTTTTCGTCTTTACTAAACCAAACCGTATTACAAAATCTTTAGGTAGTTAAATTCATCACCAATTGTTTTCGAGAATGTCACAAAAACATAGTAGTACGTGCTGTGGAACTATTTTGCTGGAGGTTTCGCTGACTTAGTACGCTATTTGTTGCCCGATATACATTGAAACAATGGGTTATTTCCAGTAGAAATGTATAAACAACGTCAGTACAGGGCTTTTTGATTTTGAAAGAGTTTAAATTTCATACTCTAAAAATGTTCTTTTCTTGCTTTAAGGCTAGAGAATTCATCGATAAAAATAAGTACCAATTTTAAAGCACAAATTTGCGCCCCTTCATAATAATTTGCGCCCCTGGCGTGGGCACAGTTCGCCATACCCTTGCTACCCTTGCTACGCCACTGACTAGAGTATCTACCTTTATAATTGATCAAAATAATTTTTAATCAATGACATCAAATCAAACTGTATTATCATATTTTCTTGAAGACGCTATTTTTTTTTATCGAAGTAACCAAAATCTTTTTAACTTGCCTATGAAACAAATCATGTTCTGAAAAATAATCTATTTAGTCAGAATAAAAACTGTTTTGTCAAGCATTATAGCTTATACAGTATTTTTAATGCACTTATATGTAGTTGTTATTAATGTAACTATACTACTATGGAATATGGTAGTTATAATAGTGAAGTTGAGGTCTCTGTTATTGTTTTTCAACAATGAATTTGAAGTATTTTTTCCCGAGAGATTATAAATATCGAGTTTTTAAGAGTTTTTATTTTGATATCTACTAAAATATATTTATAAATGATTTCTTGGCAAACAAAAAGTGTTTTTTTGATGTAGGAAATAAGTACCCATAGGGTATAAACTAAAATAAAAATAATGTTGGTGAACTGCCAAGTGTATAAAAATGATAAGTACGTTATTATTTATTTCTATAAATAAAAAAAATGTGTACTGAAACCTTATGTGTACGCTTTTGACTCAACCAGGTCATATTATCCTCACATGCTGTGAGCTGGATTAAATAGATTATTAAAAATATACTATAAATTATAACAATCCAATTTATTAGTCTAAAGGTGAATACTGGGTAATTGTATCATGACCCGGCATAGGAGGATTTTCCTTCTATTTATATCAACAAGGAAATTCGATCATTAAGTTGATAAATATTGTTAAAGCGATATCCGTTGATAACAAAAAAAAACAACAATTTAACTTTTAGCGCATATGAAACATACATTTTTTTGATGTTATAGTTGAATAAGAGAAAGATAAAAGTTACAAAAAAAAATTAATTATTTCAATACTACTTATTTATATACTCGTATAATATACCTATCTATACATGATATTTTTAAATTATAATTCTTACTGTTTTTATTACTTAACGGTATTTATTGTTGTAATAAATTAATTTTTCATAAAATTTAATTTCACTGAAGTGACTAATTTTCTATTAAACACCGTGAAACACTCAACAATTATTTTTACATTAACCGTGTTAACTTTCTTAAAATATTTTAGATGGTGAAAATATGACTAAAAACAAAAAAAAAACATATTATGATGAATTCGAAAATTATTATTTTGTCTTTTCATACCTTCCAAAATACTAGCAAGTACTGTCTTATAAAATGCATTTTTCATTTTTGTACCCAATAAAAGTATACATATATAATAATCGAATTAATTATGCTTGTGATAGAACGAGTTACTTGTTGATTTTATACTGCCGTTTTCTTTATGTTCGTAATTTATTGGGATTAAAAATGTAATACTTCATTAAATCGGAAATTGAACACTTTTATATTAAGAATTTAAAATAGTTTATATTTCAATTTACTCATTAATTGTCCTAATCTCAAGGATAACCACTTCGAACTTCGAAGTAATGTTATATTTCGACCAGCAACCGTTTATATTATAATTATATTAACGACATGGATAGTTAATAATAATGCGTGTTTTATGGTTTAAAAATTGTACTCGCAACTTACCTTAAAGTAAAATACCTAAAGTATTAGAAAGATCAGATTGTTTTTGCGTATAATGACAATTTTTTCTCTGATCACACCGTTGTATAAACTATCAAACCTGAAAATTCTTAAAGATGTACTATACTTGTTGGATGCTGAACTATACTCAGAATCATTTATATCAAATTCAATACGTAAGCGGAATCAGTTACTATTTCGACAGCAATATGCCAATACCCTATGCAACTGTTGTAAATTAGTAATTTCGTGTTTTCAGACTTTGCATTATATACGAAAATATTTCTTGCATATTTCAAGTTTCAACTACACCTAAAATATCTTCCATACCTATGTCTTGACAAATAATTTTTACAAACATTCAATATTCTATAGGTATTGCACTTATTATAAACCGAATTATTCGTTCTGAACAGTTTTTTAAACGCAATACGATTACCTTATTGCTTTTAAACTGAAAGATATCCCAATAGCTTACCCAATTCTTATATCTCACGGTACAACGTTCTTTTTTTATTAATTATGTATTTGCTATTAGTGTTATTATTATTGTTATAAATCAAAACTTTAAACTTTTAATATAAAATATCTATATATTTAATAATGAACATTTTATTTATAATTAACGTTGAAAATAATTTAGGGAAATTCAATAAATTATTCAAATAAACAATAAAAAACTCATTTAAATAATAAATGTATAGGTATACTACTTTTTTATCAATTAGCTTCACCTTTCAAATTATTTCATTATTTAATTGCACTGTGTTCTTTATTGTTTTAAGTCTGTAGTCGTTTTTGAAGTAGTATATTGTAACATTAATAAGTTTATTTTTTACTTAATAACTAATTAATTATATGTACGTATTTCTCTTGAAGGGAACTCTAATGGAATTCGATTTTTGCACAGCAACCGACTAGTGCATTAATCTAAGAATGGGTACTAAAGACAAAAAAAACCTTCGGTAATTATAATATCGTGCCACAGAAAGAATATTATATAGTGTAATAATGAATATTATTTTATTACTCGTCGTATCCTTTAGCCAAACACGAAATAATATACTATGCTTTATGAGTCTCCCGTTGTGGTTATTGGCCGCGCATTCCCCGAGGGTTAGGTGAGTTCACTCGACGATATAACGACGGGTATTTTTATCCGCGTGCAAAGAGTCTATGTATGATGTATCATGCGTATGATCAGTTTCGACAGTTTGAAGGTTTGATAACTACGTGAAGGATTTCACGAAACTGAAGACAAATCAAATTAGATATACTATGCACTAAATTACATTAAAAAGTACGTTAAGATGAACGCAGGCGAGCATGCACGCGCACGCACACGCACACATCAACACACCGTATAGTTAAACTCAAATCCATACCAAAAGGCGCAGACTTTGTCACCTCTTATGACCAACCGTGTTGGTTGTTACTTAAAAAGCGCACATCAAACGCCAAATTCCCTTTATTACATAGCTTACACAGCAGTTAGATATTGATGTCAACATTATTTGTGGATTTTTAACGCTGATAATTCAATTTATATATGTATAATAGCGTGTACACGGTGTATACTTTAGTAGATTTCAAGGCAATTTTATTTTTCAAAACATTATTCGCTTAGTATAATTCTGTTACCATACAAACGGTCTTCGGTCGATTGTATTCAACTCCACGAAGAATTAGTTGCGCTTAATCAAATGGTTCCATTCGTGGAACGTGTAAAACGATCGATTAATCAGATTTTCTAATTTATCAACGTTCTTATTTTAACACAGTCTTTGATCGTTTTCAACTTCCGGATAATATGCCACCAATCGTGGAAGTCGGTACGGATAAATATTTTACTCCGGTGGCCTGGAATGGAATATAATATAATATAATGAATATTAGGTAGCCGAGAAAAATTGGTCTGTCCAATTTTCAGAAACCGTAACGTCATAGAAATATAGGTTAAACTGATGAACTTGAAGTCATTTGTACCACGTCAGAACAAGTTTGGCGACTTTCTTAGCCTGTCCGTTTGCCATGTGATTATGTAAATTAAAATGTACGCTCAAAGACACAAATCATTAAGTACAATATTTTCTTTGCATTTTGGTGGTATTCATTCCAAACAAATATGTAAATGACTTATTCTTAATTGAATCTATATTTACATCAACGTTTTACGATATAATTATACTGTGAATTGCAATTTTTCCAATTGCTACACAAATATAACCGGAACTTATTGGTTAAAATAATAAATAAAAATGTAAGAAGTCTGGATAAACATTGAAAACCATTAATTTTATAACATGTTAATTATTCTGTAGTTCAACTAAAATCAAACATACGCCTGAGGCTATAATACAGTTTTAATGATCATTAATTATTATATAAAGTTAATAAATAAATACCTACTAGTTATCAAACAAGGATATGCAATATGCATTCTACAATTACAATTAACTACAAGTTAAATTTTGATAATAATTATATTTTCTGATATTTTTTATAGAATTACTATACCTTATTCACTATTAGTTCGCTATAATTTCAAGGGCAATCAACTAAGCTTGTACCATATTAAAATGTATACAAGGCGATTTATTATTTATTCAGAACATTCGATTTGATTGTGGAAAAATAGTATATGGTCTTTATAATACTAGAACATTGAATAGTTAAAATAAAGTCGAACGCACCTCACACTGAATAATAAATAAACTTAGCATTATAATCTAATGACATATCAGTATTTTATGCATTAAAGAAATGTTTCCTAATAATATGATTTTACTAAAAAGCTCTAAAATAATGAATTTATCTTTTGCAGGCTATGGAGACGGACGTAAGTCAAGACTTTGAAGACTATTGGAATGAGTATAAGATCATACAAGAAACAAGGCAACTTGATAGTTACCTGGACGAAGAATGTCCACCGGAACAAGACTTCGTCGCCGCTCATCTACCCGAAGGAGCGGTAGAAGCCGATTGGCTGTCATCTGCGGGTCTGTCATTCCTGACCGAAGCGTTTGAAAATGGCTGTGAAGTTCCTGACTCAGAACTTGAACCAGCGATCAGGCATCTCTCCACCAGACAAGCTGATGCTGTCCGGTTGAGAGTGCATTCGCTCAATCACACGGTCCGCCAAAGAGGTAGACAGCTAAAGGCCAGACACAAAAAACCTGATATCAGAGACGTTTTTCGTGACTTTGAAGTAAGTTTAAGAGTCTTATTCAAGACAGAGAAATTCTTTTACATTTAATATAGTATCATTCAGATTTCAGATTTTATTTTTAAAATAGCTTTTAAGTTTTTTACTAAAATTTATCGTTTTTATGTACATTTTCAATATGGAAATATTTCAGAATATTTGAATACTTATTAGTTAAATATAATAGTTACGAGTTTATGATTTATAAGTTATACCTATTATATAACCCATCAGTTATTATAACACTAATCGATGGACATTTTTAAGAGATAATATTTATTTTTGACAAATATGTACATTATTATCAAGTATATAAACTATTCGTAAAGGGGTGTAGTGGTATACCTATATAGTAGGAATATATTCAACGTTTTTATGACAACTTAATGCTATGGTGTTATTGCACTAAACATTAATATTTTTTATTTTTTGTCATAGCTATACATCACGTAATATTTATTTTTTTATTACCAAATGTTGATATGATCCGTAAATTATTTGATAGCATATTGACTAAAACGTTAATACTTAACATTATTCGAAAGAAAAGTATTAAAAGAAATAAACTACTCAATGTAAATTATAAAATACTAAAATATAATATACATAGTAAAGGGGTTCCTAATAAAAAGTTAAGAATCTTACATGAATATTTCGTATTTTAAATTCGTTGTACATAATCCTGAATTATTTATTCCAAGTGTACGTATTGTGTTCAATGTAATAATTTTTTTCACATTAAAATAAATCTAACAAGAGACAATTTAAAATGTTACAATTTCGGATAAGCTACTAATGTTGAATTATTTTTTATAAGAATTATGTAAATATTCTATGTAAATAGTTAAGACTCTGGACTACAGAACATAAAATGTAACAAAATAAATCGGATTAGTATTGAAATGCTGAGGCAATCCTTAAAAATTAATAATGATTTATCGGTAGTTGTAGTCAAATAAATAATTTTTTCCTTTTTTTCAATAACATTAAATATGTGTGTGTATGCAATTACTATATTATATTATACTATAATACGCACTGTAAATGTATTCATATTTCTGTTAATATTTGCCATCGTGATTGCGAGGCTTATCTTTATTATTCATTTAAGTTAGTCAGTTATATTATGTATATCTAGTACATGTGTTTCAAAAATTATTTTTGTTTCAAATTTAAATATATTGTTGCTTACATACAACGCTTAAATCGTTAGTACAATTTAATGATATTCATTTCAATATATCTCGTGTTCTTTAAAAAAAAAAAAAACAGTTATCAAGTTTGCAATTATGTTTTGTAATAATTTTAAATGTATATATGTATATGTTATCGTCAAAAATTCCGGGTCCACATACAGTGATAGGAAAAGTGTTTTGATCAATTTAACCGTGTGGAACCTCTAGAAAATATAAAATATCAAGTTGCAGTTTGTATATTGCGTTGATCAAAATATTATTTCAGAACAATTTCTTAGTCTTTAATTTTCGCGATTCGAACTGAAAAAATTCTAACATGTGTTGTCCATTATTTCAGAGCTTAAGTTCTAGCTCCAGATCAAGGAGTGCAACGCCGGATTCGGACTCGAATAGTCCACCCATGTCATGGTCTCAAACAGAAATAGCAGTACCTACACCATTACCAAAGTGAGTAGACAAATTTTTATTTTAGTTCACTGACCTCTCGTGAGAATTACAAAAAATTACATAACACTTCAGAAATGTATAATAAACAAAACAGTAGTGGTAGATTATATAAATATGCAATAAAAAAATATATATATTAAATAAAATACTATTAAACGGAATTAATTACTCATATATGTGATAAATGTATTGGTAGAAAAATGAAAAATATGTCACATGTAATAAAAACATAAAAACAGAAGTGTTTTAATGCAAAATGCGTTATATAATATTATCATTTCTGTGTATACTTGTTGTATTATCCGATTATAATAATACTTATTCAAAGTGATTTGTAAACGTTTTTCTTTGTTTTCGCTACTCATTAATCAAACATAATAAAGAAAAATAGATTAATACCATTAAATTAATTAATTTAATTGGTTACTGACAGAATACTAAACGATATTTTATTTTAGAAAAATGAACGTGTTTATTAATCCCTTTTGAGTTGCACAATCATATGTATCATATGTATTATATATTATAATTCCGCAATTAATATGACATAATAAAACGAACGAACTCTTATTATATTAATAATTTCTCTTTGTGGTTTATGTTAAACGTGTGCAACATAAACTTGAATTAATTGCTTCATGCTCACATCAATTGATTTAACAATTACATGTTTTTAAACTTTTAGTGTATTCATATACTCGTATACTGAATACTTTGAAATTCGCAAAATTAAAAAATTAAACTGTAAATACTTTAATTAACCAAATATAAATTGTAATAAATGACCATAGTTGCCGAGTTTATACGATCAATATAAAAAAAAAATTATTACAGTATTGTAATATATCTTATAAGCGTTAAAATAAAAACATCTTTTAAATGTGTCGGGCATTACTATAATTTATTTATTCGACTTAAATGTTATTTGTCAAACCTATCCCAACGAAATACATACACTTGGTGATTTATTCAATCCGTTCTTTCTGTTAGTATTGTTACTATTTATTACTTGAGCTTATTGTTTTTTATTGTAACAGATAGTCGAAATAAAAAAAAAATTCCCAAACCTGAAGGTTGAATTCAAGCTAAATCATATAAAATTCTAACTATATAGGTATACTTTGAATATTTCATTGTATTGGACATAGATGTTTATTTTCTGTGATCAAACTTTTAACTGTACCTAATTAATTTGAAAAAGTTTAAAATATACATTTTATAATAATTTAAGTGCATATGAAAGGTTAATTGAATCATAGGCCATAAGCTATTCTATGGATATTTGATTACATCATTTTTTTTATAGATTTTACACAAACATTACAAGACCAATATTTTTACCGAGTATTAATGTGATTTTTAAATATTTTTAGATAAAATGAATAACTCGTTGTAGTCTATGACTATTTTCCGTATTTCATAAAATTATAAATTAAACAGAATTGTTTCAATTAAAAAAATATACAATGTTTTGTTGCGAATTGACACTATTTAGGATCTTGATTAAAAAATGTAATGCTATGAAAATATCTAATTGAAATTAAGAAAGTTGTATCAGTATAGTTATTATTTCCTTCTTATGACGTAAGGAGGCACTATGAAATTTGTCGCCGACGGCGAATTCGTTGACATGGCTCCGGTTTCGGGTATATTAGAATCATACTTCTATTTAATGTAATTATTTTAATAGACGAATATTATAAAAATGTGTTCTGACTGATAGTGGTTGAATCTAAAGAAATTTTGAGTTTATAACAACGATATGTTTGAGGGTTGGAAATGAAATTTTTTTCGCCAAGCGATATATTGTGTTACATGATTTTTCTTTAAAGTTTCCTTAATACTAAAATGAGTTGTTGTTCCTCCGTGTTATATTATTAATTACTCCAGTAGAAATTCGTAATCATATCTTCATGGACGGAAAACAATTTAATCATAAAAATGGAGCACAAATAACAGCTAGCCTAACCCTAAAATCATTTCTATGATTCAATGTTTCTCCTGTTCAGCGAAAAGGACTAGGTCAAGGACCTACGTATTTCTTGGCGGATCGTTCAGAATTCATAACCATTTTCATATGGCTCTATTATTTTAGAAATAATATATTAAACAAAACAGACCGTGTGTAATCGTTTTTCGAATGCAACTACTGTATTGCATTCAAGTTATTAATTATTATTAGCAAGTAGCATACTACACAACTGTCAAGTGCGATCTTCTTGAAGTTCACGTCCCCTGTATGTCTGCCCATCTGTATACCTTATCAAAGTAACGAAGGATAAGACCCGAAGTTTCTGAATTTAAAATAAAGTTTTCAGTAGCATGACTTTATTAAAAAAAAAAAACACATATTTAACTATATTTTTCTTCTTTTTTTAACTACTCATATATTTTTAATTCAAAGCAGACCGTGTCTTTGAGTCGAGTTTTTCACTAAAAAATATCTATAAAACTGTGATAAAAATTAGTTAATATAGATACCTACAGTTTTTCATAACATTTATGCCCAATTATAAGCAAATCGAGCTCCTTTAAAATTAAATTAATCATGTTTATGATTATTTATAATGAAGTCGAATCAAGTGAAGCGTGTCAACCAAACCTAACCAATTTATCGCTTTTTTATGGATAGTTCTATTTTTATTACATTTTGTATGTATATAATGTATGCATTTATTTCTGTGATGATTAAAAATTTCTTTGAAATGCAATTTATTCTATAATATGCTTTATATGGATGTTGTAGTCCATATCATGGTTTAAGTTTTTAATTAGCAATCGGTATTTTGAGGTATCATTAATAAATTATTGAATACGATTTAATTATACGTTTGGCCCGAGGTTGGTAGGAAAATATTCGTTACCCAAAAATATTTGATTAATATAAAAATGTATTATTCTTAAGCACCGCATAGTTGCTAACATTAAAAAATAAAATAAACATATTTTATAATTGTTATTAGATCTATTTTATACAACAGAGTTATGTCAATTATTTAGATAATACCTGTGCAAGTTTTAAAGTTTTATATATTTTAGAATTATTTATGATTTTAGAGAAAATATTTATTTATCAACTGATAATATTATGAATAGTGTAACATTTCGTTTTCGAATTACGGGTTATTTAGTGTTCAACGGCTTGCGCGGACCACAATATACTTCACAAACTTTTCGAAATACCAAACAGTGGGTTTTTTTTTTTTTCAAATCGATATTTGATGCCGCTCCTTTTGCAGTCTAACGAGAAATAATAAGACGTGACTAGATGAGAAAATAATTAGTCCAAACCGTGTCAGGTAGTCTCGGAAGAATCGCCGGGTCATAGTGTAGTTTAAGTAGCTACTGATGGTGCCGTTTCAGATTATTGTAAGCGCGCGCGCGCGCGGGCGGGCGGCTTTCGCGCGTCCATCACGAAACAAGACGAACTTAAAATGTGTTGTTCGGACGTTGTTCTAACCGCGTGCGAGCGAATCACATTTTCATAGTGTATACACTATTATTGTACGCGCAGTGTCCAGCTCACGCACGCGTCATTGCATCGGCCGCTTCATACAATAGGCAATAGCCGTGTAACACCTGTGCTGTGTTGGAATAATATTCGACGAAATGATTGCAGCGCGTGTATAATACGCTATAGAACAGCGTGGTAATGGCCAAAAACAATGATGATGATGAACAGTTTACGAGAATGGTAAAATATAATGTAATGGTAACCTCTCGGCCGTGCTCGGTACGCGGCAGACTGCAGTAATCTGTTTCCAGCGGCTAATAATTCTATTGATAATAATCGCGGCTGTCGGCCGAATGAATTGTAGGGATGCATCAGTGCACACCGCAGCGTGGAACAATCAACAATGTGTACCCAAAATGTACGTCGGATTAAGTTCAACATTTTGAATTCCCACAACAGCCACGACTGCTGTTTAACAGCCGTACGATATACTGCAGTGTTCAGGACAAAAATGTGTAATTCTTATTTTTTACGTCCATAAGAGTGTGGTACACTTGTAGTGCATAGAAGTATGTACGTAAAAAATATGTCTTGTATTTATTTCATTACATTAATTTTAATATTCATTTTCCTATACCCTTCCCCGAAAATAACATAACTACTGAATAGGGGTCATAAATAGATTTTTGCCTCGGAAGAAAAAATTCCTAATGCCCACCCTGAATTTCTACTTGATTATAAAAGTCAAATACTTACTTAGTTTTCTCCGGTAACTTATTTTAAACCATTTAACACATGTAAAACATCACTATTGTAGATTTACTTTAAATTATCAATCAACTGATTCACGATTAATTATCACATAACACATAATAATATTCATAAATAATTCTACAGACCATGTGTCGTTAGTTAAATACGACAGTTGTATTTTACATATTCAAAAGTCATTTCTGTTATTCTCTGTTACCACAAATATGTCCAGGACCTAATGTACGTGTGTATGGAGTTAAAACCAGTTGAAACTTATAAAACGAGAATTCATATGTATTTTTCTAGTGTATAATGTAGGTACATACAAATTTCACAAAGAATATGTAAATTAAAACTTCCATTACGATATAGCTAGTCTCATAAATCTGATGTTGTGAAATGCGTATGGACTGCTATATGGTTGGTATTGAACACATTGGAAATTTTTAGTTTTTACACAATGAGCTTACGAGACATTTAGCAGATATTACTTTAGCTTATAAACACTATAAAACAAATGTACTCGTAGATTTTCCCGCACCCTAACGAAAAAACTGAAATTGCGTCACCTTTTAATCATAATATAATAACTGTTCAACCTGCACAGGCTTCAGGATCGATTGAACGTTTTTACTAAAACATGTACCCGCCTCATGAATCGTATTTCCAAACACTAATACGTGTCATGTGGTATATGTATTATGTGTACACGAATACAAGCCCAGTCATTCCAAATCGATTTTACAAGTGCGTTTCGTTGCAAACCTGCATAATACTTTTCGTTGCATTTCGTGCATTGACAGCAATCCGTAGCGCGTGCTCGTAGTTACAGCCTTACAGGTCTATAAACGGTGTACCTATATAGTTGTAGACATAATATATCGTGTCAGATTTGAGTGCAGATATGATATTTCACATTCTTTCCCCTCGCAAATCCATGTTAGCTTCATAACGGAACCCTCCTACTGCAGCGGACGGTTATCCTTTGGTTATTTTTTCCGCATTACCACACCGGTCACCGTTCGTTTGAAAATAAATAAATTGCTGCAGCCGAGTGCAAGATCGCATATATCATATTATTATCTACGATTATAATATTATAGCGGTGGATTTTCGCCGAAGATAAGGTTCGACACACCGGTTAACGCACCTGTCTCTCGCGGGTCGCGTGTAACGCAAACGTAATGTAATAATATAACGACGTATGGGTACCATATTATAAGAGTGTGTGTATAGTGCAGTGTACAAGATCACGTCGAGGTGGCTGACTTCGGCGAGGAGTCGGGCGATAGCTGGCGGTGACCTCCTATGGGGCTGCTCGAACCGCTTTTGATATCTTTCCGAATGTTTCTCGTTCGATCCCAGCACACACACACACACACACATATATTACACGATAGCAGTATACGACGCGTTTGGTATAAATATAATAATATATACGTGTTCGTAGGAATGTACGTTTTTAATTACTATTTCACGAGTATATAACGGCCGCCGAGCCCAATACGTCCAAGTGACGCAGCTTTAACAATGCATATACTCGTATACTTCGGGGCATCAGCAGCTCAGGTCACGCCCACCATACTATCCGCTAGTATGCATACATATGGTACATAATATTCATATTCTGACGAGTGATGTGTGCTCGTGTGTGTGTGTGTGTGTGTGTGTGTGTGTGTGTGAGTGGAGAGTGTGTGTGTGTACAAAAAAAACTTTCGGACGAATGCATCAATAGGGCTAATGCACCGTAATACTCGGTTGTGCATTAAAGACTATTTACTTTCGTTTATAATAAGTACGTTTCAGGGAATACACGGTTTTCTGTTTTTTTCTTTATTTATTACCGCGTTTCCGCCTTCCGAGTGTGTACCGACTACATACACTTGCTCGATCTTATAACTATATACTTCTTTTTTTCGTCGGTAAGTACCACAAGCGTAAAGAGCAATATAATAATTTATAATTTTCGTACGTTTCCCCACCGCCGTTCCAAGGCTCTCTTGTAATTAAGCGCGCGCGCTCGCTCCCGTAAATGGACTCTCTCGCACTGCAACCGTCCACACCACGTACATAATAATATAATATAAGTATATTTTATACGTATTTATTATTTTTTTTTTTTTTCAACTCGCCCGGAGTTTTCCCACCAGTCAAGGTTGTCATTAATAAGCCACGGACACGATAAAACAATAGGTTATGAATTGACCACCGCAAAACGAAAGCTAGTCACGTTTTGTTTCGTTTGTTTTAGCGAACCCACTATTTTTGTTTTATTTTTTTTTCACTACAATAGCAGCTTTTATTTTTTCCCTGCAGTTTGCAATGCGTAAGTGAACCCACTATATGCACGCGTCGTGGAGTGATTTCGTACGATATACTTAGTACCTCGTTATTATATAGGCACCCGAAAACCAACCGGATTCCCAACACAATACGTTTGGAAGTATATGTTTCCGTTTTTATTATGGTAACTATAACATTATAATGTACACCCGACGAAGTTCACACATACAAAAGTGAAATTGTTTATTCGTCTCCTAAAAGCAATATACTGTATGTTCTTTAAATTATGTTTAATGAACCACACTATATACACATACTATAGGTCAAGGATATATTATGGGTTTTTAAAGATATTAAGACGTGCGCATACATATATATAAATACATGTACCGATATTTTTGCAGGGAATTTAATTGGTAGTATGCTGGCACCTTGAAACTGCACCGACTACATTATAGTCTGGTCGTTCTAATAATACGAATGTAAGATATTATATTGGTTAAGATACGCCGATGAGTTTTCATCCGCAACCGGTTGATGCTAATATTATTTCATACAGCGCTAATAACAGTATAATATAATTATTAATTGCCTACTGTACTTGAGTTTACTTAACAAACGGTTTTACGTTTTAAACTTCATGAATTCTTGTGCCACTCGGATTGTCACTCGGGGTGAAAACGTTGATGACGTTCATTTCTTTTTTCAGTTACGTACAGTTAGTTTTTAACGCTAACTAAACCCATTTGCCAAACTCTTCAATGTGACCTATTCACAAAATCAAACCATTTTTTGATGTTCAAAAGGTTGAGCATAAAATATATGGTTGTTATGGAATAATTAATGTTCTAAAAAATCAAATTTTGTTCAAATTCCAAAATGTGTATTTTTAAAACTAAGTAATAATCACATATGGAAACCAAAGTACAATATTATGCGTGGTTATTTATTGGTATAACTTTTTATATATTTTCTGTGATGAAAGTTTTAAATTTTAACTGAGGACTTGAATTATCTATAGTTTTGGATATGTCAAAGACGTGAACTAACTAACGTACTGTATTGTACTCGTATATATTATAGACTATAGACTATAGAGCATACAGACATACAGTAGAGTATATAAATCTAGTATTGCGATAAGCATTTTGAAAAAATTTTCCAAAAAATTTTCCAATTCACACCATGTACAATCTATTTGATATAAATTTCTCACGTATTTATTTTTAACCCGAAGTTTTTTATATCAAATTTAAATTTTTTGCTAGACTAGGGTTTAGAATGATATATCATTCGGAATTGTAGAAAAATCGTCCTAAGACTTAGAACGGCAAATTCGATTAAGAGTTACGGTCGCACTAACTATGTGTTTATCATATTTTCCAGGTTTATAGAATCGAATCATGACTTGAGAGGATATTCGAAAAAAGATGTCCGTCGAATGCCGAGTGCGCCTGTTTTACCGTCCAGAGACATATTCCGTAGAAGTAATCGAAGTAATAACGGTATCGTCGCTTCTGAAAGTGGTAAGTGTTACAAATTACAATATTATTTAAAATGTTTTGTAATCTTCAAATCACTATATACTACAAACATTTTATTATTACCCAAGAGAAATATACTATGGATTATACTATAATTTACATCCTAGAAATCAACAATCCATTGCCCTCTACAATAATGTATTAACTTGAAGATCTAGTCTTAATCTTTAAATATTCCAAGCATAATATAATCATATAATAAAAACGGCAAAAAAAATGTTACTGTGTAATTTAAATGTGTAGATAATATTTATGGTTATTTTGATATATTTGATTAAAAATAATTTTAACGGTAATAGTTCCAAACATTTGGATTTACGTGGGTTCATTATTTTTTAAATCACTTTACATTACGTCTTTACTAATAACTCATATACTTTTAATATATTTTTACAATTCAAATTTAAAATAACAATAATTATTTCTTATTTTACCAACCACAGATTATAGCTATTATAGAATTACTGAAATTTCTATTTTTTACTTTTATTTAACTATTGTTTCAAAACAATCTAAATGCGAATTCATAACACTACACTCTTATAAGTACCATTTTACTGCTCGAAGAGTAGTTAATGTGATTATAAATTATATTTTTTTACAGATGGTATTACAATGGTTGGTTTTCAAAGACTAGGCACTGTGCGTGGTTTCAAGTTTGAACAAAGACCACTACCCATGGTAAAAGATAGAAGTCGTAGCGGTAGTGATCCACTACATCTGTACTCTAGTGTTTCTGACGAACACGTCGGCCCGCCGAAGTAAGATCATTTCATTTTTTTTATGTACGCCCAATATAACAATAACACTTACATTTTTTGCTTTAGCATGGATTTAGTAACTCCTCAATCTGGTCTTACCCGTAGCCATGGTTGTTTATATGAACCAAACGAAAACCATCGGAATAGTTCTCAGTACGTGGGATTTGAACAAATGTGGCAAAACAACAATTACCATTTGGAGGTATTAATTTTTTCATGCATTTATAAGATTCGAATATATTTACACATTATAAATACAAATAATATGATATTTAAAAAATGCTTTACTTTTTTAGAGATCCTGTTCGTCTGTGGACGAAAACACTGGAAGGACTTGGCCGGATTCCTTAAGCGATGAAGACTTAGCCAAACTTCGCCCTCTGTTATTCCTCGAACTTTCCGCTATGTTTGACAGCGCTGGTATACCATTCCACAAGGGAAAACCACACAAACGTAAAAGGAGAGAAGGTAATTTTAACATTAACACAGACGAATTACGTAAGAATTATTATTTTAATCACTTTATTGTGTTATCAGAAGGTACGATTTTTGGTGTTTCGTTATCAACGCTAGTTGACCGGGACGAAACGATCGCCAATCGTCGCGTGCAAGTACCATTGGTTGTCCAGAAAGTCCTTGGACAGTTGGAAAAACGTGGTTTAGGGGAGCAAGGTCTACTACGTATGGCAGCCCCTAAAGCAAAAGTTGACAAACTATGTGGTGCAGTAGAGAAGTTTTTCTACGCCAAACATGAAGAAGTGGATCAGTTGTTAGAAAAATGTTCTGTGCACGATCTGGTCGCTTTATTGAAACGTTTGCTCAGAGACTTGCCTGGGTTATTGCTTACCCACGAGCTTGTCAACTTATTTTACCAGAGCTATTGTGAGTATTATAATATACTACTGTCCTACTAATTACTAATTTAGACCCGAATGAGTTTTGGAATAATATCCAATTTATCCATGTTTTTAGCTGTACCTGACACTGTGAGAGCTTTAAATCTACTGGTGCTACTGTTACCCACAGAAAACAGGGCTACTTTGCGTGTCCTCTTACAGTTCATGTCAAAGTTAGTGGAATACCAACAAAGACACGACCTAGAGAACAAGATGACAGAACACAATGTGGCCATGATCATTGCTCCATCTTTATTTCCACCTAGGTAAATTACGAACAGTAATAAGTGCATTAACAGAGACCAAATAAGGTTATAAATTTAAAACATTTTACTTACCATTTTGTATGTTAGGTCTGTACATTTGGAGAAAAAAGACTTGCAGTCACATCTGGATCAGGCTGCCCGTAGCTGTCGTCTGACCGAAACTCTGATGAACCACATCGAAGAGTTGTGCCTAGTTCCTAATGACCTCATGACTCAGCTTAGACATAACAACGAACTTTACCAATGTAGACTGAAAGAGAATAATAATCCCGTAAGTATATTATTTGGTATTTGCTGTTTCTACCACATACAATTAACAATCATTTTGTAATTAAATAATCGGAATATCTCTCGCTTATAATTGATTTACAATTTACCGGTTGAAATTTAATATATTAATAACCGTTATTCTTACAGGTAAGAAGGTTCCTCGGAAAAAAGAAAACGGATATTGTCACCAAAAAGATTATCAACGAATCGGATTATCAAGACGGTGTGGTCCGTGTCGATGCCCCGCAATTTCGGATTTCCGGTATTCCATTGTTTTTATCTGATACAACATCAGTTGGTGACGTCATTCTTATGTAAGTATTTCATTAGTTAGTCCATAAAATAATATCGCATCCAATTAACTAATTGTATATTAAAGGATCGTGGAAGAAGCCGCCAAGCAGACGGTAACCAAGAACGGTCACAGTGCTAAGCCTTGTCGCAAGGACCTCAAATCAAGAGCACTTACTGAACTTGCTCCCAATGGAAACTTGTCGTGTTTGTTGACAACCGCTGATCCCGATATGGCTACTAGGACACATTTTCTGTACGAAACTGGTGGCAATATCGGTAATGCATCATGTTTAATTACTCGTATATCAGCTATGTAGATTTTATATTTCTTTCGGATTTTATCTAAACCATGGTTATTTTTCATAACTCTGTTATACTAAGATACGGATTAATCGATATGAAAAAACTACTTGACATATGTAACGTTACTTGCGTTCATTTAATTTCATTTTATTTAGACACTTCGTATATATATTGTAACTTTTGTCGTATCCAGTTGTGTGTTCACTGCGTTGATAAAAAATATAAAAATTATTAACAATATGAAGGTCATAAATTCATAATTGAAACTATTTGAGTTGAATAACTTGCTGGATTCATGAGAACGTTTTTATTCTGAAGATGACTAAGCCGAAACAATACTAAGATCAAAAAAGCATAAAATTATTGAAATATTAGGAACCTTATATTATGAATTTTAAAAAATCTTTGAATCATTAGATCTTTTTGTAACAAATACATTCATTTTTAAGGTAAACATATTTTAATCACCAAAATAGTTTAATAACACTAATCTATTAAATATTTATCTGAACTGCTTGGTAGCAGATTAGTTTTTTTAAGTTGAATCATTGACAGATTTTCTTACCAATATTTAATAAAATAGACAAAACTGAATAATTGACAAAAACGTAATCGATCATACCAACATGATATATGATACTTGAAATGTTTTCCCCACTATGGCATTACTAATCACTTCTGAAATTTATTTGATCTATGATTAATATAATAGAACAGTTTAAATAACAATTACTACAGTGGTTACTCGTATTATTTGATATTATCAAGAAACATAACAGAAAAAAAATTGGTTATGGAACAATAGTTTTAAAGCAGAACTTTTGAAAAGGCCTTCATGTGATAGTTTGGAAAATGTCCTAACCACAAAATTAAAATACAACCCGTTGGTGGGCATAATGCCGTTACGCACGACCCATCCAGAATCGATATATCACTAATTTAGGGTAAAATAATGTACTCTTATATTAAATCTATTCTTATGTTTTCGACTTGTGTTCAATCCGCCCGCAACCCAATATACTCATGTGAATGTTTTATTTTCTATAGGGCAACGGCGCATAGAACCCACCGCCAACATGATGGCTGTATACCAAATGAACCCCAACGCTCAGTGGTTTGTTAAATGCGATCACAGAAACGGCATGACGCACGTATGACACATTATTTATGACAGTTATTAGTAAAATGTATCAATGTGTAATCGTACTTATATCATAGGGAGTGTAAAACCAAAAATTATATCGTTTTCTTTTGTTTTCTCTATTGTTTTGTTGAAAAAACTTAGATTTGTATCAATATGTATTTGTATTATTATTATTTTTATTTTTATTATTATTATTATTATTATTATTATTATTATTATTTCTATATGTTTACAATATCGACTAAAATGACGTAATCTATTTTATTTTTTATTTTTTGTTTTTCCCCTTTACTGTCGATCAAAATGTTTTATGAATAAAGAACAAGACGAATGATAAAATATAATATATTATATACTACTTTAAGATAAATTATATTTTCTTGTCTTTTACGCCTGTAACTAATCAGAAATTTTAATGCGTTTTAAATTTATATTATAACTGAATTGAATACGACAATGTGGCTTTTCAATTAAGCGTGAAACATATTTCACACAATACACTGCATCACCGAAGACATAGGTCGTGTTTTTATACCTCACGTGTCACACTATTAAACGTTGAGTATCATAAAATAATTCTGAAAAATTAATATTTAACGCACGTCTATGCGAACACAGAAATCAGACTTTAACCTTCGAGCAAAAGTTTTGGTATGCCTAAGTCACAATATGATGATCAGGTTCTTTACAAAATGTTCGGGAGTGGCCATTAACGAATGGTGTACGGCGTCAACAACAATGGGTGTACCTGAGTATACTGAGGTACACGCATATCATTATAATGTACAAATTTATAAATATATTATCAATTATATTTTGTTAATTATTTTATACGAGTAAAATTAATATATTTTGACCGAGCGAGTTGCTATATTTTTTTCCAACTTACCGTTCAGTGTTTACCGTTTTCCCATTGTAATGCTTACAAATTACAATACATAAACTCAGTCGAGTCACAATACTTCGAAATCCGATAATCTTGAGTGTACAAATAGTATTGGTTTCCTATAACGTATTAATAAAGTTGTTAATCTAAGATAAATAATCAATAATTAATACTTTTAAATGGATCATTTTTCATCATTAAAATAATTTTATCATTTCAATTATTTGATACACAATCTCTAGTAACTGAATAGACAGAAGTGAAAATTTAAGCGCAGGCCATAGACGGCACAATCAGATTTTACTAAAAAAAATTGTTAAAATGAGTGTTTTTTCATATTTTGTAGATTTTCATAGCTGATAATCCTTATCACTAATTAGTGAGGAATTTGAAAGGATAAATAGAAGTTAAAACTTGAAAGAGTGATAACTCTTCAAATTCTTAATGTGCTCTATGATTGTTATATTTGTCTACATTGCTGTATCTTACTTATTTTATATTAGTGTATGATCATATTACTATTTCTGTAAAATGTATATTACATTAAAACCGTTAAATAGTTAATAAATTAACTGTCAACTTGATTGATTTTCATTACTCTGATTTAATTTAAATTAAATACATTTATGTTTAGTTGCATATGGTATTTGCTTCTCCGTGTAAGTTTTAAAATTGTACTTTGTTTTAATTTGAATCGCATAGATAAACTATGAAAACATTAAATCAAAAACTCTCGAAAGCTTATGGTAGTGCGAAGCAAGAAGAAAAGCAATACATACAATATATGAACCTGAAACAATAAAATCCTTAACAATCCACAAGTACTGGACGCTACATACATTTTAACAACCACAGACAACATTATTTTATCCTATAATCTCTGGATCAGTTTTAACTTTATTTTCGGCGAAATTGTTTTAGTAACGTAATATACGAGTAGGTTGTGGGCTGTGGCACACTCGCAAAGGATGTACCTCGAAAAAACCATTTAATAACGAACACAATAATTTAATGTCGAACACACATTCAAATACAACGACAACGAAGCTATAAGTAGAAACGGAAATAACCAAAACTGAAGATGATTTTTCAATCGATTGATATCAACAATTCTACGAGTAACGCGTAGTGAGGATAAATGTGATTACAAAATTGGTAATTACTGATCATTTAGCGCACGGTTAGCTGATTCCAAACCGCATACCGCATAATGTAAATAAAGTATTGTATAGCATTCTAGCGTAACTGGACAGTCAACAATTTTAAAAGATTATGTTGATATGAGAAAATAGGGAGAAAATTAGTTGGTTACTTTTAGTATTTTTTTTTTGACGAGTTACCAAACTTTCCTTCGAAATGTAAATTATTAAAGTTGTAATACTAATTTGTTATGTATTTATAGGCATTACTGCATTCGGACAATGAGAGCTGAATAAAAAATTTAAATGAATATAACATCTTACATTTCCATGGCATTATTCAATACCTATTTACAAATACTCGTAAAAACAAGTGGCGTCATGTTGTCATCAGAGAAATATATATATCTCAAACATAGTAGTCACATTCTAGTAAAAAAACAAATATTTCATCAATCCATAAGAGCTCTTGATTTTATTTAAGTGATCAGAAAACTAGTTCCCTCTCGGCTTCCCATTTATTCTTCGGCTAAGGCATGTATGTATTTATTAGATATTTTGAAAATATATTATTACTATTTGAATTATTTTTATTTATGCATATGACATATCGGCTTATATACTATTTGAATTGAAACTATAGGTGTATTATACATATTGATATTATACACTTTATACATTATACTGTGGCCTAAACGGGTACCTTCCAAATCAAGTGGTAAGATAATGTAATATCATTAGTTTAGACCCCCCACTGGCAAATCATCATAAGTGACACTCTATATATATTATATTATATTATATTATATTATATTATATTATATATATTGTATTGAATATGCTAAGCATATATTAAAATCTAACTTCAAAAAATGTCCTTCAATAAAACATTTTTCGCTCTCAAACTTTTTTAAGATTCTTGAAATTTAATTGAATTACCTACTAGAGAACGAGTAGTATATTAGGAGTAAAAGAACGAATAACTTGGTGTTCCAAGCATAATAGAAGAAAATTAATTTATTTCAGTTCAGTTTTTTGTGTAAAAAATTAAAAAAACAAATATTTTACTCATGAAATGTTCCTCAAAAGAAATAAACTCAAATAAATATGTTCATTATAACTCGTTCTTTCCAAGCATTATTGTGTTTGTATATTATTACATAATATGGTTAAATCGACACAGCGCCATAGATAATGCAAGCGCTACGTTTACACGACGTATACAAACACAATAATAATAATAATAACACATAATAATCTATTATTTGATCGTGTCTTATTGTTATTATTTAGGTTAGTTAATGGGCTATCGTAACTATAATTATACGCGATAGCACGATACTCGGTCGCGCATTATCTATCTATAGCTCATGACGGATTTTTTTTCAACTGACCTACACCACCGGAGCTGCAGGAAAAACATTCACGACAAAAACTTTCCCTGCCGCTGCGGCTGTGTCTCCGCTCAACCCATAACGGTACTGAAAACATATTTCGGTCGTCGCACGGCGCGTCATTGCAATTGACTCGGGATTCAACTAAATTTAAGCAAGTTTTTCGAATGAAATATCGGAATAATTTCTAACAATTCGAACCAATGTTTGTACGACTTTTCGTACTTCCAACCTCGATCATCATGACATCAAGACAGCATCTATGATAATAGTACGAGCAAAGCGTTTACATTTTTTAATCAATATTTATACAAATATAAGTATAAATATGACCTGATAGCGCCTTACGTAAGTATTCAATTTTCCAAATTTATAATCAAATATCAAGTTACGAGTATTATGACTCGTTGTGTTGTATATAGTTAGAATTTCAGAACATTTTTAGCTTTTTTTGGAACATTCCTAGTGCACATGGTACAATAAACGTTTAGCAATTTTTCTAATCTATCTAATTTGACTATATAAAAACGAAAGTAGGTACCTACCAACGAGTGACTTTTCTTAAACGATTTATGAGAAAAATATGGTAAATCGTTAGAGACGCTTCGAGCACGATGATAATTCGGTAATTTTTTCGCCTTTTATTATTTGTAGTCGGTGAGAACGTTATTTTAAGATGGGCGAAGGAGGCACTCTTCGCGAGATTATTGCACGGGTCTCCGCACCAAGGGACGGAGTATACTAGCGGTTATATCATTTTACGCAGGCGGGTTAGTACGCGCTTTTTAAAAGAAGCTAAAAGCGAGGGTGGTTTAACTGGTCTGAGGGCGCTTTTACTCAGACTTTACAGGAATTAATAACCGCGCGGCGCCGAAGCCAGTTCGGCTTTGCCCGGCAGGGAGGGAAAGCCATTCACGTGCGTGGAACCCGTTTGCGATCGGGGTGTGGATGGGGTGGCGGTGGTGGAAGTCGCACCTCGGCAAGTGATGACGGCGGGTGCGTGCGGGCGCGGCCTTGCGCGCGTACGTATACAACAATATAGTGCGTAGCCGCCGAACGCGTCAACTTTGCGCGCTATCCGCCTTGCCTACCGCGTTCAAACACAACGCACGCGTTACCTACCATATTGTAACCGGCGGCTACCGCTGTATACACCGCGGCACTGCTGCGCCAGCGTTACGCGTCGGTCGGCGGATACGCATGAAAGTATTACAGAATATCGTCGGACGCCCGCGACGAGTCCGTCCGTGATCGCGCGAGCCCCTGCCGCCATGGAGGCTATCGGACACAAGCTCTTTCAGCTCGGCGACCCCGAGGGCAAAGGGTTCATCGTCAGACGGGACATGCAAGTAAGCGCACTTTTCCGATTTACTACGCACCCGCAGTGCGCACCGCGTGCCTGTGAACGCATTACGTGGACACCAATAACTAACGGATAAATCGATAGACGCAAACGGTCGAACCGTACGATAGTACCCCCAACCCCCTCACGACAGCCTCAGCCACGGGAGATGGTTTGCGTACGAGCCGACGATGGATAGCAACGAACCCCTTTGAATCCGTGGTTCGCCCGTCGTATTATATACCCCACCCGGTGTGTACTCGACGGTCGTGTGCACGAAACATGCGTCGAAATGTCGCTAATGATATCATTGTATTCTACCCCGAGCGCTGGAGGCAAATCGTTCGTACGTGTAAGGTGCGTAAATACCTGACCTCTGATGTGGCGGACGTCTTCGGCTCGGGGTAGACACATACGACCGCTGGTATATCTGTTTAATCGACTTCGTTTGCGTGAAATTTAAAATCCGTCTGAAGGAATCACGCACGTAGCTCGAGAGTTTTTCCGGGCCTTTTTTTTTCGCGCGCTCCGTTTCAGCGTTCCCTGTTTGCACCATCGATTAATGAGAATCAATTCTAGTTTGTTGTATAATCAATGTTTGTACACACCACCGCCGCCGCCTCCCCGGCTCCGATGCGCGTGCTCAACTGTTTTCGCCGTTTTCGGCCTCGCGCGCTAATTAGCGTAGGCAGATGCGCTCGAGGTGCCGAGATAACGTGTGAGATAAGTTAGGTATCGAGTGGGCTACAGTTTTAACAACTGTACAGCGCCGTGGCCAATAATCCGTAATACCATTGTCAATTGTTATTGTAATTATTCGCACTGCAGTACACTTCCATCGTAATATTGACATTTTTGTTCAACGACAAATCTATTAATGCGCCTTGAAATAATAATATATTATTGCAACTCGCAAGCGCTAGTCTACCTTATCTCAATTGCTCGCAGTCACAGGGCCAATTCTCTACTTCCGATGACCGCGGTTAAACGAAAAACTTATTAGTTATTACTATCTATTGTGTATACATACTCGTATATATATAAATGGGCCCATTTTATTTGAGTATAAAAAAATCTTATATTTAGGCTATGATTACTACCTAATCACAAATAATTCGAAAATAAACTATTTAAACTGTTAACTTTCATACGCAGTTTTTGCATACTTACTTTCTTCCTCATTTGCACCATTTTCAGAATATCTATGCGATATAACAATACAAAAAAAAGTGTCATTAATATAAAATTAAAGTAAAGTCTGTAAAACTCGTTAAAGAAAAATAAAACAGTTTATATTTTCTCTGAAATCACTATTCAGTAATAAATTTTCCCTAAATAAATAATAATCTGTACTTAAAAAAGAAAAAATTGAGACATTGTGATTCTAATATATTGCATGCACTCTCGATAAATCGTCTAATCGAATTGTGTATACATACGATATGTATAAATAAGTTTGAAGATTATTATCTTTATTAAATTATTAATATATAATATTAGATTATTATAATAGCTATGTTATAACTTTCGCTTCATGAACTTCGAGTACTTCTAGTATCATATTCAAGAAAATGTTAATGCTCCCTTTAGTAAATAGTCAACAGTAAGCGAGACGTTACAACTTATGTGGTCTTTAAATTATTCTTGGACATTTCTCTGGTAGTTAGCCACATCTGATATTTGCCTTAGCGTAAATATAAATATAAATATAAATATAAATGTTAATCATTTTATCCAAAGGATATGCACAAAAATGTGGGATGACGGGATTTCAAAAAACGAAATTGAGTTTAAAAATAACCTAACCTTTTTGATTTTATTCGTGAAATCTCCCTGTTTCGCCAAAATATTTGGTCTACTGAGATCTCGTCGATTGTACGTTTCGCCCTGATGAGTCACGATCGTTCAACGGGTCTTCAACATATTGTTTGTTTTAGATAGTTTTCCTATCAAAAGTTTCCAAATTACGCGTAAGCCTAAGTGATCAGTATTCAAATTTATAATATACATTTAATCGTTGCAGTTGTTACAGAATATAGATGAGAGTACAAATACTGCAAGTGGTACCTATTTGGTCTTAGGGTTAAACATTATTCCCGGAAATCTCATTTTAATAAATATGATTTTGTCAAATAAAAAACTATACTTCTAATTTAAAATAAAATATACCTACTAAATATATCTTCACTCCTTCAAATCAAAATCTCAAAAGTAGTTTATTAATGTCAAAACAAGAAAAAAATTATGTTTGTATATTTTTTTTAATTCTAGAAATATCCACATGCACGCACATAGCGATTTGTACACTAATGGCGAACACTTGTTTAAACACGCATGTTGTTGAACGTAGTTTTCTATAGAATTCTTCTAAACTAATAACCATATAGTTTCAAATTTTATCATGAACAAAATACTCTTTAAAACGAATGTATAACTGTTACACACCCATACAAGCCACCGCCACGTACCTATTATGCATATAAACATAACTATTGTAGAAAAGTATTTAAGTACCCGTTTTTCAATACTTTTTATAATATCTAATACTATTTTAAGTAGTGTAACTCTCAAGTATTCACTACAGAATTTTAAGTAAAATTTTTAATTTTATTATAAATATTGTATGAAATTATTTTACCTTGATCTAATTTTTTGTAACAACTTAAATTAAAACACTATTGACAGAATATATTAATCCCGAAAAAAAGCATATTATTACTAAAAGGAAATGTAATTAAAAAAAAAATTTAAAACACAATGTATAGTGATTATAATGTGGTTAGCAAAATAATTTTGTAAAGAAGCACTTTGAATTAATTATAATAATGAATAATGTTTATTTAACCGAGGAATTATACAAAATAAGTATAAATATAAAATTACGGCCCATTTCCATCACTCCACGTATACTTTTCAAAATATTCGAGTATTAATCGATTATACTTCTGAGATCAGTATTTGAGTATTTAACTTTTTTTTTTAATTTAAACTATATTATTTAGGCATATAATACAAAAAACATCTATGCGACCATTAGACTTAACAAATATTTCGCTCTCTGTACATATACAGTATACACAAATAGGTATTATACTCACTCATCGTTTCGACAAACATATTTAAATGGCATGTTTCGATACAGATAAGTTCATCTTTTAAACTTTAATTTCGCATTATTATTTCTGTTTTAACAAATAATTTAATGTTTGAACCTAAAGTCCGTCTCAATTATACAGAGTACCCGGTGGCCGTAAACCACATTATATTATATTGCAATGTTCCGTATAGGTAAATCTTTGAATATTTATTTGTACATATCTTTTATTATGCAATCAACTATTATTAAACAACAGACAAGCCAAGATAATTACCGTAATTTGAGTTACAATGAGTACCCATCGTCCAACTACACGGTATTATTGTGCATACAAAAAGTAAAGTATATTATAATACATGCTACGTCGCTACGAATATTATGTTGTATACGTGACGAAGACATAATAAATATGTAGGTGGCAGGTGCTGAAGACTACGACGAGAATTGTGTAAAAACATAGTGCAGAACAAATGTCCAATAACATTTCAAATTTAATTACAGTTTAATTAATATCATAAGTTATACAAGTATAACAGTAAGTAAATACATGTGTTCACAATTTTTTACAAGTAATTAACTTATATTATGTTGATGTTTATTTGACATTGATTATGAAGTATAATTACTATAATCAACTGCAGAGTTCTGTATTTAGATTTATAATTAGAGCAGGTAATTCGAAATCCGATGTATAATTATTAATTATTTGTATCCAGTGTATCCTAAAATATCCTTCTTCCTATAATATATTTTAAACCCACATTTTATAATCTAAACATTTAATTGTAAGTGTGTGTTGTTTTTTACAAAAATTGTATAATATTATTTCATCTCAAACAAAATTATTTTTTTTAGAAATTAAAAGATGAACTATCAATGACTCCGGAACAATTAGAGATCGTATTTGATACATTGGATGTTGAACAAAAAGGTTACCTTACATTGGACCAATTTTTAGAAAAATTCAGTGAGTAGATATTTTGATTATACAACAACACATACACAGATACTACGTGTTAACTATCTTAAAATGGTGGTTCTGCTCTTTTAAAATAATTTATACATAAAATGTAATTAAATTTACATTATGTCTCCATTTTTTAAACTATAAATACTCGTGGGAAAATATATCTAATATGTAGGTAAGTTATTGGTGCCTATTTACTAACTCAATAAAATAAATATATGCTTTTGAAAAAACGTAATATATTCTCATACTTACTTTAAAAAGGTATGTATGTTTTCACAGGTCCTACAATATTATGCAATTGTTTTAGATAAAGACTCATTAATCTTCACACTATTAAATATAATACCCATGATATATTCCATATTATAATACTTCAATAGCATCTAAGATTTAGATTCTAAAACATCTATGAACTAAATCGTTGACAATAAATATTTTAATGATATATACCCATAGATTAATAGAACTTTGCCTACTCAAAAATTAAATCAAAATAATATTTAATTACCTTATTATAATCATTTACATTTTGTAGGATAGTACATTTAGTTATTGTATCATTATAAAAATAAAGCGTTTTATAATGTTACATTGTTAAGATTTTAGTGCCAAAAACGTTTGTTATAAATTATAATACAATAATACAAATTCTCTTATAAGCTTCTAGTTTTAAATTTTAAAAATGTATCCTACTATAACTGATATGTTTGTATGTTAAAATATGTTTTTAATTTAATCGTAAAAATATTAGTAAAAACCTGTAAAATTAGCGTTCATTTTAAATTGACGGGCTTCATATCATATATTTTTTAAGTTGTTAATCAATTGATGGACATTACTGTTGACATTCAGTTCAATAGTAAATTTCGGACGATGAACAACTCTGAAAACAAACAACGAAAACAAACTTCTGCTCGATTCAACACTAACATTTTTTTTTCATTTTATTCACTATACTTTAATTATTACTCGTAAAGTCTATACTTATAAAGTTATAAGTAAATTAAAATTTGATACTTAACGTTAAGTATATAATATTCGTCTTTGCAAGCAATAATTGCATTTTAATCATAAATAGAATCTAATCTTGTGTTAACTATTAACCAACTATAAATAGTTATTTTTTATATTATATGCCTTAATTTACTATTTACTAAAGTATCTATATTATCATAACATCGCTGGAACAAAGTTTGTTTTTATTATATACCACTGAGCATACTATAGCTAGTATAAAAAAAATACTTAATTTATCAAACTATTAATTTGTACAGAAGACACGGCACCAATGACTTTCCGAAATAGTCGCAGGGTAGAGCAGCAGGGTCCTGTTTTGTTCAAATGTTCTTACACCGAAGACATCAAAACATTATTACAAACCATTAAAGACATGAACATGATTAAAATGTAAGTAAAATTAGACATTGACTAATTTTCGTGTGAAAACTTTCCAATCACTTGTATTTTTAATACGTCATTAGAATACGCCCCTAGAAGACTAGAACATCTCATACAGTCATACACATACATAAAAATTAAAGATACATAATACACAAACGCAAAACGTTAATTTAGATATAGTGTGTCTAGAAAGTTTAATAACAATGATAACCGTAAATTGCAGTGGGAACTGGAGATTAAATTCGATAATAATATTTGATAGTTTAAATCTATTAAACATAACAATAGTTGTTAAAACTGAACCGGACATTGAATTAAATTAAATCAATCTTTAATAATTACATATTATTATCATATCATGATTCAATCCCCACCAAAAAGGTAGAGTTCCTCTCAACTTTCTAGACACTCTGTATACGCGTATATCTTATATGTTATTATGTATAGTCATTGACCGATTAAGATATATTTTTGATACAGGAGCATAGGCCATTTAGAAAACATATGTAAGGCTTCTCAACTGGAACGAAACAGTGCAGTACCTATGGGCCGCATCGAAGCGTTTCTCAGAGCGCTGAGTATGGACTTGAGTAAAATCATCGAACACGACAAAGAGCTGGAAGAGCTGTTACAAAGCCGGGAGATTCAACATCAAAACAACGTACTCTAGTAAAATCGCGTTAAAAACTACAACGATTAACCGCCGCTGTGTGATTTACAGATGCAAAAGCTTTTCGAAGAACTCGAATCGCATTTCCGCGAAGAGCAAGAAAATACCAAGCTCGAGGTGTGTTAATTTGAAATATTAATATAGTTTACTATAAACATACTAAGTATGTTTATAGTTTACTATAAACATACTAAGTATGTTTGACAACTCGTACAAAAGTTTTCATGGATATTCGTTACACGTCACGTGAAAAAATAAATATTTTATCTACACACGTATTTAATAGCATAGTGCAGTTTCATATTGTATTGCACCGACGCGACATGTCGCATAAACTTATACAAATTTAAAATATCCACGACGACTTTTCAAAGCATCGGGCGTAATACGATAAAGAATCAATATATTTGTATGAACTCATTGAATTTCATTTTTTTGAGATGGCATTTATCAAAGCATATATTTGCCATATGCTGTATATTATGTAATCATAACATATTTAGAGAAATATAATTCCGAAATGTTTATTAAATAAATTCCTTTTTTTTCTAAATATGAAGATGAATGCCAACTATTGCAAATAAATATATATGTATCAGTTAATGGTTTAAAATAAATTTGGGTTACACTAAAATTATTCCGGGTGACATTATAATTCAACATAACACTAAATTCTATGTTGGTACAAACAAAGGTTGTAAAACGCATTTATAACGTTTTACAGGACCAAAGAAAGTTCAAATCAGAATTAACCACATTGGAGAACGAATTGGTCGATAAGGAGGAGAGACTTCGATCTGCTATAGCCACCAGACAAGAATTTGCGGGGCAACTAGTGGCGGCCCAGCAGCGGGAGTTGGCGATCATGGCGGAGAATGCAAAACTCGCCGATGCGCAAGTAAGGTTCCGTGCCATACTACTGTATACTTAGTCTATTGTAGTTTATAATGTTTATACTCAACATACTTATAAAACTATAACAAGATCTACAACAATAATCACATTATTACTAGTTATACTCGGGAAAACCTAAAATTTTCTAGAAAGTAATAATTTTATGGTTCTTTTTTATTTATTTACCTATACAAAATATATTCGCATTTACAGCGAGTGTATGTAATTTAGCAATACTTAAATTGGATGACTTTCAAAATGTATTAAATATAAAATAGGTAACTTGTTAAGAAAAAAATCCAATACCCCTAAGATTTTATGGTATAAGTTATTCCATCATACTATAGAGTATAGACATAACAACTAAAATAACTGTTAAGGTTAAGTATAATTCAAGGGTGTCTTTAAGCTATTTTCTTTCGATTTCACTAGCAGACGGTAAGACGTATGTGTTTTTAAACTGAAAATGAACGGATTTAAATGATTTTTATATTATTCTATGGAACTTTTATGTAGTGATATAGAGCTAATTCAGAGAAATCAGAAAACTTACTCTAATAAATCTCCGTGTACAGTAAGGTAACCAGGAAGCATTTGCTATTCAACAGAGACTTATAGGTTTGAAAGATTGAAGAATATTTATATTAATTATTTTGTCGTGCGTGGATAATTATTTTAGTCTATTTTTAATTAATATTATTATACCAAAATAACTGATCGGATACGTTAAAAATGTTTAGGAAAAACTGTTGAATGAATTGGATACAGAACGAGCAAAAATAAGTCAACTGGAAGATACTATAGAGAGGGTACATGTCGAGTCGGCTGTGGATAAAGAGAAACACTTCAAACAAGGATTCTACGTAGCAAAAAATTTGGTCTCCTTGAAAGAAGAAGGTACGAAGGCAATAGACCTTATACTCTCTTAGACTTTAGTATAAGGTCTATGACGACAGGTCATGCGCGTAGACTTTAAAATAAATATGAATTAGTATGCTCAGCGTACCTATATTGCAGTTATAATATTTCATAGGTAATAGGCTCAAACAATGTACATATTGATATCATCAGATATTCGAACATTTCACTTATCTTATAAAGATATACAGAATATGTATGAATATTATAAAAGATTGACATCAGAAAGGTAATCATAAATTTGTTGCGTTGCGTGGGATTCAGTAAAAAATCCTGTTTAAGACAAATAATAAAATGTAATTTTAATCTATTAATATTTAACAATGATATAATTTAGATAAAATACCATATGTAAGTTCTCACGTGAATACGTGAACACTAATAATTAAGTTTCTGGATACGAAATATTAACGAGTATACTACAGATAAATTGTACCCTGTCAACAATTCATATAATACACTCTGCTACGGTTCTTTAGAGTACATTTTAGTCTACGAAGAAAAACAAAGCAAAAAATACCTGAAATTCTCGAATAGTTAGAACGTGCTCTATATGGTATTATTTTTATATACCTATTTTAATTCATGGGTAAAACTCATATACTATATACGATGTACGAGTATGTGAGTTCATAATTTGTATATCCTATTAAGGATTTTACACTTATTTTTTTTAAACAGGTCCTTATAACGGAAAAAATATTAGAAATTATACATACGTAAATGTCGTCAATCCGTCCAAATTGGATATAGAAGGTATCTATTATTAAACAAATGTTTACTATACATTGACAAAGCTGCATCACTAGTTTTTAAGAAAAACGAAAACTGTACCACAATGCAAATCAATGTGATACAATTTATGTGGATTTAATAGCCTTGACTCATGAGTTTTTCTTACTCAACGTGTTAATACTTAATGATATTAATTAATTATGATTATTGATTACTTTAATATAAATTAATAAATATATAAGTATAAATAAATAAAATAACCAAATCCATGTAATATGAAAAACTGTACTATACGCTATACAATTATTATGTTACTACACTGTGTAACATGCAAATGTCAGTCCCTGCCCGCCGACCATTATAATTGAAGATTGAATTGAACGTATTTAAAATTAAAACAAGAAAAAAAGTTTTATCATCATTGTCCAATATGTATAAACTATAAGTATTATTATTTTCTGAAGTCATAATAAAACTACGTAAACAAATGAAACGATTATATAAGTGGTAGATAACATGTAATTTTATTTAATTTTCTATCTATTTAAATCATCGTACACGCATTAAAGCTAAGTTTTGTGAGAACAAAAGTTTAAACAATATGATTATCGGTAAAGCAATATTAATTATTTCCATTTCCTCTATATTTATATAGTCTATAAGCAAAATGAATAACCGCAACTAATATGCGTTGAATGTAATACACAGTAACGGTTTAAGGGATGTTTTCTGGGGGGAAGGGGGTCTTGGATATTATCTTATGAATTATTAACCTATTAATCATATATTAGTTAAATTTTAATTAAATAAATTTTAAATTTTTTTTGTAAAAACTAAAAATTGAACATTTCCTTGCGTTCCTCGGCGCCCACAGACATTTAAATTTTAAAAATAATAACATAGATACATTTTTTATTGTTTTTTAAACCATACCAACATATACCTATACTCTATAGTCCATAGTCTATAATCTACACTCTATAGTATTAATTTAAATGATAAAACAATTGTTATAACTTATAAGGTTATTTTATAATTATTTTATTGATTTTATTATTAATAAATTATTTAAATTTGTAAGTTATCATTTCTTCTTTTTAACCATTTTCAAGTAATTTTAAACAGTTATATATTATTCTGTTTTTAAGTCATTTTCTAAGGTTTTTTAGGTCATCAACTTCCGAGCCCTACTTTTATTATGTTCAAAAAATAATAAACGTTTCAATATAGTTCTAATTCAATAATAATTTTAAGCTTATAAGTGATAGGATCATTGATTATATATGTATAATATACATATAATTATATAATCAACGATATGATGTATTGACATATATTTGATGTATGTTTAATTTACTGGTATATTTACAAATAACGTCAATGCTTCAATGTTTGTTCAGTTTAACTGGGATAAATATTTAAACATTTTATCAAAATGTATATCAATCTAATTATTATTTTAAATAAGTGATTTTTAAAACAATACATATACCTAAAATAGATAGTTCAGTAGTTATTCTGATAATCTGATCGTCGAGTTTGAAGTGTTGAGGCGCAACGCTAGCACGCAATCCCTGTACAGAAATAGAAAAAAAATAACAGGAGCGAGGGAACACGGAAGATGATGACTGCGAAGAAAAACTGGCATTTTAGCTTTTAATTAACGCGTTAGTTTTGTATTTATATTTTCCGTTGTTAGTAGAGTTTGGTTGTTAAATATAAAATGTAAAAACATACCTACCGCATTAGTTAACTTGTATAAGACCGTAAATAATGTCAGTGGACTCAAAACTGAATGTACTGTCGGAGTAAACAAATTTAAGAGAAATTAATCTATACCATATATTATCATCTAGCCGCTATAATCTAGCTCTTTTGGATCTAGGCACTAAGTAATAAAAGTATCAATATATTCTGTACATATTTATTAGTATCTTTATTAAATAATTTTATGAAATAATAAAACATAATATTATCAAGTTATTTTCTCTAGTTTAAATTTTACCCACAAAAAGGGCTCATTAACTTATTTGAAGTTTAAAAACGAAAATTAATAATTTGTAAAACACAACTCTAATAAATTATAATTTAAAAATTACTAATAAGTAATAACAAATAAGAAATATTATTTAAATGAGGTTAATTATTTATTTTAACATAAAGCAGAAAGGTTTTTTGAGAACATTTTAATGTTAAAATGTGTCATATAGGAAATCATCGTATAAAAATTGGTTGCGAATTGCGGTGGTAACCACGGTATCATTTCAGTTTATTTTAAATATTTCTATCTAAACAATTGATTAAAGCCTAGTTTGGAGAAACTAAAGACTATGGTCGCAATTAGGGGGTCTAAGGAGCACTCCCAGATTTTTTCATGAATTTTTTAGACAGATCTATAATTTTATAAATTATAACAATAAAGACAATAATATTACAAAACAATTTAGAGCAATATTTTTCATTTATATCCATCACAAATACCACGCAGATATATTAATATATTATTGTAAATGTTGCTTCTCTAACATTTGAAAGGTATTTTTCAGCTGTGAGAAGAGTAAAAAATATGGCTCAGTAAAATTATAGGACAAACGTTTTTTCCAATCTGTCTACGATAAGAATTGAAAGAAATCAAATAAATAAAATAAATAGGCACATATTTCATATACGTGATTAGACATTTCTATACGTCTAACTGAATTACCTAAATGATTCTAAATCAGTTCAAACATAATTTAAGACGTTTATTGGTTAAATAGTATGTAATGTATTAAAGTACATCCGGTGTAAATGATACTGAATCATCCAAGTGTTAAAGTGTGAACATTTAAAGTTGCTTTAGTATCTATGCTCATATACGTTTATAGTCGATACACGTCGAAGTACGTTTAGAGCATCGAAGTATCAAACTGCAATGTATGGCATTTGTTTAAGAACCTCAGTTGCGCACCCCACAACCCCTTCGATTAATTATATTTAGGTTACTGGTGTGATTTCCCCGAGTCCACATGTTCGCAGCGCTATGCCTATAATTATTAATTTCATATAGTATATTATAACGACATTAGATTTTGTAAAATGGCCCGAACGTTTTCGTTTTGCATTTTTTTCCAGGATTGATGCAGCAACTGGAAATTCTTCAAAACATGAAAAGCGTGCTAATGGACTGACGCCAAGCGCAGCTGACACACATTAGTCACGGGCAACAGTTGAACTTTAACGATTGCAATATCGAGTTTATAATAATTCAAAATAATAAGCGTATTGTACTTTATCATAATGTTACCCATATGAAATGTATTGTAGTAATTGTACATTATGAGATCATCCGTATTGATAACTGTTGTTAAAATTATTATGCCTTTTCGGTGGGAAATGAAAATAAATCAATCGAGAAACACCACGTATGCGCGTATGGTAATGATAATAATAATAATAATATATGTAACACCTGTGTTCATATACAAACTGACGTGGTGCGAAAAAAAGAATGAAAATAAAAGAGAAAAAGAAGCGCTGCCGATTTGTATACTATTATTGTACGGTACATAATGTTTAGTACATATGATACGGCCTAGTGTCGTCTTGTTTTCGCGTAGAGTCTTTCGTGAGTGCACGTGTATAGAATCGACATCCAAATAAATTTCATTACATTCGTACTATACATCACATCGGTCGTGGTGTCAACATAGTAGTATTACACGCACATGCGACCTGTCGGGCGAAAATCGTGTTTTCCCGAGCGGGGTATAGGCAGACGTGTACACAATTATCACACATAGGCACAGGACGAGGACTGCGGGTTACTACGTGACGTGCGACGCAGCTGCGATGCAACTCGGACAAGTGATCGGGTTGACGTTGTTGATCGGTGCGGTGCCGCTGCAGATGTACCTGATGCGATACAACCAAGACTTCAGGGACTTGGTGTCGGAAGTCGTCAAGAGGCTACCGGTGCCGATGCAGGAGCTGACCGTCGACCTCGCCGGGTACGCAATCGTCGCGAGTAAGTGTGTGCAGTAGAAGCCCGCGGTGCGCAACAGGCTGCAGCCCTCCCCATCCGCCCCTCACCGGTGACATCGGACCAAATTGTTCGCCCGCGCGATTGAATATAAGGGTCGGTAAAAGTGTGCGAGCAGTATACCTGGATATCTTACCTGTATGGACCGCAACGTGTATGTGTGCGTGCGTGTGGAAGAGAGGGGAACTGTTTGAAGATGTTTGTTGAATATTTCCCACCGTTGTCACGCGCCTACGGGCAACGATGGGTGTCGTGGTCGAACAATGAACGCGTCCAAGGCCGTAACTGGAAATTAATTTCGGGGGGGGGGGGGGGGGTTGTAAGCCAAAAATGTGTGTTCTAATTGTATTATAATAGTTCAGATTTTTCAAAAATGTCATTAAATGTATGATCAATATTTTCACGTAAATGAATTAATTCGTTTAGTATTGTTTCGATATGCTGTACAGCTTCTACTAAGTCACAACTAACTGATTGTAAACTTTTACACAGTGGAAGTGTCATTGAAAACAGAGTATTTGATGTAACCATACTTAATATAAATTCACTATTAACTATTGCTCGATAAAATTGAATTGCTTTTGATGACGTATTGATGTCTTGGACTAATTGTAATTCATCTAAAGTTTCAACAATGGGTTGGAAAATGTCAACAAATCTTTACCATATCAATGGTTTATCGATTATTCTAGACTGAAATAGTAATTTTACTACGACATAAAAGAACGCAAAAAATTTCGGGGGGGGGGGGGGGTGAACGCGTCGCTTGTGCGTATTATAATATTATCCGCTGGCAAACGACAACCGCCGAAATATACAAGCAGCATTATCGCTTTACGTATCGAGTGGCTGTTGACACAAGACGCGAATGACACACAACGGAATGTTTACACAAAAAACGTACTCCACGAGCTATGATACGTAACGTTTTGTTTCTAACTGTTGTAGAATACTATTTTAACGTGCAAGACGCTCGACAAAATAGGTTATCGATTATCTGTTTTTTTTTTCGCAACACTTTTTTTCGACAAGTTCCGAAATTATTTTCGACAGCACTGAGCGCGTGTGATACTCGTGTTCAAGTAGTGCCAACTAAGAATAGTGATACCTATCCATTTCTTTCCACGTCGACTTCAAAACCTAAACGGAAATTTCGGGTCACATACTCACGCGTCTATATTGTAACAACGACAGTTCTCAAATATTTTTAGGTTTTCGTTTTCATCTTTAATTCGTTTTTACTCCGCCAAAAAACCTACATGATGTTAAATTCGGAACATTAATTTTTTCTAATTTCTTACGAAAAAAATAAAATAAGATTACAAAAAACACAGCTTGACGGTAAAATGACTGGTTATAAATTATAATATAGGTAACCATAATATTCAACACACTAGCGTCTAGACAAAATACTCAATATATGAAATAAACTGGACTTAAAAATGTAATAAATAAAAACGTCTGCAAATTCGGCGGGTAAATTTACATTTCTGAACGGTGAACTGCTCTTTTTGAACCAACGTTTATCCAAAAGTTATCCAAAAGCCCCATGAATGCAGAGGTAAAAAATAAAACAAATTATTCTTTAACTCTTATCATAAATAATATTGTTACTCGAATATTCAATTTTGTAAAATGTTAATTTAGTTGCCTATATATCAACAATGAGTTAACTTATTAAAGTACCTTTTACGTTTCTATCGTTATAATGTCTCGGCGGTTGTTAGTAGGTACTTACCAACCATGGTCGCACGTCTAATAGCCGATATTAAATTTGCATAAAAATTACATAAAAATGGTAATATTGACGATAATATTTTTCCGTTTGTTATAATGTGAAAACGATGTTCATTCAGGCCTAGAACAATTTTCACAAAAAGCTTTTACCTGCTTATACATTAAAGCCCGATTCACACTGGTACGACACGACACGACACGACACGACACGGCACGACACTATACGACAGACATAAATCATGTTCAATTCACACACGACCGACAAAAAACGACAGACACGCACTCAGTTGATTCCAATTTTCGTGTCGAACGGTCGGAAATTGTTCCCAACATGTTTCGTAATTTAAACTTTGAAGTAGATTGTAGTTGATTGGTTTATTTAAAAATGGGATTATTTTTGTACATACTATGATTAGTATCTATTTTGAGTAATATAAACAAAATATTATTTATACTACTATTCCATAATTAATATATATAAACCATATTTTATAGTCGAATCTAATATAAAGACTGTATCTATGTACTACGTTTATAATAATTATAATATTATTATTGTATAATATAATTTAATCTTTATGTATATAAATCAAGCGTTCGACGAGTTTGTGCACAATGGACTCTGAAACTTTTCAACAAATTATTACATACTCAATTATTAATAAATAATATTATATGAGTTATAAAATAATAATCATATAATAATTATGAGTACATAAAAATATTATGTATATTTCAACTAAATTGATTCCGACAGGGACCGACAGACCGACAAAACATTCTTTGCTAGAATGTCTTGTCGTGTCGTGTCGTTATGGACCTCGCCGGATCGGTGTGAATTACCGTATTCAATTATATGGATATAATATTTTGTCGCGTCGTGCCGTGTCGTGCCGTGTCGTGTCGTGTCGTGTCGTGTCGTACCAGTGTGAATCGGGCTTAAAACTGATTACAAACATAGGAATCCCAAGTCATTAAGTCTAAGTATAGGTATTTAAGTATTCAACTTTTTCATACATATGCTTAATACACATAAAGAGAGCAATTTGCAAAAAAACTATTTTGCCAAAAGTGATCATAGGTTCTCAAAAGAAATTGAAATATGCTTAAAATCTAAATGTATTGAATACATACATGCATATTGTAAAAGTATTATGATTATTTAAAAATGTTAGCTATTTTTTTTTTAATAAAGGCCAAAGGATATTAATCGATATTGTGTTTAAAAAATACCCCCCTTCCCCAATTAAACCTCAAATCGTCACTAAGCCTTTCAGTCTATAAAGACATATTGTATCTAACATAAAATTAGGTGAATAAGAAACACTTTAATTACAAATTTACATGAATATAACTATTTATTCAAATATCAATGTTAAGAATCTATAGTATACATGAAAATTATGGTCTTAATAAAAACTACATAATCATGTTTTCAAAAACAATTTTTTTTTATACAAAAATTAACTACAACTTTTTTATCAAGTTTTTTTTTCACTCACAAGATGGTGTGAACAGAAACGTTTATGGTTTTCTCATATATTTTATATTTCACCAAGTGAATACAAACAAACACGGCAATTTTAAAATTTATAAAATATTTCTTAACAATATAAAAAATGGCTTAAAATGAATTTCAGTATTTATTTGTTAATTAAAATTAATTATGCGTTGTATATTTAATTGTTAAAATATAATAACATATTTTACAGAACTTGAATTCTGCATAAGTAAACAAATTATTTGGAAAATAAAATAACTAGGTATATAATTAGATATATAGATAAAAACCAGGGTGTAGTGAAATTACAATTTTCTTTTAATTTGTCACCACATATTATGGAGTACACTTTTACACCTTTACTCATAGTAAATTAAATGTGTAGGAACGATCACATAGCCACTATAGTTAAATAATTTTCCCCTCTTCATACTACTTATGTATTCCTGTTAGTATTCCTAGTATAAGCTGCTTTTCAAAAAATTTAAATGTATATCTTATACTTGATTTGTGTATTTGTTACACAAAATTTGTATTTTTGTAGGTAGTATGGTGGGTGGTTGAGTCGTCTAGCAACCTACCTATATACCAAGGCTGCCCAATTTAATTTGGAAGCGGGCTACAATTTCAATTACATTTAGCATTGCGGGCCATCTTATGAACAAGACTTACTTACACTTATGGTTCAGCTATAATTCTATATTCTATACATGGACACTTAAATATAAAGGTATTTAAATCAAACAACATTTTAAATTCCACATGTTTTAATGATAATTTTTTTTTTTTATCAAATAATATAAAAAAAAAAACATCAGTAAGACCTATGAAGGGACTTATTAGCTAATAATTGTTCAATATCTGGTGATAAATCTGATATATGTGTATGTATAAAATAAAATACACAACAAAATTTAAAGAAATAATAATAGTAATTTAAAATACAATAGAATGTTGGCGGGCCAGTTCAAATGCGTTTACGGGCCTGGGTTTGGGCAACCTTGCTATATACCATAGAGTACCTAGTCCATATAGACTTTGTTCATTTATTTTAGGTACATAGGGCAGACAGACTTGAGTAAGAAATTTGTAAAAAGGCCAACAGTGGTCCGAATAATGTATCGGAGAGACTGACCTCACGGCAAAGGAAATTATACTATAGTTAATCAACATTGGAGATTTACAAAAACTTTCCTCTAATCTCTACTTTTTTTTTCCAAGACACTTATTTTCAGAATCCTAATAGAATATAATTTTCACAAACTTCATAGTTCATCATACATACTTACGTAGGCTATGGATACCATTTTACAGTTAATTTACCGTCTACATTGTCCATTATTCAACTCTAGATCCCATGCACCATTTCACTTCCCAATTTCCCGCTCAAATTTTCTCTCCAATGATCCTTTAACTAGAGCCATGCGCTCATCAAATAAGAACAATTTTGATCTTTGGCCTTAGAAGGAAAAAAAAAAACTTCTTGTTATTTATCACTTAAGTATTTCACTATTGTCACTGTTAATATTTTATAATTGTTATATGCAAAAGCCGATCGGCGTAAATAAATAAATTATTAATTAAGTTTATGAGGAATGAATAAAACAGTAACTTTTAAGATTATATTATGGGCATTAAATTTTTTCACAAAATTACCTAACACGACTACTTTGATAAATATTGGAACTTTATTGTTACAATGGGCTGTTAAATTATGTTACGATAACATTAATAGTAGGAGAGTCCAAATTAGACTATATCAATATATTAAATTGTCTGTCAGGTTCACTAATTAATTTGTGATTGGGCTATCAGCTAGTACAATTTATTAGAAAAGCATAGATGACATAACAAAAAAATTTAAAAAAAATATATTGTCATGAGTCATGTCGGTCCATAGACCCTTTTCCAAAGTAAAATAAATCATTTTTACACAGTTATGATGTGGACGGACCATTATTCAATTTTTGCTGACAAGGTGGTCTTTCTGCCCCATACTGTATTTACATTTTATATAAATCTTTATTATTTATTGTTTTTTTTTATTGCAAGCATATTTATTGAATACCATATTTTAAAATGTTTTCAACTTTTCTTAATTTTATTTTCCAGGAAATTATCTGAAAAGCATTTACCAATACTTTGACATAACCAGTCTAACACAAGATGATACTCAATCACCTCAAGATCAAGACTTACCAGAAGACATGATAAATAATTTTAGACCACCACATTTGGAATACAAGATTGGAGATGTGGTGTTGACGAAGGATATGATATTAGGTGCAATTGTTGGATGGGCCATCGACAAGGCTGTAAGTTAATCTTACATAAATACAATCCGTGAGCCATGATTTTGTCATGAATTTAAATCCATTACATACCGAGGCAAAACATTCTTACATAAAGGTTGAAATAAACTTTTCAAAATATGTATTACTATGTTTGTCCGATTATTGATAATGCAATATTTCCATTTGTTCCACTAGGACCTTACTAAAGAACCAGAATATATTTTATTAACTCCTGAAGATGATTTGATAACGGAAACTCAAAATCACCTGATAGTAATAGAAAACATTCAAGTAATTAAAGTTAACTGTAAAATGAAATACATGAAACTATTTAATGCAACACTTTTTTTTCTCATAGATCCATAATGAAAACATCAGCAAATACTTTGAAAGTTACGATGGATTAAGGTATATACCAAAAGAGTATTTGAGAAAATTGTACCCAAAAGGTTAAACCAAAAGCGCACAAAATAACAATTGTACAAATACATTTATAATTTATCATGTAAATTATACTAGTTGAGAAGGAATAACATGTTATAGGATAGTAAAAGAAAATAAAAAAATCCAAATATTATTTGCGTTGCTTTCTTTTAATTAAAATGTCTAAAAATGTCCATATAAAAAAAAAATACTGAGGTTAATTTAATTTGTTGGGTCGTGAGACCAAGCAAGATTTTTTTGAAACATGGGATGTTTAGTATTCTTCACCACCTTCACCTTCACCTTCGACGGAATCCATGCCAACCTCTTCGTAATCCTTTTCTAAAGCAGCCAAGTCCTCACGGGCTTCAGAGAATTCTCCTTCTTCCATACCTTCTCCAACATACCAATGGACGAAAGCACGTTTGGCATACATCAAGTCGAACTTATGGTCCAACCTAGCCCAAGCTTCAGCAATAGCAGTTGTGTTGGACAACATGCAAACAGCACGTTGTACTTTAGCCAAGTCACCACCAGGAACAACAGTTGGTGGTTGGTAGTTGATACCAACTTTGAAACCGGTTGGACACCAATCAACGAATTGAATGGTTCTCTTGGTCTTGATGGAAGCAATGGCAGCGTTGACATCCTTAGGTACAACATCACCACGGTACAACATGCAACAAGCCATGTATTTTCCGTGACGTGGGTCACATTTCACCATCTGGTTGGCAGGTTCGAAACATGCGTTGGTGATTTCAGATACAGACAATTGCTCATGGTAAGCCTTTTCAGCAGAGATGACTGGTGCATAAGTAACCAAGGGGAAATGGATACGGGGGTATGGGACCAAATTGGTCTGGAATTCAGTCAAGTCAACATTGAGGGCACCATCGAAACGAAGAGAAGCAGTGATTGAAGAAACAATTTGGCCAATAAGACGATTCAAGTTAGTGTATGTTGGACGTTCAATGTCAAGATTACGACGGCAGATGTCATAGATGGCTTCATTATCGACCATGAATGCACAGTCGCTGTGTTCCAGGGTTGTATGTGTGGTCAAGATGGAGTTGTAAGGCTCGACAACAGCAGTGGAGACTTGAGGAGCAGGGTAGATGGCGAATTCCAATTTACTCTTCTTTCCGTAGTCAACGCTAAGTCTTTCCATCAACAAAGATGTGAAACCAGATCCAGTACCACCTCCGAAAGAGTGGAAGATCAAGAAACCTTGAAGACCAGTGCACTGATCAGCCAACTTCCTGATTCTGTCCAAAACAACATCAACAATCTCTTTGCCAATTGTGTAGTGACCACGAGCATAGTTGTTGGCAGCATCTTCCTTACCAGTGATCAATTGTTCGGGGTGGAACAATTGGCGGTATGTTCCAGTTCTTACTTCATCTGTTATCAAAATTTAAATTAGATTATGTTATAACAAAAATAATGTACCAAAACTTACCAACAACAGTTGGTTCCAAATCAACAAACACAGCCCTGGGGACATGTTTGCCTGAACCAGTTTCACTAAAGAAGGTGTTGAAGCTGTCATCTCCACCTCCGATGGTTTTGTCAGATGGCATTTGACCATCAGGGGCAATTCCATGTTCCAAACAGTATAATTCCCAGCAGGCATTACCAATCTGGACTCCGGCTTGGCCAACGTGTACAGAGATACATTCACGCTACAAAATAAATGAATTATTATAATGAATTAATTTGTAAACCATACCAATTTATAATCAAAAATAAATATAACAAGGAAAATATTGAAGTATGCACTATGATCTGAAAAAATACAGCAAGAATTCCCAGGAACTATAATAAAACCCATGGGTTGGAATAATTTAGAAATTATATGGTTAAAATTGAAATGTTTTAATTAAATTATCATATAAAATAACTATTGAAATATAATTAAATATAGTTTAATTAGTTCAAAAGAAAATTGCAGAACCTCCACTATAAACAAGGTTAACAGTTATAATTGATACAAGATAATAATGTAATATATATATACATATAAGTAAAATTTAAAAATCTTAACGACCACTTTGAACTTTTATTAAACTCAAATTACATCAAATAAAAGCTCAATAATATGATTATTCAAAAAATAGGCGATATAAAAATATGAAATATAATGAATACATGGGTAACAATGCATGTCTAATCTTTCCTATCACATAATAAATGGCTCAATTATACTCAGTTCCTTTTATATTTCGAACAGACAGTGAAAAAATATTATATAATCCGTTCTTGATGGGCTAAAAAACCTATGCAAACATTGCGAACTAAGTACATACTCTAATACTAAAATACCAACAGAAAAAACCAAAAGATACCACAATAGGACGACGTACCTACGGGTTTTAAAATGGCTTTTTCTATCAAACGCATTGAATAAATTCGTAGCCGCTCATGAATAACAATGGGGAAGTAAAAATAATGATTCGTTAAGTGCAAGCAGTTCACACATCTCGGAGACGTCTCGAAAATATTCTACCTCAACATGATGATGACGTGTCGTACGAAAAATTCCGTGTTCGTGCGGAAAGTAGGAAAAAGGAATAGTAGTTAATAATAATCAAAACTCGACTTTCGCAAATCCATCAGTTTCGTGTTCGTCGAGAATTCGAGAAAGTAGAAACTTTCTAGTAGAAAGACTTGGGAGAGGGGGTACCGGAGAAATTCCGTTTAACGGTTTTCCACGACGACCGCACCCACCCGTCACCGTCGTCGATTGACGTACGCAGAAACACGAGTCGGATGAAAAAAAAAAAAGGCCAATAAACGCACCGTCGAAAATTTTACGGGGGATAAACATATTTATTTAATGAACACCAAGTTGGTCGGCGAGTAAGTCGTAAGCAAAACCACGTTTTCGGAGTGAAACGCGACGGGGACAAGATGGCGTAAAAACCCGTTAACACCAATGGGCGGCGGTAAGAAATCTAAGAACACGACGGACTTTGAACATTAATAATAATACGATCGTTTTACTTACCATTTTGAAGTTTGGTTTTTCTTTTCAGTAGGAACGAATGAGTCGAAGAAAAAACTGTAAGTCTTTTCGAAAAAGGTTTTATTATGTCAGACAAGAAGCGTTCGAAGCGACTTCATTCACGTCCAAACACAAATTGACGTCCAATGGCCGCGGCGTCGGTATTGTATGCTCCGAAACGGGTCTGCAGATCGACGACGCGCTGTTCGGCACACCGGCAATGCGGTGCCTACGCGGCGGCGGCGGCTTCCTACCCCACCCCACCTCGTCGACAACACGGCCGCCGTGAATCACCACCGCAGCACACGCAACACCCCGCACCGCCGCGCATCGTTCCGTCTTCGTTTCGCCGGAAAGTTCGTTAAAAATTATTTCCTCTCCCGCCTCTCCGTCGTCCGCCGCCGCACAGTCCCTTTGTTATTCGTTTCGCTTTGCCGCGCGTTACGTTTTTCAAGACGCGTTTGAAACACGGGTTACCGCTGGTGCAGTGCGCGCGCACCTGGTCCTGCCACGAAGCGTTCGTCGTTCCTCGGTAACGAAAGGTAAACCCCGCGTTTCGAAATTTCGGACAAATGATCCGTCTGATCGAGAACACGCCCGCGAAACGACGCGGAAATATTTAGGCCGCGGAGTACGTGAAAAACGGTCGATCCCCTTAGGAACTTGACTCTTGAGGAATTTTTAAATTTTTCCCGTTTCGCGTGACGACGGTGACGCACCGCATAGGCTCGTGAATTCCGTCAAGACAACACGCGACATGTATCGGTTCAATAAAAGGCCAACCGGTTAACTGTCGGTCACGTCTAATAGTACCACGAGCGGTGCGACCGACGAATAATAATTTTCCGTCGTAAACACTCGTTGTTGAAACGCTAAAAAAAGTAAAAGCCGACACAACAACAACACGGGCCGCTTCTAGGGCATACGTACTAAAATATGTGTTTATGACCTATAGGTGGATTTAAACGCGACCCGTTATCAACGGTAACTTGAACGTTCACCAACGGTCCCCGAGATGTGTACGAGAAAAATGATTAGTTGTTCGTGGCGTTCAACACGAATTCCGAACGTTAGATGTACTTCTGATTTCGCATTACCGCTTGTTTTGTACAATATAATCGTCCTGCGTACGGTGTACGCGTCAATCCGCTCGGAGCCGTATTCAGTATGATATTTAGAAATCGCTTTTAGCGTCACAAATCCTCAAGGTGTCGAGTAGTTCGTCGTTAGGCGAACGACGGTAAAAAAAAAATAACCTTGTGTGTTCGTAGAAATATGGTATATTCATATTTTTCACACAAAATGTGTTTTTTTCTTTTATTTATTATTTAAAACGTTAGGTAGCGTAAATGAAATACAAAAAGGTGGAGCGGCGTATCTAAACGATATCGTCGATAGGTGTACGTACATACGTACAACGAATGATACATTTTATAAGGAACGTTTTTTTATTTTTTATAATGACGTTACGTGTCGTGGTGACTGATAATCGATTGACGAAGCAATACTATATAATAAGTGCTACCATAATGGAAACTGATTGTTCGGCCAACGTTTCAAACCCGTTATGCTTATGTATACCATATTATTGCCTGCAGGATTAGAACGTAAACGACAAACAATAAGGGTATACAACTTATTTTAATAAGTCGCGTCGAAGTGTTATCATAATATAGTCCATACAACTGTTAATAATTATGTTATACTGAATAGACGAGTCTCACAACAATCAAATTTCGTTTCAAAAGTATCAATAGCATTTTTGCGCACAAAAGAAAACCGTCGAACAACGAGTGCGCTGAGTTCTTATTCAAATACGCTAAAAAATGATAAATAATCGTACGCAGTATATATTATAATTTATAAAATAATATTCAAGAACATACAGGGTGTCCCACCGAGGATTTACCCGTTGCGATATATTCTGAGCTATTGAAGATATTCAAATTATGTTTATATTATAAGACTCACAGGTACAAGGTCTACAGATATTTCATATTATACATAATTTATATTATTATTGAATTTAATGTTTTTACTACTATGGTATTCTGTGGCGCTAAAATATGTTTTACATTCAGTTATACGTTATAGCATATCGTTACAAATATAGTATTACAATGATGTGAAAGATCATAATTTTTTCTCAGTTTTATTATTACACATAAATAGTTCAACTACAATTATTATTTATAACTTTAATTATATTATTGGTACGCGAAATCGCCGATCGCTTATTTTGTTACTTTAAATTACTTTTAGATTTATAGATAGGTTCTATTTATCGGTACATAGTACAATTACGTCGGTTTATCGACTTTGATTGGTAACTAGTAACTACAATAACAATAATAATAAAACCATTTTTAATGCTGTTTCGTTTGTTTTCGGACGTGTTTTTACCGTTTAAAATGATCGGTATGACGTCCTCTTAATTGTGACACAAAAATCTCGTTTGTACAATAGTACAATTAGGTCCGTTCAATTTGAGTCAAAAACGAAGCAAACCAGCTAGTACCAGTAGTACTGTACTTAACTATTTCAGTATTAAACCGAATTCCAAGAATCAAGAATCAATGTCCAATCCTCAAAAACTATTTGTGCCTCCATCAACATTTGATATTGTATAATGAACATTTTTATTCTTACGGTATATCATTTGTCGATAATAAACTCAATGACAAATAAAAAATTCAAGTCTTACAAAATGTGTGGGTCCCAGATAATATTTTTAATTTTCCTAATCAACAAATTGGCAATCAAAATAGAAAATTTAATGTACTTTTTTGGTTAACTAAATACAATTTTGTATATTTTGTTGTTTTTTTTTTTAACTTTTTTACCAAAACATTGAATTAAATTAAAATATGAAATACTTAGAGACCTTGTGGCTTGTCCCTGTGAGTATTTTAAAAACAGAATTTGAATATATCCATTATCTCGGGATACATCGCATTGGGTAAATCCTCGGTGGGACACCCAGTATACGTCAACATAGATAGTCGCTGCAACAGCACCAAACACTGCATAATTTGTTCAAAGTCTGTTGAACTTGTGCTCGGTAAACATCTGGTCTACAATCTACACACATATCGAGACGGATGCCAAGAACCTCTGGAGAAATGATTATTTATAGTTAGATCTGTTTAGGTGAAAAAAAAAGAAGAAGTTCTTGGTGTCTGCGATTTAACTCCTTTCACTCTATTATTAATCACGGTCGTCTGCTTATGTTTCTACTTATCCAACGAACCAGAAATCAGAATTAAAAAATATGTACAATACGTACGTACCGAGTTAGTGTCTTCGTACGTTTTCTGTACGAAGTATTTATTTCTATTAGAATTTTAAACGCACCAACTACATGTATAATAAAAAACAAATTGGAATTACGTTTTTCTCATTTTTGACACGCTTGTTGATTTTTTTTAATTGTGTTTCGAAAACATATTATAATAGGAACACTTCAAACACTATGCATTGTCTTGAAGGGTACTTGTTTCATTATGTTTACGCTATAACTGTGGCGTATGAAAAAATATTATTACATATTTACAAAAGTAATAATACTACAATAAGATTATGTTACAGTACAGAACATAGCTCCACATTCCTCACTCCTCGCCATAGAAAAATACAATTCTATGAACTATTATTCGTGAACTATTATGAGTTCATGACTCATTTTATAAATAATAATAAAACTTAAATTGATACCACCCATCGGGCCATTTAGCCATTTAAATATTGTCTGTAAAACATTTATTGTTATTAGTACAACAGTTTAAAGGTACATCAATCATTTGTTTCTTTTATTTCTTAAATAATTACTTAATAAACCATAGGTAACAGCAGTAATAAAATAATAACTAATAATAGTTATTTGTTAAAATAAAAAATGTTATGTAGAATGTAGATTTTCAATGTTCAAAGAGCACAGAGATTAAAATAATTATTTAGCATGAGTCATTTAATGCATAGTTCAATAAAAATGTATTTTGTGGTTTATTAGTTTATTACTCTATGCGGTTTATTTCCTATTATTTTAAGTTTGAAATCAATGACAACGTATTATTTGTGGAATGTTTAAAATGAAAATATTTGTAAATAATCAAGGAGCTCTCAATGAATCATAGTCTGTTGGTACTCAGGTTAATAAAATATAGAGATATAAATATAATGACTGCTGAATTACTCTTTGGTTTGAAAAAAATATTTGTGAATTAGTTTATGATTTATTACTAATCAATACTAAATTTTAATTTAACACAAACGTATCCGTGTGTACAATACACATAATTACGTACGTAATTTCTCTGATCTTTTATTCATTCTATAATTTTTTGGTGTACGTAAACTTTACAAGGGGACAAAATATGATGAGTTTTTTTTTATTTTAATTTATTTTAGGTGAACCATAGGAATGAGAATTTATGTCAGGCCGTCAGTAATTGAATCGAATTGAAATCCGGATTAATACTCTTGTCTCGTACGTTTTATTGATGGTAACAATATTGTTGTTCCATGACGCGCCGTAGAAATTGCTACCCGTTCGCGCGGGTACAGGGAAAGCGAGATTATTTTTTATTCACTCCTCGACCGCGCGGATTGCACAACGGATTGTCGAGTTTCACCGATCGACGTTTACGGTTAACCCTGCATCGGTTTTACTTCCATGTACGGAATGTTGTATGGCGGTCAAAACGGAGGGGAAAAAAACGGACCGCGCTTACCGCCGGCGGACGTAACAGAACACGACGGCCGTCGTTCGCCGATGTTTGAGCTTTTGAAGAACGTAGCACTACGGCCTGTACGACGTTGATTTTGGGGGAAAGGTTTCGTTTGGAAAACACGTCGCTCGTAACAAACGCCACAAAGTTGTAAAGGCGCGTCGTCAATATACGCAAATGGTACGTGTGGTCATTTTATTGCAATCGCCCAAGACCCAAGCTCGTCATCATCAGTCGTCGGGCGGTACGGTTTCCCGCGGAGCTCCCGGTCCCCGTCAAGAGTTAATACGAATTACGTAATTCGGTCAGTCAGAGTCGCCCGGAAGACACCGCGTAGTTTTGCGAGAATTTGGTTTTGTTTATAACTTGCCCATATATTTGTAGGCGTCATCGATTCGTAGTATAGTAAGTAATTCGTAGGTCGTATATTTGAATGAATCGTTCATGTGAATGAAATAGTAAAATGTTAAAAGCCCATCAAGTAACATTGATGTGGAAAAAATGTACTCGGCTTCGACGAATTCGAATCTGAACCAGTTCACCCGGTTGACGGTTGTGCGTTGACACATTTTCTTTTCTTTCGGGGCGCGCTATTCGTCGACTATAGTATATAGTCACGAATAATGGAACACGCTCGTCGGTGGGCGCGATCAGGGCCGATCGCGAAAGACGGAAAACGTTTTTAATTTATTTATTTTTTTCTGTTTCTATCACGACGATCGTCACTCGCCCTTCCGTCCCACGCGCCCCGGACGATAATCGGAGTGCACGGCGATGACGAAAATTTGACGATTCAATGTTAGCTCTCTCTCCGTCCGTCGTACGGTTTCACACGTATGGCGGGCGGCGCACATCCGGTGAACGCCCTATACGGCTTGCGCGCAGATCGATCCGTCTACGGAGTTTGGCTGGACGGCGGCGGCGGCAGCGATCCGAAAAGGTGCATGGAAGAACGGCCGGTTTGCGGATCGACCGCCGCTGTTCGGCACCGCTAAACAATTCCATATATGGGCTGCGCGCGCCACTCTGCACTGCCGGTAACCCCGCCGCCGTCTGCCCGGTGCCCACACCCGCCAGCCCCTTCACCGCGACAAGCCGACAACAACAACTCGCGTAGGCCTCCTATCCGTTACCCACACGGTCCCGGTTTAGCGCCAAATTCGAATCGGCCGACGGCAACGGATCGTGTTCTGCTGTCGTTCGGAACGCACGTCGATATCAACGTCCTCCGACTGGAAATCCGTCCGCACCGGGAAGTTGCATCAGTCGTAACTGGGGTTGCCAACTCTCATTTACGAATAAGCGGGAACTCAGATATTTATATGCGGGACATACCATACAATTTACAGAAACGAAAGAAAAACGATTTAAATCATTTATTATCAGTTTTATTTCAAATTTATTTTATATATTATCAAATATTATTTTATATTATTTTATAATATTATCAAATATAAAGGGCAGAACATGAACTATGTTTTTTTGGGTCAGTTTTTTCCGATTTTCAATTTTTAAGCGAATTATGAGTTTCTTAAATTGTAATATTTTATTTACTCATAACAGGTTTGACAATTAAAATAGCGTAAAAAGCCGACCAACAAAACACAGATAATGTTCTTCGCTTTAGGTATGATAATAGGTTAGTTTACTCTAATAATAAAGCTAACAACACTACGTTTTAACTACTAAACTCGAATTTGCTATGTTGTACCTTGTACGTTTGTTGAACGGGGACAACACGTCATGCGGAATCTATAAACGATAACAATACCAATGTGAATCGGTAGTGTAAGCAAAAGTTATGTAAAGGTCGTTCAGATGATATCACCTTTTTGAATCATATTTATCTAACATAAATTCATAATGTATAAATGCGTTGATTTATATACCATTGATTATAAAATTAATTATATTAATTATATTCTATAGTCAACATGGTAATATGTACTGCAATATTACTACTAAATACTAATACTGTAATGCAGTGGCGGCTTGAACTTTTTTTTTCTTGACTCACATCTAATATTTTTACACCACCCACCCTAAAATAATTTCACTTTTCTCCAAATAGTGAATTCATATTGAATATTGAGTGAATTGAATACATTATTACAACCATTATTCTCATGAAAAAGTTAGTCAAAACCACCCATATAATATACAACATATTACCTATTATAAACAATTATTACCCATATCTGATATCAGAAAACATCCTAGCAACAACTATTTTAGTAATAATCTACAATTATAACACACGTAATCTTTCATCGATAATTTCTTCGAATTAATAAATGTATTAATATTTACCTACATTCAATTCTATACCTCGCTAAGGTTGTATGCTACCACAGAACAATAGCTGATGCTACTGGCCTACTTTACCTTTAAGTCGTGCAATTTACGCATTACGCCGAGTGTACATAATATTATACAGCTGAACATTACAATATTTATAATTTAATTACCCATCTTTAAAAATTCTACTAATTACCTTTTTCAACCATAGGACACACACCCACCTCCCCATTAATATTTCTGTGAATCACGTGATTCAAATATACCCCCTTCAAGCCTCCACTGCTGTAATGTATTTAACTGACTACTCCAAACGTTTAATTTGAAATTACAGTCCACGATTACTACAACAGTCAACAGACTACAGTAAACCCCAGTATTATATAATGGCATTCAAGTGCTCTACATTTTCTATATCAGTCATATAATAATATAAAATATTAAAACATTAGATAAAAACTAAAATATACTCTAAACGAATAACGGTTCGACTAAACAGTTTTGATTATCAATTAACTATCGAAATCGCTAATTTTAAATTTGTAAATATTGTTTATTGCTTGCTGCTCATTATTATTAACTTATCATCTCATTCACGTATATTATATTATACGACATTCTATGAATAATAAGGTTTATAGACCCTGATTGTCCCCGACTATTGCGTGATGTCAGGGTAAAACGTAAAAGCATAAAACTAGGGTAACCGAGCAAACAATATAAAAGTTAGATGACTCACAAGCACAACACTCATACTTACAAGTTATAATGGTCGTCGCGTGATATTATAACGTTAAATAACAACTGTTCATTGCCGTTTCTATAGAGAATACAATATAATTTCGTTATTATCTGATGGGAGAGTTCTTTGTACTGAAACGGTTAAAATATAAATAATGCATAAAACTACAGTTATTTTGTACTTCATGTAGAAAAACTACTTAATATATTATTATTACATACAGTACACAAATACCGCGCGGGCATACTGTAATATACGTCCTATATTATTCTAACATGAAACACAAAATGTCAATATTTCAAAATTCCTTATATTTTACTATTTTAGCATAACATGCGAAATAAAACTTTCATTGTTTAATCCATATTACATGTCTAAAATATTTAAGAAAATTAATTAACATTACATGTAACCACTATATAGTCTATATAAGTAATTCTTTAATTGCAATTTTTGTTTTATAATATTATGAAAGAAATCGGTTAGGTTAGTCGCTTAGTGGAATGAAATCAATCAAGGGCGCCAAAATTATAATTTTAGTAATTAATAATTGTTTATGAAAAATATGATTTTTTTTATATAAATATTTTTTATTAACCTAAATTATTTTAATCTAGGCTAATATCACTATTTTCACTACTATCACTAAATTATTCGATAAAATATTCTTCATAGTTAGTAGTGTGGTTCAGAAGATCTTGTAATAGTACACTACAACTAACATCAGAAATACTACAAGTTTCAGGATAACATTTTATTTTTGCTTCAATGTCACATTTATAAGCTAGATATATCTGCATTTCGCTTTTTTGCTTCACATCTTATATTAATATATTGCTGTTTCCTTAATTTATTGTTCAAAATTAAACCTAACGCTTCCTCTACCAAATATGGCACTTTGCTTTTGTTATTATCAAAAGACTTTTTAATAATAATTGCATTCTTAGGAGTAGACGAGGCCATTTCTAATATATCTGCGAAAGCTCTGGTTCCATTTTTATAAAATTTTGATTTTGCAGCATGTTTCATTTCTGGTGTAGTGCATAAATTTCCCAATGCTGCTGATTTACGTTGCTTATTTTGGGTAGAACATTCCGCAAAACATTTCTATGGTTTTCCTACATTTTTATTTTTCATATTAGTAATATTACATGGGAATTAAAGTTTTTTTGAAGCTATAAATAATAAATATTTTTTAAAGACACGTAGTGTACTTTTACTCGCTTTCCTTTGAGTACTCGTAATAAGGAAACAATTGTACATGATTTTATATTCTCTATACAAATGTTTGCCCATGTATGTCCTACATATGTTACTTTTGATATATTGAAGACATATTCCCTACTTTTTAATGAACTATCTTCGGTTATAGGAATACTTTTTTCTTAAATTTTCAAATAATTCCATGTACTCATACTCGTATGAATATTGACCATTTTTAGCTTGGTAACTTGAATCTATCACATAAAATAATTAATTAATTTTAATTAGATCGGACGGTTGTGGATCACGAAAAATAAAAAAATAAAAGCTCCACATCTTATGTTATAATATTTATCTCATATTTTGAAGTTAATTTGTGTAAAAAAAGTACAACTTTTAATTTTTTTTTTCCAGTTATTTTAATGATAAATGTAGAACAGTTTAAAATTGTACCTTATATTATTATCATCCATGTTGATAAAATAATTATTATAAAACGAAATAACTAACTAAATAGTAAAAACTTTCAAATCAACAGTTTTGTACCTACGTCCTACATGGTGAATATCAAGATGATTACTAATCATGACTATTGACTATCAAGACGAGCTATGGTCTCCTAGAAAAGCGGTGCCGTTATCTAGCGGCCGTCATTTTACGGTTGTAAATAACGGCCGTCTTTAAGGTGACCAAGCTGTAGTTTCCTAGGAATTAGTGCGACCCTATTCAATCGTAGTCACTCAGTACTCACTACTCACTCGATCGTTCAGCGTAGTAGTTCGTGCACTGGTGAAAAATTAACGATTTGGACATAGCATTATTAGTAAGTTTGGATGATGAAGAGTCATCAGAAGACGAGAAAAATCGTTTGGAGGAGAGTGTCATGTTCAAAAATCGTGATACTGAGGGTGCATTTCAAATTTTAGTGCGTCGCCATCTGCAGTGTAATGATGAAAAATTTCATAATAAAAACATGAACGATAATGTCGATAACAAATTATAACAGAAACGTCATTATTCATTAATTTTAACACTCCAATTCGCAGTAATTGTCCCGTCTGTATAGCTTAGGTATTTCCCATGTCCTTATGCATTTTAGAATTCTTTTATACCCACGTCAATACACAGTAGGTATCATTTTATTTTATTTATAAATTTGTTAGTATGTATTAAATTTTATTTTGCTTTAGTGTTTAGTCGGTTTTTCACAAACACAACGTAATATTATATCTGTCTATTAAAGTATAATATAAAAATTAATTTAAAATTGAATAAATAAATAACCATACAAAAAACCAAATATTTCGGGGGGTGTTTGAACACCCAAAACACCCCCCTGTGTCGTACGCTCGCACCACTGACCACACACGCGTAGCGTTTATATTCATTTGTATTACGACACTCACGGCTTGCGATCTGGTTTACGTGTACTTCCAAATGTATACTATATAGTAAATAAACACGTACACTTATTAGTCAAGTGTTTTACTTATTATTGTAGTATTGCTGTGAAGTACATATTATTGTAGTATTGTTGTGATATGTCTTTAGCGTTTTCGCATACACAAGGTGTTTTACATTTTCGAATATTAATACGTCATCGTATACGCACCCCAGTTTATGTACCGTTATTTTTAAACATTGAAGTGTATTAAAATAAAATTTTTTACATTCTTACAAATTAATATGGTTGTCGAATTATTGAACATAAATGGCACAATGATGCCCCACACTATCATTCCAATTATTGGTGACGGAGCTTGCCTGTTTAGGACAATATCTTTTATGTTATATGACACTCAAGATAAGGCCCAAGAAGTACGTAAAAATATAGTAACCTATGTGATAAATCATTGGGAAGATTATTCAATAATGTCACATGATAGTGATGGAAATAATTATCGTAGTTCTGCTGACTACTTTACTGATATGTTAAAATTTAATACTTATGGAGGTTTATGTGAGCTGGTGGCAGCCGGACAATTATTTTTGGTATTTATTGAGGTGTACTTAATTGGTATTTATTGAGGATTTTTATAACACCATAATGTATAAAATAAATAATAATGTTACAATAATAATAATAAGTAAAAATAGTAATAAGAATAATACTAATAATAGTAATAATAATTACAATATGTCTAAAAATATTAAAATAAAGTAATTTTTTGCTGACTTCTGATTGTTACAATACATGGGCAACCGAGGATAAACTTATCTAAAAGGAGCCTGTAATAAATATAAAAACTTAAAAAAAAAAATTATAGTAGGTTACACAAAAAAACTTTACACTGGCGAAGCCGGGTTATTCAGCTAGTATAATATAAAATGTTTAATAAAGTATAATAAATCAAAATATCTATATTATAATATATCGTAATAAATTATAACAGCCACTTTTAAGAAACGTTTTATTTGTGTAAATAACAAGTGAAGTAACATAATTAATTTTTAAAAATATGTTATTGTAAGTTTTAATGATTAGTCAGTCCATCTTTTCAACATAAAACTATAAAACTTTTTGTATAAAATATTTTAAATATTTAAAAACAAAATATAAATTAAAAATTAAAATTTTTCCTTTCCATGTTTTACTCGTCATATATTTGTCCTTGGTAATTTGACGTTCCACTTGTTGCTGGAGATGGCACCGTTTCTGAGTGTATGAAGCTCATTGATGAACTTGGCCTTGTTGATGAATCTGTCTGTCTTGAATCGCCAAAAATACTTTTTAATTCAGCATTACCGACCAATGACAAAATTTGCATCCTTAACTGTACTTGTTCATACCGAGGAAGCTTCTTTACAATTTTTGCCATGGAGTTAAAGAAAAGGTCGGTTTCGTCCAATTCATTAGCAGGAGTTGAGTTTCGTTGAGCTATTTGTTTTAGTAACTGTAATCGTTCTTCAGAGTGTGTTAGTTTTATTTTTTTCTTATCTTTCATAATGTTGTCTTTATTACCATCCATTTTTTTATTATTTTCTTCGTTACTATTGATGATTGTCATATTTTGTTCTGTTTCATCAATCTGAGTGATGTTTTCTTCGAGGTCAGCGTGAGAGTTTTCCATACATTTACTCTTGTCAAACCCAACCTCATCTCCAACAACATTAGTAATTGTGTTATTTCTTTGTGATGAAGGAAGGCTATCTAAGAATGATAGGAGAACAGACCTATTCTTTGCTGCCTCTCCACTTGAACCAGTGCCAGGTTTACCTTTACGCCGAATATAATAATCCCTTACGTAGGCCCATCGTTTACAGCAGTCAGAACCTAAAACACAAATTGTAATTTGATTTCTTATTTCAGACATTTGGCCACAGGAGAATCTTTTCGGTCACTTGCTTTTCAATATCGAGTTAGTCATTCCTGGATAAGTGTCATAATAAAAGAAGTTGCTGAGGCCGTTATTAAAAGGATGTTTGAGTTAGCTATACCGTCGCCAACAGAAAATCAACAAAAACAAAACAGTAGTCAATTTTTTTCAAAATGGAATTTCCCGAACTGTGTGGGAGCGATAGAAGGAAAACATATAAGAATAAAGGCTCCCAAACGAAGTGGATCATTATATTATAACTATAAAGAGTACTATTCAATCGTTTTGCTAGCAGTCGTTGACGCGGATTGTAAATTCACTGCTGTTGATATTGGTTCCTATGGTAGAGAGGGAGATGCTGGTATCTACCTAAAGAGTCAAATAGGGAAAATGATAAAAAATAATACATTCAATATACCAGCACCAAAAGTAATACTCGGAACAAACAATGTTGTACCCCATGTCATTGTAGGGGATGAAGCTTTTGCTCTGCACGAAAACCTGATGAAACCTTATCCAAGACAGCAATCTGTACATTATCAATCAAAAGCTGTATATAATTATCGACTATCTAGAGCTCGGAGAACAACTGAAAATACTTTCGGAATTTTATGCGGTTATTTCAGACTCTTTTTCCTACCTATTGCTACTGCCCCAGAAACTACAGACAAATTGATTACATGTGCATGCATATTATATAATATTTTACGGGGAGCAAAAGTACTTGCTCCAGGTCAAAAACATTTTGATGATGCACTCCCACTACCGACTGAAAATTTAATCCCCATAACAGAACACAATGTGCGTGCCAAAATGAATCACACTCAAATTCGAGAAATATTCAAAGATTATTTCAACGGTCCAGGGGCTGTTGAGTGGCAGCATAGTTATGCAATGCAACATTAATTGTGATTATTATATAATATATTTATTATGGTAATTACTTTTACTTAAAGCATCTGTTGTATATTAATAATTAATATATTTATTATTCTTATATTAAAATGTATTGTATTTTGTATTGAATTTTAGTACTGTACACACCTGATTTTTGAAGTGTTATTCCAATTTCGTTCCACAAATTTTGCTTCATCTGGGCTTGTCTATATTCTTTGGATTTAATATTGTATAATCCTTCATGATTTTTGACAAAATCAATTAATTGTTCGTCATTTTCACTCGTCCAAGTCACGTTTCCACTCATTATTAATTAAATATGCACACCGCTACACGCGAAAAAACGTTCAACTACTATTTATCACCGCTATGACGGCCGTCATACAACTGACAGCACCGCTATTTGACGTTACGGTGCCACTCAACGTTCTCTAGGAAACCTACTCCGATGTCATTTATAGACAAGGTCACCCAACGCTACATTACGGCCGCTAGATAACGGCACCGCTTTTCTAGGAAACCATAGTGTATCTTACAACTTTTAATACCATTCGAAATTGGCTGCGCGTGCTGTGCCAATTAAAATTTCATAAATACGAAAAGATAAATATTTTGGGCCCATAATAATGTGTAGTTATTATCAATAATATTATGTAAAGAATATAAGATAATTATTACATCTCGTATTATACACAATTTTTTTTTTATTAATTTTGGCGTGCTGGAATTCGTTTCATCCACTGTGCACCGACAGACGTGCCTGCGGATCGCCCTACCAGCTGTGCCAGGATTTTTTTGCGTTTTTCTATTTATAGACAATAATTATTACCGTTTATTAGTTTATTATATTAGGCCTGCCATACACGATGCGGTTTACCAAAGAGGTTTACCTGTACAGTTTATCTGCGCAGGCAAACCGTAGCGTGTATACGAACTTATTTTTGTGCAACTGTACAGGTTTTAAAAACTGTACAGTTTTCCAGAAAGAATTGAAAATTTATATTTTCTACCTGTACAGTTTTGCTTACCGTGTGTGTGATTTACCTGACAACTTTACAGTTTTGAAATATTCTCCGATAATTTATTTTTATACCTAATTTAAATTAAAAATTCTTGTACCAAATATGTCAAGTTGAAAGCGCAATCAAATAATAGAAGAGTTTATTGAATTATACCAATCGGAACCTTGTTTCTGGTATGTTAAAGGTAAGGATTATCACAATCGTGCAAAAAGAGATACTGCTTGTAAAAAAGCTTGTGGTGATATTATAGTTGAATACTTGAGGCACTCATATGACTGCCCAGTCGCAAGGAATCTTAAGGTAGCTGTCAGCCGTTCATGCAGAGAAATTGCAGCTCTCATAATCCTATCGGTTTTTTAAGGAAATACCAACGAAAGCAGTTTTGGTATATTGTTTCATTCATCCGTAAGTAATTGCGGTAGTCTTGTTGTTCTACACTCAATTCTTGTATTAAAGTAATGTGTGTAAACTGATTCCTTTTCATCTTTACACCATATTTTACGTTTTTTCTTTTTTTTTTTTTACAATTAATAGCTAAAACTAAAACCAATCACTGCGAGCGCGTCATCGTTTTGCGTGCATGCCATAGTGACAGATGGGGTTAACTGATGGTTCTAATCTGATAATTTATTCAAACGTTTGTGTGCGCATTGCCTGTACTTTTTACCTGTACAGTTTACCTATGCAGGCAAGCCGCATAATTTATGGCCTGCCTTAGGTCTTATAGTTTATTACTAGGGCTCGGAAGTTTTTGCACTATTGCAGTAGAAAATAGCCAAAATTGCACTTAAAAATTGCATTAAAAAAAGACACTGATTGCTTAATTTTCGGCATTTTTGACGTCAATACGAAATAATAAGACACAAACGTATAATACGACGAAACACGCGACTACACTAAATGACTGAACAATAAAAATGAAGAAGTGAAGACTGAACTACATTATATTTATAAGCATAAAACTACAATGCCACAATGGTACAATCTACAAGTCTCGATATATAGTCATATTTAGTTTCTGAAAAATAATATGGGTATTATAATAATAACTGCGGCATTGTCTTTTCGCATTTCCGGTTGGCCGCGGCGGTCTACTTAAATCCCGGAATAACAATCAATACGCATACTATATATTTTAACATACTTCTTATCTTTTAAAAAAAATTTAATTATATTATTCACAGTTTACAAGTATATAAAATTGTACAATAAATGAGAAAAATCAACAAAATTGCAATCAAATTGAAAAAATGGCCAAAATTGCAAAAAGTTGCACTAAAAACTTTTGGGTATAAATTCGTACTTGCATGAGATGAATTTAAAACCTACTTAGCAATAAATCCAAGCAATGGAAAAAAAGTTGCTAATGCTACAACATCCGAGCCCTATTTATTACGTTTCGGGAATCACATTGGTCGGGTCTCTCTGGATGCTTAATAATTACATTCTTATCAAATCATTTTACATTGCTATTTTATATATGTACTAGAGTTCTTCGGTATATTCCGTTGTTGCGTCAGACTGACATCTGAGATCGCTTTAGCGACAGACGTTATATGTATAAAGGACGGTTTACATGCAACGACTTGTACGTTTTATCGAACACGACAAATCGTATCAAGTAAAACGGAGCGTGTATACAGCAAATCGTACGTCTTATCGAATCGGAATGAAGTCCAAGTTTGGATCGAAAGACTGATGGGTTTGGAATCATTTTCCGCGAAATTGAACGACAAGTCGTTACATGTAAATACAGGTTCGGCGCATTGTACAACTTATCATCCAATTTTCGTTTAGTTCTCTCCTACACCAAGTTTCAGCTTGACCTACAAACTTAACATAATTTCGTTTTTTTACCATAATTAATAATAATTTGGTTGGTGTGATATTTTTTGTTTTTTACGAACATGTCTTATTTACGGCAATTTCTCGCAGAACTTATTGAATTGCACAAAAGTTTTCCTTGTTTATGGCAAGTAAAAAACAAGGATTACAGTGATAAGCATAAAAAAAATTTGGCTTATGAGGAACTTATTAAACAATTTTTAGAAGTTGACTCTTCGGCAAACAAAGAGACAGTAAGGAGATTAATTCCTTGAGAATGGTTTATAAGAAGGAGCTTGCTAAATTAAAAAAATCAGCCACCTCTGGGGCTGGAGAGAATGACATATACAAACCGGTCTTATGGTATTTTGATCTTTTCAATTTTTTAAACGATCAAGACATTCCAAGAACACCTCGCGAAACGATTGATGACGAAGACGCTGTGTCTCTTGGTATAAACCAAGAGGTAAGTGAACGATTTAATATTTATATATATTTTATATTTAGTAAATAATTAATGTATAGTCAAAAGACAGGTGGATACTTCAATTTTTATAATACAAATTGTATATTAAATTTAGAAAAATGAATATCATTCAGTAATCTTTATTTTATTTTTTTCCAAAAAATAGTTTAATTTAACATTTCTTATTTATGAATAAATTGAACACAGTTTAGAGGGAATATTAAATGAATAAGTCAGGGTATGTAGTGTACTTATGCGATTGTGATACTATTACAAACATAATAAAATACCTAAAAATAAAAAAAAATAATTTTAATTTTATCTTAAACTTTAATAGGCAATGCAGTTAGGCAAAGTATTTATAATACCTTTAATAGTCACTGTTGTATTTTATATAAAATGTGTATAGTAAATTTGCTTATAAAACAATATTTATAAATATTTACATACATTTTTAAAGAGTATAAATACACATACCAATACAACATGAATATGATTATATGAACTATGAAGGTTTGTATTATTGTGCATTTTGTTTTATTATTTATTCTAAATTGCATAGTGCATACTTATATATAAAGAGTATATTCAAAAAGAGTGTAACAAAACTTAGGTAGCAAATTAGGAATGAAAATAAAAATACAAGTAATCATTACATACACCATTAATATTTGTTGACAACTTACTGCTGAACAGATATATTTTTTTCTCGCCATGCTACGGACCCTTCTTGATTGAAATACTCATTAAGTTCTGTCTCACAATCTTGGCACTTTTTAATTGTTGGCCCCTCATATTACGTTGTAGGTTATGCACCCTAGCGCTAGCCTAACCTAATCTAGAGTCAGCGACCATTATTAGATAACAATATAACATTTATTTATTTTTTTTATTAAAAAAAGGAGCTTTTATTAAATATTAAGCTCAACAATTAAATTATAGTACAATTTTAGAATATTTACATACATTAATACATTAACATAAACGATACACCAATACAATTAAGCAGCTAGAATATAAACAACAACAACAATCGAAAGCGACATACGTTTTTTTTTTCTTTTTTTTTTTTTAATAATTAAAAATTTTTATATAATATTGACAACTATTAGATGGTAAAACCGGCCTCCTGAATAAAAGAGATAATAATCGAGATAACGTGTTCGGAGTTAAATATAACATTTATATAATCTATGTTTTTTTTTTTTTTTCAGTTTGTTTTAATGTATTTATTTATATCTATTAAATATTTTCTATTTTGGGGTAAATTTATATTGGTAAGTTGTAATATACATCTATTTATATAACGATTAGAGCTACACAGTTCTAAAATTAAACTTATTTATAATGTTATCGGTATTTAACTTATCTCAGATGTTTTAATCGAGTTAAAGTGTAATTTGTTACATTTTACTATACTACTATTATAGTAATATAGTAAAATCGTAAACGACGTAAACAGTCCGTACCCTCGAATCCGCAATGACGTGGACGAGTGGGTTTGTGTGTTATTGTTTAATAACAATCATAGAAATTACTAGTTGGTAGTAATTACTATGACGTGGGTGGTAGGAACATTATCCTGGTATATAAAGGCGGCGAGGACTATCAGTATGGGCGGATCGTCGAAACTCGAACTTCCCGGGTTCCTCTCGGGCGGAACCAGGTTGTGATAACCTGCGTTGATAGTGCGTGTCTTGCTGAATCACTATTCAGTAATTCCATCATGGCACAGAGAATATTATTATTTTCCTTATTCCATGCACGTTTTGGACGCAGCCGCGTCCCGCGATCGGCTTCATTGGACAGATCATCTCATCTATTGTCATTTTGTCCTGAGTAACAATAAACCTTTTTGTTGAGCGTAGTTGCGTGGTCTGTGATGTGTACCGAGATTTGACTGCCCGTTTTCGTCCACTGATCATTTTTTTTTTTTTTAATTTTATTCAAGCCGCAACAACCAAGGTTATTGGCATTGATCATTTATTGTTGTTGTTGTTGTTCTTGGTTCTAGTGTTTACACGCCCATCGCCACTGCAGTGCTTCTGCTCCACGTTGTCGTCAACTACACCCTCGTCCGGACTTCGTCTTGTCTCCGAGGTAAACTAGACTGCCCACGTTTTCCCATCGCCATTTCGATTGGATCACCTTTTGTGAAACGGCGGAATTCGACTACTCGTCTGCCAACTGCGACGGGCTGCACCGGTTCTAAGTACGTTGTTGTTTTTTCTATATTTTGCGTTCTCCACCTGTCCGTCGGCGGTTAGGCACTGATTTGTTGTCTGCGAGCCACGCGCGTAAAGCCGGGTTCACACGGGCTTAGTACTTGGCCGAATCAAAAAAGCAAGTTGCTAAATTTTTCTACTCTTTAAAATATGGACACAATATCTAGTACTAATTCTAGTACAAGTTACAGTAGATATTTTAGTCAAGTTCCTAAAGAACGGTTCTATTTTCTCGGCCGAGTTTCACTTGCTACTCGCATTTGTTTATCTACTAAACCAATGTTGATTCCACTGTCACTGCTACATTAAGTAAAATTCGTTTTCAGTTTTCTCATTCCGTGTTCTAAGTTATTAGTCATTTCGTTTACATTTAATTGAACAATTGGTTAAATATGAGCCATAAGTGCGATGAAAATAATAATAATAATCATTTTGCTTTTTCTTTTTTTTTTCAACTAAAAATATGATTTTTTTATTAATTATTCTATAAAAATACTATCTTACCATAATTTACGACAAAACACTTAATTAAAACAACTTAAAAAAAATGTAAAAATTATGTAATTATGTTAATAATAATTTTGATCCTACATTCCTACAAAGCTCACCTCTAGAATGAATAATAATCAATTTTACTATACTGTGTTAATTTACTATACACACACTAGATACAATTTAGTAACTTGCTTTAGTCATTCGGCCAAGTACTAAACCTGTGTGAACCCGGCTTTAGTATTTGTCCAAGCCGCGTATAAGTCTTTTTGGTGCATCGGTTGACGGTCTTAATGGCGCTGATCAGTCATACTATTGACTTAAAATGTATTTATTTCATCACTCTAATTGCCATTGATTTCGTATATACATATAATGTAATTTGTTGGAACGAATTAATGACTTGGTGTTTGATTTTTTAGAAGATTTTCATTTTCAATGCATTCAATTGTAACTGGGCAGCGTGTTTGTTACTAACCAAATAACATAGCATAGAATACCAAAAACTTCAATTTTTAACTTCATCACATTATGTTTTTGTTTAATCACTGAGCTTAATACTACAATAAGGGAATCCAGTATTGCTGCAAAGCTCAGATGGTATATATTTATGCAGTGCTTTTGTCTTCTTATTTGTTGTAGAGTATGGAGTGGTTAGGTTTTAACTAACTAAATATGATTGTGCACTTTGCTAGCTATATCAAAACAGTGCCTTTATTTGCACTTAATTGTATTTGATTAGCTGGAATCTATTGGCTATTTTGAATTAGAATAATAAGTGAAAAATAACACTTTAAAATTAACAAAAAACAAAAAAAAATCTATCACTAGTAATTTTTAAGAAATGAGAATCAAGCTATGCAATAGACAACAATTGAATGTGGGTACCTATATAAAAAAAAAATAATAATAATATACTAGTCTTTATGCAATTGCTAATTCCCTATTCATGAAATTTGAATGATATGCATTTTTTTAATTCATTTTTACAAAATATTTTGTTTTTAATACATTATTATCTGCATTAATAATGCTTGCCTTCAGCGTTGGTAGAAACCTATCCTTTTTATTTATTCTTTAAGACTAAACTAACTGACTTTTATTTCTTAAACTGTTTATTTAATTTTTTGTATATTGCCTGAGCATTATTAATGTAAGATGAATATTTTTTGGTAGTTCTTTTGAAAAAACTTGCAAATCAGACTCTAAAAAAACATATTTGGTCAACGTTATTGTTGCTTTACTTAAATTATTTATTGTAAGATTTTTTTATCACAATGATTCTGTTCAATTTGAATATGTTGTTTTAAAACAATTTTTTATTCAATCTTTTAAATATTAATTAATAATTTGTTGTTAAATTTAAAAATATAGGTTCTTATGATTGAATTTATTATTTGGTGTATGATGTTAAAAAACTTAAATATTTGATTTTAAATCCGTTTAGATTATGGAAATAATTAAAATTCTTAAATTCTAATATTTTAATTTGGAAATATTATTATAAGCATTGGATTTAAAAAATAAGTAAATACCAAAATAATTATAAAATCCATTTTAAATTTTTTTTTTTTCTTGAGTACACATGATTTTAATAATAATAATTTACATAAGTTTGGTTTAATTGCGTATGTTGGTTGAAAGGACAATTGAATAGCTTTAAAATAAAAAAAAAATTACGTTAAAATGTTGAAAAGTTTCGGATAAACATAAAAAAATCCGTGGTAGATTTGGTTTGGCTTAAAAAAACTTAAATTGCCCATAACTCAAAAAAAAAAAGAGTTAGACCCCCACTTTAAAGGTTATTTCTTCGTCATTTTAGGTATACTTTCATATGACGGCGGCCGGTCACTTCGCCCCGAAAGGACACATTGTATATATTTTTTTATAGCTCATTTCAAAGTGCATTTTAAATCATCTTCATAATTTTTATAACTCCATTATATCAATAAGTTATAAGATTATAACAATACTATCAAGTATAAAATATTTTTCAATCTTTGTTAACTATATACGAAAAATTGTATTATAAATTTAAAATTATTATTTTATTATTAGGATTATATTATTTACCTATTTAACCTCTCTTTTTTTTTTAAAATTTACAGATTTTGTCAAAGCGTAAATACTGTACCGAATAAAAATGAATCTAACATCAACAGAAAATAATAATTTGCATTTATGTAATACATGTGGTAAATCATATGGGAAATTACGTTTTTTGACTATGCATCAAAGGAAATTGCATGGGATTATTAAAGAAAATCCAAAAATTAATGGACTTCAACAAAAAAAAAAACGCAAAAGAAAAGTAGCCCATAAAAAACATTGCATAATTTGTTGTAAGTACTACAGTACTGTAGGTGGTTTCAAAAACCACATGAAAACATACCATGGAGGAGACGAAAATCTTGGTACAAATCATTTATTAGGGCAACAGCCATTTTTGTGGAAAAAAGGTTCTAGAACAACTAATGTTTCAACTGATGACGTTTTTGTACAGTTTGAAAATGAAATGCCACAAGAACTAAGAGATGATGATGCATTGAGATGCAGAATATGTAATTCTATATTCCCTAATAATGATCAATTTATAGAACATGAAAAAGTACATTTTGAAATTAATAGTTCTAGTGATTCTGATGAAGAAATTTCATTTATGAGGCTTGAAATTACTAATAATGGAACTGATTGTAATCCTATTAACTCCTTTGAAATTGTCTGCGAAATGACTTGTGATACTTGTTTGTCTAAATTTAAATCAGTATCAAAGCATGAACAACATGAAAAACTATGTGCAATTAATATGGCAAAAGATTTTGAAGTCCTTAGAATCGGCTGTACGTCTACGATTGCCAATGTAAACAAAATGAAAGAAGTTGGACTTTCCCAAAATTTGATAATTTTCCCAAAAGAATCTAGGTCGCGTAGCAAACACCATATGAAAGCATTATTAGAATTCACAATAAATCAAAGAAAAATTGATTGTGAAATTTGTGGAAAAGGTTGTGAAAATCTTGATCACTTGGAATATCATCAGTGGTGGAACTCCAGTTGAAAACAATAAATTTGTACTGTACAGTTGGTAAAAGCAATGTTCACATAAAAAAATTTTGGGATTGGAATAATTAAATCTTATGATAGATTAAGGTAAGCTTCTATGTATAATAGCAATCTAGTTAATGATTAGTACATCTTTATATAACATATTCATTATAGATTATACTTGTAATTAAATATATCGTATACATGCAAAATGTTTTATAGTATATACAGGTATCTCAGAAAAATATACACATTGGTCATCTCTTGAATTAATTAAGACGAATAATATTCTTCATGGGTATGCCTTGTATATATTATTGATTCTTAAGAGGTTTCGAGGATCTCACATAGATCACTAAATTTAGTTGATTAGAGGATGCCACACCTGCATGTGTTGTCTTTGTATTTCAAATTTACAACAAAGCTAATTTTGTGTTAGCTTTATTCTAGTAAATATTATCTGTATCTTGGTTTTTTAAAATAGTTTAATTTTTAAGTGAGTGTTTTTAAATTTAAATATTTTTCTTTAAGTAAGATAAAAGGTTAGTTAAAGTTAATAACACAAAATTGTTGCTATTCAATATGTCGTTAGTAGGGTCCTTGACAGGCAATGGAAGGACTTCCATGACATGTTGCTTTTGCAATGTTTACCAATTAACTTGTAGTGTCTGTCTTTTTAAATAAATTGTATATAAATGAAACATACAATGTTGGAATATAAATATTTTGTATATAATATATAGGAGTCTATTAAAGTTGTAAGTTTATGATACAAGACATGGGTAGCATCCTTTTTTAGTTATTTTCAATAACTTTAATTTAGATGTAGAATAGTTGTAACACTGTAAAATAATATATTTTTTTTTATTAATTATGAACTAATTCTGTATTTATTGGCTTATTTGTAAAAACGATGTTTAATTATTAATTTTGATTTCAATTGTAATTTTTTTTAAATATAATTTTATGGAAAGTTGAATTAACAGATTTCACATGTTTAAAGTTCTTTTCTTTTCATTAAGATTCAATTATTATTTGTTAATTAAAAATATAATTATGATTTTAATTGTATGAAATTATTATTGAACACTTTAAATTGTCTTGATTGATCATCAAAATAGAAGACGGACTATTTTTATAATAGTTAAAATTGAATTGTAAACTTCAATACTTAGCATAGGTAGATTAATATATTATTAATATCATTAATTTTGTAATTATAAGACTTAATGTAATTTCTTAATAATATTTTATTTTTTGTTCTAAGACTAGTGTTATACTAACGAAGTGGAGAATGTTGTAAATATCATAGTGTTGTCCGTGAATATTGTACTTATACTTGATATTTTATTGATATGAAAGCAGTGCATTACAAAAATGAACATTTATATATTATTTATGTATTTGTAAATGTATAAGCTGATAATATAATTAAAGGACTTTTCATACTATCAAAAGTTATTTTTTTCAATTTTTTTTACAGTACAACTTACCAGTGTTGATTGGTGGACATATTTGGGGACCGTTTTGGTTTCTAGTCATAAGACACAAAGTTAATTTTATGTTTTTAATATTATGAGATGTCGACTTTGTGGACATTATATAACTCGACGATTATTTTGGAAGATTCAAGTATGTGTTAGTTTTTGGGAGGGGACGATGGCGGCCGAAAATCGTAAGCCATCCGGCATTAGGATTCGAACCGTCGATCATGAATTAAAACTCAGCCGCCTTACCCACTCGACCATGGCACATAATAATAGCAATATTTACAAACAAAATAATAATTGTAATATGTATAATATAATTTTAAGTATCTTATTTTAAATTCTTTATATTCAACAGGTACTAGTAAATTAAAATGAAGTATAACAAATATAATAATTATGAATTACATAGCTAGAAATTATAAAAGTATTTTATGTACCTAGAGAGACATTCGTCTGTTACCCATGCTGTTGAATTTATGTATCACTGCATTTAAATCTAACTTCGATACCATTTCTTGTTTTGTGAAAAGCAGTCTTAATGACTCCAAACTTTCTCGTCCCATTGTACTGCGTAATTTGTTTTTTACTATTGTTAATTTTGAAAAAACGCATTCACAGGTATGATAGTAAACATTTTTAAAGTTTTAAAAACACTAAGTATATACTGTGAAACTTCCAGTTGTTTTCAACCAATCGATACATTCATAAACAGGTTCACTAGTAGCACCATTTAGTTGCATAGCATTTGGATAATTTTTTAAAAATTTCAGTTCAGTAATTAAATATTCCTCTGAAACCTTGGAAAATGTTGATAATATTTTTGTAGTATTTTGATTTCTATTCATATTTAACATGCATGCCATAGCATCAACTAAGTCAAAAGTATCCTACTTAAATCTTAAATCAATCCCACTAAGTAGTTTGTTGAGTAATGGATAGAATACAGTAATTCTAAATTCATCGAATTTTGTACAAAAAAGAGTGTGGTTTGATGAATTAGTCTAAACGAGTTGAAACTTTACGGAAATCACAATCTGAAATGTCAATATCATGTTTCTTGCAAGACATAATTGAACTATCAAACATTTGTTTATATTCAGTATCATAATTTGTCATACTAACTAATGTATTTTTCAAACTATTAACATTTTTCAGTGCCAATACAAGATTAAGTTTAGGCTCTTCGAGTATAGTGCTAACTTTTAAAATTGTCATCAAAATTGGATTTATCATATGCATACCAAAAATTAAATCAAAGGTTCCTTTAGCTCTTATCTCTGGCACTGAACAATATTCACAAATTTTTTCTATGGCAATAATCAACACTCCATAATTATTCATAATTGTCTGCTTGACAAACCCATCTTGTATTGAACATGATTTCAATGTATGCAGTTTATCACCAGTTTCTTTTGCAAGTTTTTCCAGTATTAAATGAAGCATTGGACCGCTTTCTATAAAGTTATGCATAAATAGAACAGTTCCCAAAAAATTAATCGACTTTGTTTTTCTTTAGAATTTGATTTTTCATATATAGAATCAATCAACACCAAGTTCAAACATAATGCTATTGTTTTTCTCTTTGCATTTCGCTTGAACGCCATTCAAGTGTACAGACATGGTCGATGCTCCATCAAAATAAACAGATAAAACATTTTTTCAGTTTTTATTCATCAAGATTCAATACACAAGGCAATGTTCGAAGGTTTGCCGCGCATAATGGATACGCGGCCTTATATTGATCACGTGAGATCTACAAGAGCGTAAGAAAAGACAAGACTTCTGGGAAATCGTTCACAAACCGGTCTCCGTACAGGCAATAAATCAATAAATGAAACAATAATGATAAAATAATTAAATTTTTATAAATGTACATAATTTAAACAGATATTACACATTATAAGTATACATTTATTACATAATACTACAAATATTACAAAAAAAATAAATATAATTTACAAATGTTTTAAAATAGATAATTTTCTAAGCTTTAGTTGTTTTATAGATACAAGTTCTCTATTTAAAAATGTTATTGTAGAAAATATCATAAATCTTATAAATAGTTTAATTAAATACTCAGAGTCAAATTTTGGGAAGGGATGAGCGAATGGTACATTATGAAGATGTGCTTTAATATTATTAGCAACTCCTTTCTTAATTGCAAGTGTTGGAAAACTCTGTATAAAAATACTTTCAAGTTCAAATACGTATTTATAAGAGTTTGTGTCTGGTATTTGAAGATTCCCATAAACATCATTACTGTAATTACTGTAAGCCTTAAAATGGCACAACAGAAATGATTTGTCGAGGTTTTTCTGATATCTACCATATTCTATGCACAAATCACATTCATGCTGTTATAAACATTTACTATATAAATATCCACAAACATAATGTAACACATTACTTTTTGGTAATTGTAAATGTCTGTAATCAACAGTTCCAATTTTAAAATTAAAAACATTAGTTGAAAAGGGCTGTATAGGAAATTAAATATTAAAACTTGCAGTTCCTGCTTTAAGTTGTTCATTATTTAAATAACATAAAATCTGATCTGTATCTTTAATACAATTAGCATTGGGAGCATGTCTAAAATAATTTAAACAAAAAAGTTTTCTAAAGGCTGAATACAATTGAACAGGGGTAGGATTCTTATTACAACCATTTTGTAATCTAAACATTCCAAATAAGCTTTCTAGACAATCTTGGTTTAAACAACGTGTATATAAAACATAATCATTATTTTTGTCTTCCTTCAATAAATCCCACATCAACAAACCATTCATTGATATGAGCCAACCATTAATAAAATCCATACGAGAAGTTACATCAGTACCATTGAATTTTGAGACAACTCTAAGTTTCTCAAATAATAATATCATCATATGTAAAAACTTATTTTGTTCCTCAATATTTTTAAATGGCCTATTGAAATATTTACTACCTAATCTTTTAGATGAATTGAAAATATCAAAAAATTATCCATTTTTATAATAAAGCCTATAGTTAATTTTGATTCAAAAGGTAGTTGACCCAAAGCTTAATAAGTGTTCATTCCAGCAGCTACTGACTTGCTAAACACTTGAGCTGCCAAATAAACCCTAATTTTTTCGAATGGTCCCGGATATATGTGAGCAGTGGTAAGCTTAGGGGTCAATCTTAAATTGAGCTTACTATCTTCATTATAAAATTTAATTAGATATTTGTTGTCAGTACATTCATCTTACAATCTTAAAACTATGTTTAAAAAAATTATTTCTTGTAGATTTTAATAAGTGAGGTGGGTCAAATATATATATAATTTTTTTTACATTTACATTAAAAAAAGGCCGTTTTGGGCTAACATAAAACATTTTTACTAAATCTTACAAAGTTAGAGCCTTGGTCACTAATGAAAACTTTAACATATTTTAATGATATATTAAAAAGTTTGGCAATGGTAGACATAATTATATCAGTTAAATCATATTGTCCACAGCTAACGGATAAAAAAAAATAAGTAACAGGCTGTTTCCAAGAAACATTAATACCTCTTATCATTAAAACTAAGGCATACTTAGCAGCATCATATGATTTTACATTATTGGTTTGATTAAACCCAATTATTTCATCCTTATTGAGTGAATAGTACAAATGTGTTTTAAGAGAAATTTCGTCAGCACATAATACACAGTAAAGGGCCTCAGATTTAAAATGTGAAATTTGAAATTTAACAAAATCAAACAAATAATCATTTAAGCTTTAAATTAAAAGTTAATTCATATTTGGTAGTAACTCTCCGTAAAGTTCTGGTTGATGGAAGGCTTGTTATAGATTTGAGAAATGTGTAAACAACTGGTCCAAGAAAATATATTGTTAAGGCAAACTGTTTCATTTCATTTGTATACCTGTAGCATGTGGATTTCTTGTTTTTTGTAACATGTGAGATTTGATAATTATTAAAACACCTGGATCAAAATATTTCTCACACAGTTTTAGACAATTGTCCACAGTGTCAAACTCAGCCAACTGATTGCTCAATGACACAATGGTACTTTCTGCTAGTTTTCGTTTTTCCTTTTCTAATTTCAGTTTAGCAAGCAATTCAGTTTTTCTTGGTGTCTTATCTGACCAAATTTTAAGAGTTTGGCCAGACTTATCAGAACCTGAAACATTTTGTAATAAACAACATAAAAATGTACTGAATTAAAAAATAATTTGATCTTTTTTTCTTTTTTGTAACTTACTACGACTTGGGTATGCCAAAGGTGAATCAAGAGAAGAATCACTAACTATTGATATTGATGTACAGCCGGGAAATGAAAAATTCAAACTTATTCCTAAAAAATAAACAAATTAACTTTTCTAATTATTTTACAAACAAATATTAAATTTTAGTAAATTAAATTTTAAGGCCAAAAACATTATAAAATAGTGTTTTTAATGTAATGGTTCATTTACCTGATCCTGACACGTCTAATGGAGAAGCCAATATTTCAGTACTTGTAGATGTGGATGTAGACACAGTACATTTTCCTGTGATTTCATGTCTAAATAAAATAATAACAAATTATAATTGAATTATTATAAAAGAGATACATACATAATTATTATATTATTATATGTAATCATTTTTAATATTTCTAAATTAAAAAAGTGATTTTTTAGTACCAGTAAATAATGTTTGTACAGCATGTGGTTGGAGCCTATTCTTCAGATCGTTAAGGAAACAATGATTTTCAAAATGTTCACCACAAACTCTAATATGGTTTTTTGAAACATTAATGTTTACATCAATTCCACATTTCTTAATCCACATTGCACATCTATAATTGTTTTATAAGATTTAATAATAAATATTATATATAAAGATAACATAAATAAAGGGTGACCATACATCCCGGTTAAAAAGGGACTGTCCCTTTTTTGATCATCATGTCCCATTGTCCCGACAAACTTTGAACGGGACGCTTTTTATCCCGTTTTTAGAAAATGATCCAGTTTTAATTCTGTTATTTCCATATTATTAAATTATCAATAAATAAATATAATATTACAACCAGCAAGAATTAGAAATACTATCTAGAAAAATAAAAATATTTTTAGCTTTCAATGTAAACTCACTACTCTTAAAATTAAAGACAAAAAATATACTCAATTAAACAAATTATAGAAAAAATTACCAGTCTTATGACTAGGGAACGGATTTAAATGCTCTAAAAACAAGAAAACTGCCTTAAAAAAATGCCCTAAAAAACTTTAAAAAGGTATTTATATTCAATAAAAACACTATTTTGAATTTAAAACTTATAAAAAAAAATACTTAACTATGAAAAATCTGATAAAAATATTTAAATACAATAAAACTTTAATAAATTAACTCTCAATTATCTTATGTACAATTTAGATAAATAGCTTATCTTATCTTTACCTTAATGCGGGACGCGGGTAATAATCTGTTGTAACTTGTATGTATATGTTTTGTGTCTACACATGTCAACAATAATTTGGTAATTTCGTAACATAAAACATATTTAGGTATTTTTATTTTTTTTAGTATGAATGTTGAAAAAATGACTTAAAAACCATAAAAATGTCAAAAAATGTAATAAAGTCTTAAAAATGCAAAATAAAAGTTACATTTTTTAATTCCTTGATGTATGAAATGAACTTTTTGCTTGGAAACCAATGTTTTTGGACATTCAGAAAAAAAAGCAATTTGCATTCAAATCCGTTCCCTACTTATGACATATTTTTACTGTACATTGAAAAGTGGGAAAGTTCTTTTGAATAATTATAAATATTTCGTTAATCCAAATAATAAATTGTCTATTATGGAATGATATTCAAAAAAGTTTAATTTTTATTTGCGAAGTAATAAAAAACAAACTGATTGTAATGTGTATGAAGCTATTCTTTTCAGTGGATATAATCATGTATAGTTGATGTTATAAATGACAATTTATAAGAATGAAAGTCATCCAAAAATTGTAAGTCCCGTTTTTTTTATATATAAAAATGGTCACCCTACATAAATATATTTATTTTAACTTTCTTACCTATTTGGATCTTTTGGAAAAGTGAAGTAACTAGTAGATCGGTTTTCTGTCATATTATTATGACATAAGGGCATAATGCATTTAATACCGTAGCGTAATTTTGTAGGTTTCATTGTAAATTTGTAATGTAAATAGGTAAGTAAAACAGTGAAAGCCGGTGAGAGCATGTGAACAGCATGGACGGAGAACACAAACAAACTTCATATTTCAAAGAACAATATTTTGTTTGTCAATACCATAGATATATAATAAAATGTGGTGGAAAGGATTTGGCCATCTGGGTCCTTTGGGATTAGGATTACCGGTCAGGTAGCAAAATGGCAGTTGGCATTGGGCTTTAGATACATGTTTTCAGTTTGAAAAATCGGCGGAGTGCCGGAACGTCTGATAACAACTATACTATTTTTTATTTATAACTGGGAAGATAACTGCCGAATTTTACGTTCCTTATCAGTGTCACTTCTGGTTATATCTATTCTGTGCATAGATATATACTATATTAGTATATATCTATGTTAGTATTAGCTTTGATTATATAATAGACTATTATATTATAATCCATTGGTATTAGTATTAGTATATATCTACGATTCTGTGCAAGTACTATATTTATAAAAGAAAAAGAGACCAATGGAACAATAAGTATTTAATACATTATTCCAAGAACGTATCACAATCGCCGAGTTATCATATTCGTCTATGATAGTCGCGTGTTGGTCATGTTTATTTATTTTTTCCATGTTGTTGTTTTCCGGTTATCGTGATCAAAAAATGTCCGCCACATCCGTAGCGTAAGCCGACGAAACGCCGTTAGACGTTTGTAATTGTTCGCGATTGAATACCTCCGAAGGAGGATAAGAACAGTAGGAAACAAAAAACAAAATACTGGAATTATAATTACTGAAAAAACAATATGGTTCACGTCTCTAAGGGAACATTAATTACATGGTAAGTGGATGACTGTCGTATAATAATAATTATCGTTCATCAACTTGCAGCGCACATCATTCCAAATAGTCCAAGTCTGCCGGTATCCCGAACTGTTTGTCGATGACGCTGTCTTCGATGAAAAACTTCTTCTTGCACCAAGACTTCACTGAAAATATGTTCTCTGTCCAACGATTTCCAGCTTCTTTAGCCACCTGTATAATACAGAAATTAGTGCAATCGGATTTTAACTACACGTACAATAATAATCAATGTTCTGAAAATCAAATTCAAGTGATGGTCTTCGTACCACTATGCTTTTCTTCATACGTTCATACTCTGCCGGATTGGAATCTTTATACTTTTTCAATTCATTGTCCAATTTCAATTTTTCCTCTTCAAGGTCTTTGAGTTTATCTAATAGAATTTTCCTTTCATCTGTTACTTCTTTTCCTACTTTTTCTTTCTTAATAACTTCCAAGTTTTTATTTAGTTTTTTTTGATACTCGGCCAACTGAGTTTTGGCATTATCTAACGCATTCTTCTTAGCATTTTTTGCCTTACTAAACATTTTAAATAATTACAAAATAATAATTATGCAAATAAAATGTATCATACCTTGGAAAAGACCAAAAATACACAGATGTTCCTATTTTGTCAGTATCCACTAATCCATCATCAACCAAATTTTGAACAACATCTTTTACTGCTTGTACTATAATTTGTTTTTCTTTTGGTGCAATTTTTTCCAATTCCTAAAATGGTTATATATTAATTATATTGAATTATTATAACACAAGTAATAGAATCATCAATTACATAAATATATATATATATTGTTCCCACTTATTTCTTTTAAATCCTTATGTCATTAATATCATTTCGTACATCAGTGTTACATGTTAGAATGAAAATATTAACTTATGTTTGAGGTAGAAGTTATCAACAAAGTATATACTGTCATAATTACTAAGCATTTATGTATATTTACTTTGAGCTGGTAAAATTCTTTCTTTTCGTGAAATAAATCCAACATCCTAATTCGTTTCTCCTCCGCACTGACTTGTTTTCTTTTAGACATTTTCTTTGAATTCTATAACAATGATGTATAATAGTTATTAATAAAACATATTTTGTTTTTCAGTGATCAGTCAATGAAACAGTTTTTATTACAATTGGATCAAACTAATGCTCTTGGAAAGAAGTTCATCCTACAAGAATTGGACGACGAACATTTATTTGTTTCATCTGATGTATTGGAAACTTTAGAAGATCGTGTTGATGAATTAATGGACCAACTAACTTTTACTCAGAGTTAAAATATAAATTTTTTTCTGACTGTTAAAAATGTCTTCAAAAGTAGGATTAGGTAGGGAATCAGGAAGGATTAAAGATGCAGATAAGAAAAAAGTACTCGATTCAGCAACCAGAAATCGGAGGGCACGTCGTGCTCTGGAGAGCTTGGAAATGGATAACTATCAACAAGATCCACATGCTGATATTGTTCTGAATAAAAAAGCTCCTAAATTTTTGGACACTATGGAATCCAAAGGAGGACGTCGCAAAAAAGAGAAGAGTGCTGAATATTACAAACAAAAGTAATTATTTAAATGAATACCATCAATATTTTACTATTATATTGTAAATATTATACTCAAGTATGTAAATAAAACAACCATTTTTATTTTTTATTAGATTTCGAAGAACATTTGAACAATTAATTGAAGCTGATCAGTTTAACAATCGAGATCCACCTAATTATACCACAATAGAAGCTCCTCCATCAAACTTGCCACGCCGTATATTTTGTGCTGTTTGTGGATTCCGAAGTTCCTACACATGTACAACATGTGGTGCACGATATTGTTGTATTTCATGTTTAAGCACTCACCAGGCAACACGGTGTCTCAAATGGGCTGTTTAGATTACTTATAAATGATATGATTTCCATAAATTTTGTGTACATAATTTTACATCATAATATACTTAATTTATTTTATTTCATCACAAATATAAATGTTTATAGTGTGTTATCAATGCCTATGTTTTAAATATCCATCATAGGCAATATTTTATGTTACTTCCAAATTATTCCTGTAAACCAATTTTTTTTTAATTTTTAATTTTACGGCAATAGGACCTGGCTATGATCAAAAACTATGGACATAAAATTTAATTAAAAATAAAAAATATAATAGTTTTATAACGATTGATGTACAGATTTTTCATTGATAAGTAAAGAGTGTATTTTATTAATGTGCTGTCACATACAATGTGAAAGACCCTATTACTCAATTTTCATACTATACTATATATGTTAAAACGTCTATGCTCATAAGTTGTAAAGTATTATGTAAAAATTACAAATAAGAATTTCAACCAATATAAACATAGAAATGTTTCTCAACAAAGAAATGAATACCACAGTAAAAATTTACTAGAAAATAGATAGTGTAAAAATTTAGTTTTGATAATGAATTTTAAGCCGAAACATAATAAAATAAACATTGACATATTAAATAAAAGTTATTAAATTAAAAAGTAATTTATTACTTGAGAGTAACTACTCATCAAAGGTCTTATTTATGCTTCTTTATATAACGGTATTAATTTTTTAACTATAGAAGAGTTGTAGATTTCAACCAAATAAGAATATGGGTATTGAAATGACATCTATTTTTCCAAAACCATTTCTCTAGAACTCACATTTTGTCTAACACATACTTTGGCATTTGAATTAGTCAACTAAAGCTAATTAAAGGTTTTTAAAATAATAAAATTTAAAATATGTTTGATTTGTTTTTATTAATACATTTTATTTTAAAATCTTCAAAACAATCATTATAAGTATAACAATCAAAAATGAATAGTAACTAGTAAGTACAAATAATTTATAAACAAAATATTTTATCTGTTATTTTTTTTTAACTAAACAATGTTTGTCAGGTTGGAAAGGTGGGTGAAAAGTTAACTGAAAATACATATTGTAAAAGCAATAAAAAATTTATATATGTATATATAATGCATTGAACATATTCTTGATTCATAATTTTTATTAAATATAGGATGTAACAGTACTATGCGATAAAAACAACACTGCTGAGAATACAAGTAACTTTATTAGGCTTTTATCTCATTTACATGGTAACTTATGTTATTTCACACATATAAAATATGAACAACATAAATCTACTAAAAATACATCATCGTGATGAAGTCAAACTTGTTGTACCGAATGAACTAACATTTTTATACTTCTGAATATTACATTTTCATTAATTTGATTAGAAACATGGTTCTTTGAAAAATCAGGCTCATTTTGTTTATTACTAGTACTCGGTGGTATCTCTGAAGGGGTAATAGGTCCAGTATATGATTTGCTATTCACTTTTGATATTAAATCATCTACAAGGTAAGTGAGACGCCTTAACTCGGCACTATGCTGTTCGGACATGAGATCCAAATTTCTTATAGCATTAGTTAAATCTTCTTGCTCTTGTAAACGCACATCTTCTTTAGCTTGTTCTTTGCGTACTTGCCTGTTATATTCAAACAACAGTATAATAGCAGCAACTACAAATATAATACCTTCGCCTAGTAGATTCGATCCAAGTTCAATGGCCATGGTTTCACTTAGGGGCTTGACCTTGCCAGCGGTACCGAGGTTCATGAAGTACATTTTCATTTTAACTTCACACCAATTGTAAAATTGAGCAGGTGGCATGCACACATATGATCGAAACACAGGAGATTGTTTCGCACGTTCTTTAACAAAGTTGGCGATGGGTTTACTCACTTGGCGCAGGAGTAAAGCGCCGAGTTTGGCGGCCGGAAAAGCACCGAGAGCTACCATGATGGATTACGGTTCGGAGTTCTATACTTCTATTTATTTCAACTGAAATTTTATTCACGGACATTATACGAAAATTGAAAGGTTAAACATAACAGAATCAAACTGACAAGACATTGTTTAAAAAAAAATAAAATGATAATTTTGATAAGCGACATTCGTTATCAGAAGAACGAAGGAAAATAATGTGCCGTCTAATAAATTCAAATCGTGATGAAAAACGTATCAAATATCAATTATTATGTGCAATCACATGACACACGAGCAATAGAGGGAACACTGTTTTGTGATTTATAATTAAATATGTAACAAAAAATAAAGTGAAGTACAAATTGTCTTTTTTTATGATTAAAAATAAATGCATTATAAATTTATAATGCGGCATTACCATTTACCAACAACCATATCTCGGTTTATTTATATTTATTTTCGCCTAATCTAAACGTGAAATATTTAGAGAATATCATCTGATACTACAATAATATTACCCAAACTGAAGAATGTATTTTTTATTTATTTATTTAACTCAACTACCAATATTTTGTATATTTCATTTGATGTTCAAAGGCGTGTTTAGTATTTTGATAATTATTAACTATAGTCTATCAATTATAATCATGACTGTTGTTTTTTCTTATACTTATACAAGTTCGTAAGCCCGATTATTATGACAAGCATGTAATCTAACTAAAGTTTCTATAATTTACCTTACGATACACTTTTTATAACACACAATAAACAGTTACACAGAAACTTCACACCAATATTTCCACTAAAATTCAATGAGAAATAGTCATTCATTTTGAATCGCTTTATCTCATATAAACTGGGCGTTTAGATTATTGTGAAAACGTCTACAAAAATCAAGTATCAATCATATAATATAATATACCAAGTATGTAATGTAATTAAAGTATAATTATTCTTATTACAATTTTAAGTAGAATGTGGTACTTACACGAGGAACTTTGAAATCTTTAGCCGCGAAAAAGGTTTTGTTCGAAATGTTTGTCGTTTAAGTAGAAATTACATTGAGAGCCAAGAGGTCCCCATACATTTATTTTCTTTCAATACAAAACAGATATCACTACAATCTGTACTGATAACATTTCGCGCCAAAAATGAAGTATTAATATTGTTGGACGAATATTATAGTGATAGCACAGGTTAGATAAAATTGACGGACTACATTGGGTTATAACTTATATGATATATCCAATATCATGTTTATAGGATAAACGATATGTGACGAACTGACGAATAATTAAATATATACGGAAAATTATTTAATTTAATACATTTTTGAACACATAAGAGGTAGATTTTATTTTTTTAAATAATGTCTTACCAAGTCAAATCAGTTTTGAACAAGCACTTGCAACACGCACAGTACAAGTAAACATTAAACAATGACACAAATTCATTTCACACTTTTATAAAAATGAAAACACGAATATAAGACCATAAACACTTTTAAAACAGATGAAAACGAATATTAAATTTCAACGATATATGTCTGTGATTTAAAAATTGATGGACAGATTGTGACTTACGCTGATGATACACAGTGGCGTAGCAGGATTTTTTTTAGGGGGCAACAAAATAATTTAAAAAAGTAATTAAATATCTCAATTATAGGAAACTCTCAATAAATTATCAAAAAACTAATTATATAAACTTTTCAATTAATATAGATGAGAACCATTATGATGATTTAAAAATTTGTTTCTGTGAGAATGAAGATAGTTGTAATACAACTTTATGTCAAACAATATACAAGGTCTCTAGTATCAGATATTTGGGTATAACTTTTGACAAACACATGAAATGGAAATTACACACCAATAATATTGTAATGCGTATGCGTACATTAACTTATAGTTTTTCTAAACAACGGAAATATTTACCTGTGCAAACTATGCGTATAATTTATTTATCTTTATTTCAATCAATATTTCAATATGGTTTATTGGTGTGGGGAGGTCTGAATGAGTTTGCGGTTAGACCTTTAAAAATATTACAAAGAAAGATTATTAGGATCGGTTTATGCAAAAATAACTTAGTAGGCTCTACGGGAGATAATTTTAAACTGTTCAAAGTGTTACCATTCGAGAGTGTGTATAGAAAGGTAACTATTCTATATGTAATACAAAATTATGAAACATTTGTAGATATGGATAATATAGGGAAAAAAAGAGAAGTAAGAGCATTTGATGTGAATATAACTTATTACAAAAAAGCATTTGGCCAAAAATGTATTAATTATTTAGGTCCGAAATATTATAATTTAATGCCACTAAAAAAACTCATTTACTCTACAACTGGAAATCTTAAAATTGCAAGTATAAAAGAGCAAATTAACTTATGGTTATTTTCTTTATTAAGTGTATAAAGATTAAAATGCAACATTTCTAAATTTATTTCACATACTTTTTTTTTTTTTTTGTTTCTATATGTAACAATCTTAGATTTAGTTTTAACTTTTAATAGTGTACCTGTGTACCTATATATTTGTGTCTATCATTATATAATGTAACTCTCTACCACCATCACAAGCATATGCTTAAGGGAGGTAGATAATTTATTGTAAAATTTAATTAATGTTATTACTTATTTGTATTATAAATGTTTTCTCTACAATAAAATATTATGAAAAAAAAAAAATGTCAACGTCACATTTAAAATAGTAAATTAATAATCCAACAGTGTCAACATTTTAATAAAATTATTAAACTTTCCATTGTAGAACAGTATTATAAATCTATAGATTCTATACGTTACAGTTAACCTATGCCGTTTTAAGTATAATTTACAACCCCAACCATCAACGTTGTATTCTTCTTGTTAATTTCACACGTATTATGATTATTTTATTTGATATTATGATATGAGCAAAGATTATATCAAAGACTTAAATTTGTGTGTGTTATTTTTTTTTTATAAGTTCTCGGGTGGAATTGGTAGTGGTAGACGGTAATAGATGTGTAGGTGGTACCTAATTGTTATTGTTCCGTCGATAATAACCGAATGTGAATTGTGATCATTATTATTTTGATGTGGTACATGACTTTGAATAAAATTTTCAATTAAAATAATTGACAATGAACTATCGATTTGGCATTGTGAGTTTTGACGACTAAGAATTGTATTATCATAATATAAATATACGTGAAAATTAGCAAGGAACTTTAGTACAGGTTTCACACGGTCAATTTAAAACTCGATTAGTTTATTGAATAGTTCAATTAATATCAAAATACTCATGGGCATGTCAAGAGTAAATGATTCCTTTGATCAATTTTCAATCCAAATCAAAATATTGTTTTTTTCTCATGAACTACATAAAGTGCCATCGTACTATCGTAGTGTACACCTCCAGTTCTGACCCCTTTATTTCTCGGAAAAGTTTACTGAAACGCTCAACTGTTTGTAAAAAATAATCATCCAAATTTAAATTATTTAAGTTATGACAAAATTTGAGAACAAAAATGTTCAATCCTTTTTTTAATTATAACCGTCGTTTCGTCGCGGTCGCCCACAGATAATGCCTAAAAGTTCTGAGATTATTATTTCTAAGAGTAGTACATTATAATACAGAAATATTCTAACTTTATTGATTTATTTCCATTATACTTGTGTTATGTGTTGACAATATAATTTATGTTACTATTGATAATATCGATTTCATTATTTATATTATTACTACCATGTCAAATTTAATTTCTTGTACTTCATTTGATGTTTATACATTAAAAATACTGTTTATGTTTATGATTTATAAATAACATAACCAACATACTTGAGGCAAGTCATATTTCGTAAAACATTTGAAAAATAGGCTTTGCAATTTAGTTGATGTCACTAGGTGTCAAACAGTATTTGACAAACAAAAACTAACTGATATTAATTATAACTTATAAGCAATAAAGAATAAACTATAAAATTATATCGCTCAAAATGATGTTGGAATTAAGACTCGTCTATTGCTTGCTGCTACATTAGGCCATGAACGGAAGGGTTTAGGGTATTTATTCACTTTGAAAGTTTCCTTTAGAGTTTAGCCGAGGATCACAACATACGACGGTCATCGAAATGGGCGTAGTACAGTCAGTGGTGAAGAAACACCCTTGAAAATGTCGAGGATACTTATCTAATTGTTTTAGGAATTATTAATAATGTTTGATATGTGGGCCGTTCCCGGTGGTACTGCAATACCGGGTCAACCCGCGGTGGAGCAGGAGCAAGCCCCAAAATCTCCACCAGATTTAAAAAAATTAGTTTAACATTTGAGCTCCTCTATGAGGGGCGTATCAGATGTTAAGCTGATAAGAACGCGATAATAATGAGAGTTGACCCCGGGGCGGGACCGCGTTCTCTGACTTCACGTTCAGGATGGTTCGATGGCCACAGTACCTGCCCCTCCCCCCGCCACATGATATTATATCGCAAGTTATACGCGCACCATAAGCCCCTGAGTCGAAGGGCCGACGAAACGTGCTAATAGCCTCGGTTCACATGGACGCGCGTATGACCGTTCAATTGGCCGCGTGTCACGCGCGTTTTACGGGAATGTTCTAGTCAAAAACTTTATTAATTATTTAGTACAGTTGAGACTATCATCGGGAATGGATGTGATAGATGCTGTGTGTTTGTGGACCGTCCACCGAAGGATGAGAAGACGTAGACGAATGAGGGAAAGGAAATGTTGGGTTCATCCTATTTTTAAAACAAGACTTTCTTAGTCTTTATGTCACGTTACATCCTAAACTCAGAGAGCACGACGAAAAATTTTTCAATTACTTTAGAACGTCTGCTAAACCATCCGACGATCTGTTGGAGATAGTTAAAGATTCCTTAGAAGCTGATCAAATCAATATTGATGAAAATCCGATCGTTCGCACCGAAACGCACGGGTCAACTGTACGGTCCGGCAATGATACATGATATTTCACTCCGCGGTGTCACGCGCGCGTGTTCGAAATAGATTCTCGCGTCGTTATCGCGCGCGCCATGTGAACGACGTACGAGAAGCTCGTATATCTAAATGCGCGCGTCCATGTGAACCTAACCTTAGGGTCGAACAATTTATATTATTGGTCTCATTTTATTCAGGGCGTTATGAAACGTATTTATTTTAAATCAGAATCGGGCAGTTCGCATTAGATAAAATGATGTATTTACATAAAAATCTTACTAAAAACCATTAAGTAGGGCAGGGGACTGTTGTTGAATTTGGATATTTCTTGTGCACCGTCACAAAAATAGCCGGGTGAAAACGAATACGTTTCACAAAGCTAATTTTGAAATTTTATTCCGCGTGCAAATCGTATATTATGATTGTACTACGCTTTTGTATGCAATTTTTTTACCTTTCGAGACAACTTGAAACGATTTTTTCCGCACCAACATTTTTCATAATTCAAACAAAGTGTTTGCGCGAAAATCTAGAATCGGTTCCCCACCCCCACCGCCACAACATTACCCCCCGACCTATGGGATTTTCGAAACGTCGTCGGGGAAATGACAAGACGCAAGGCCCTAACCTAACCCAAACCTAACAGGTGCACAGCATATACCAGCGGAACAACATGGTGTACGTGAACACGGAGTACGCGGGCAACGGTGACATGCACAACTTCCTGAAGACCGCGAAGCTGTCCGAGCCGCAGATCCGCTCGTGGCTGTCGCAGATCCTGTGGGCGTTCCAGTACATGCACCACATCGGCGTGGTGCACCGGGACCTCAAGTGAGAGAACATACTGGTCACGGACAGCTACAACGTGCGCATCGCCGACTTCGGGTTCTCACCGACTGGAAGTTGCGGCCGAACACCATATGCGGCACGCGGCCGTACATGGCGCCGGAGCTGCTGTTGGCCAACGCCATGACCGACGATCCCAGGCCCGTGGACGTGTGGGCCATCGGCGTGGTGCTGTTCAAGATGGCCAACAACCGGCTGCCGTTCACCGACACCGACAAGGAGGCGATCATCCAGAAACAGGTGATTGCGGCGACACGGTAAATCCGGCGCGCGAAAGTAGAGGTGACGACCGCGCGCGGAGGGCGGTAGAGCGCACGCGGCGAACCGTGTTGCGGCAGCTTTCGCGCCCGGACGCCGTGCGCGCCCGCCCGCGTTTGCTCTTCGAGTTCCATTTGCGGGGGTGTGATGTTGAGGACATTAGGGGCGGAACGAAAATACGGAATGATATTTTTTTATGTATATAATTAGGTACTACAAAATAATCTAACTATCAGTTTTTGTTACAATGTAAATTTCAAACTTTAAAATTTTTCTTTTCTTGTTTTAAGGCTAGTGAATTCATCGATAAAAATAAGTACCAATTTTAAAGCACAAATTTGCTCCCCTTCATAATTTGCGCACCTGGCGTAGGCACAGTTCACCATACCCTTGCTACGCAACTGCTCGTCGCTCAACACGTTTGCACGTTTTCCTTTTTACTCGGAAACCGTGTTGGCCATCCAACACGATTTATATTTCGAAATATCGTCGTCTAGTAAGTGATCCGCGTTGGATACATATAGTTACTTCAATAACAGATGGTCACATAGAAACTCCCTCGAGCGTACGTATAGCTTTTGAGAGTGTTGGAGTGGAGAATAGGAGCTTCCTAGGGAATCCAGTTATCTCCAGTGACACACTGACCAATCCATTATTTAGCTTGGAATTAGACTCTAACATTAAATCGATCAGCGAGTTCAACGAGAATTTCACAGACATCCACAAACCCAACGTATTATAAGTCAGACCTTAAGCGTAGACCACGCGGACGGGCAGTATAACAATACTATAACACTATAAAAAATATATGGTAGGTTTGTTAGTACTTTCTAAAACAATAAAATCTTTTATACTTTAACAAAATATAAATTATACTTAAATTATATTAGTTAGTCGGTTTGTTATTCATAAGCCATTAGTCAATGTGAATAACTGACTTACTTATTTGTTTTTACTACCGACTAAGTCGTTAGTCATTTATCGGTTTCGCTCATCACAATGTTGCCTACAAATAAACATTTGCACTAACGCATCGACTAATTCAAAGATCAGTATAAGCGAACTTAATTATTTATCATTATTAGCCTTATTACCCCTGCTTATATAAATATTTTCACTTTCCATTAAGAGATTAAGTGTCATGTCAAGATGCATTGTCTCCGTCTATCAAACAGAAATCCCATCTCTTCCGTTATTTCATAAAAGGGGCGTTCAAAAATATTTTGCTTCTCATAGGGGGTGGTATATAATATGACTATAATAAGGTTGAGAACCACCGGCTTACCATTTAAAACCCTAGTTGTTTGGTACAGTCGAATCCGCTTATTAGGATGCCGTTAATAACGATATTCCGGATAAAACGATTATCAGCCATGTATTTGGTTGGTTTTATATCTCATGTGCAGTAATTTTGGTCGGATATAACGATATTATTTTGAAATGAAAATTTGTTTTTTTATTAACCTATAACAATAAAATGGATTTCGTCCGGTGCGATTATTCGTAATCTTATCTGTAATTAGATACTATACGTGTACAACAATAACATGAATACGCGTATCCTAAACAGCACACAAGTCTTATACGTGTCAGTCACCGTTTTGATTTCTATCCGTTTAAACACGTTCCATTTTTCTTTAAAATGTCAAATAGAAGACGTCGTTCTTTTTCTATGGCTAAAAAAGTGAAAATAATTGAACGTTTAGAAAATGGTGTTTCAAATACAGTTCTCTGTCAAGAGCTGGGAATCAGTCAATCGACTCTGTCTACCATATGGAAATCAAAATACCAATTTAAAAACGTTTTTCTAAAAGACGTACACCAGAAATATCTATGGCATTTAAAAATATTGATAATTATGTTAAGAATTATGTTCCAGTTATAGACAAAGTACTATAACTGATTTTTTTTAAAAATTAATTAATTTTTTTTAAATTAATATTACACATACATATACATACTTATATTAATTACACATACATATATTTGTTTAATAAATACATTTTTCAAACAATATTCAATTTTTCTTTTGTCTTCCGGATACAACGAAGTTCGGATAAAACGATCTGATTCTCTAGGTCCCTTGAGGATTGTTGTAAGCGGATTTCACTGTATTTGTATACGTTATCTCGTGTTTAAAGATCAAGTGCGGTGCACGTATCGGGGTGTACGTGAGGTAGGGGCACGTCTCATGTCCGCGGGGTAGTATAATTTAATAAATGGTAAGTACGTAATATGTACACTGTATTGAACATGTCGATAACTGCAGTCAGGAAATATTGGAAATATTTGACCGCACGGAACGGCGTCTACTGCGTAATCCACACACGATAATATGCGTTGATTAACTGCAGTATACCAGTGTTATATACAGGGTATCCTACATTTCATACGTTTAAAATTAATCCGTAAACGGTGAGTGATCGCGTCTGAACGTCGGCCAAAGGGAACGGAGAACTGCCGGTACCGTAGTCGATAATGTTTTAAGCGATTTTGTAACCTTTCAGCATTTTATTTATAGTACCGAAATCATCACATATTTTTTCCATCACGTTTTTCAAATATGTGTAACATATTGATAGGATTACCATACCATACCATAATACAACAGTATTGTACTATCTCATATTTATGTATTATAATACATACAATGAAATAAAAAAAGTAAAATAATTAAAAAACTTCAAAAAGATTTCGATGTTGTTCGCCTACAAACCCTCAACTGATTTTACGTGAAAAATAATTCGTTATCAAAAATATTTATGAACCATTTCTACATGAATAAATTAAATACATTTGCCTAAAAATTTAAATGAGTTTTATCGTTCACAATGTATCTAATTTTATAAACACTATTATGATTAATTGTCTATAAAATAATTACATAATCATGATTTTATAACTATCTTTTTTGCAATTAAAAATTAACAATAATTTTTTAGTCACGTTTTTCTTTCTATCATTAGAAACATTTATGGTTTTCTCGTATACTTACTTTTTTACCAGCTGAATGGTGAATAGAAACTAACAAGGATAACTAGTACCAACAAAAATAATAATTTAAAATTTGAAAAAACTTATCTTATTATTACATTAATGTCGTCCGGCAAACATTATTATCAAGTAATAATTGGGAATAATTTGGGATATAATAATACCATGTAGTGTTATATATTTCTTACATGACTATATTTGCCTACATATTGTTAAGAATACACACCGGCATCATTAACTATTTTCATTTATATTGTTTCGTGAGTATTTAGCGACGTTTTCGCAGGGTTGACATACGTGATAACACGTCTATTTTTATTTCAGCTAAATTTCTTAGTATTTAATTTTGTTTTATCGTGAACATTCTGCCATACGATTAAGAATATCTATCGAACATCGAGATCGAAGAGGAGAAAATCAAACAAGCAGTCAAATTACTCCAGAGAAGCAATAACTAGCCGTCTTTACATTGCTTTAAATAGCGGTGGTACAGCAAACTTTGATCCTAGACCATCAGTAGCTAGGTTCTTACAAAAAAAAGAACGTAGATTCAAAATACCAGACGAAGAAGTCATCAAAGACCATTTCTTTATAAAGAAGTGTGAAAAATTATTAACGTCATAGATCATTGCCTATATTATTATAAATAAAAAAGAGAAATTTAACTCACAAACTATATTTACTTATTGATATATTACGAGTTTGGGCAGTATTTTAGAGTTTCCAAGGTTTGTATCTTTCTTTTTTTTTAGGCTCATAAAATGATAAAATGCAATTTTGCGAGGATTCTTTTTTATGTCGCCCAGTGAAAATGCCTTAAAATATTCACTGGACAGCCCATACCTCATCATATTATATTCATATCATGTAAATAATTATCTCATTGTATTTGCTTATTGTTTATATTACTATATGCTAATTATTGTGTATTTCGTATATTTTAAAAAAATTTTGTAGTATAGTAAAACGAAACGATCGGAAAGATAAAACCATATAAAATGTATTCATTTTTTACAAAAATAACAAGTTATATTTTATGTTATCATTTATTAAAAAAAAAAAATGAATAATTTTAGTCTTCGGCCAAGTGAGTTATTAATAATAGAATTCAGCTATATTTTATATTCAAAAGGGAAATGTTGTAAGAGTAAATCTTCGTGGAACACCCGTATGAGTATATACCATTGTCCATTACATTACAACGAAGTTATCTTTGAAATCCAATCGACTGTATAAGTGTATACGGTTCAATAGTCGTATTCCACTATACTACGTATGTCCTATACTATAAAAATTAAAAATACGTTTATCATAAATCGAAATGATTGTATTTTCGTATTCGGTATGGTATACGATCATTACGATTTACACAAAAGGCCATAAAATACATCGATATCTAGTGTTAGTGCTTCGTCGCTTCACTCTAGGACCGGATGTTAGGGTAACTACTAACTATAGTGGTCTAAGGGAACCAAGAATATTGTTTGTATGACTCGGACGGATGTATTTTAGAAAATTAATATATTCAAACGCAATGACAAATGATGAATCATCTCATTTGAAAAAAATATGTCGATCAAATGGCGCACGTCTACCGAGATAATATTATAATTTATAATTTAAAACAATTATATGTTTCGTAATATTGAATATGAAGACAAAAACAACATGGCAACTAGATATTTTCACATACATAACGAAATAATTTTGAATATCTGCGTGTACGAGTACACTGCATATGCTATAGTGTACACCTATGAAATCTATAATTTGATTACAATTAAAATATTCAGTCAACATCGTGAAAAAATCGAATCAAAAATGAATAATGAATCGATTCACACAAAAGATCGGACACGGGACAACATCCGTCGTCCAACGATTCGATTCGATTTTCACAAAAATGAATCGATTTACCTAAAACATCGGATACAACGATTCCATAATCCATTCGATTTTCACAAAATTGAATCGATTCATATAAAAGATCGGACCATATATTGTTATATATATAGAGATCGTCAAAAAATCGATTCATCGCATGAGTCGCCCATCACTATTTAGTACTTATGCAACCGAGCTGTTGTTGTTGCCTATGGCCGTATTGCCTACCGATGTATAATAAAAATAATATGTATTTTCGTACATCGGTTAATGAAGTAATTTGTTAAAAAATACATTTGGCTGTCAACCTCATAATATAAAAATTAGATCACGTAAAAAACGAAATTGAACTGTATAAAAATAAATTTTACGAACCGAACGTTTTAGATTCTACCATTGTGGAAAATTCAAAATTATGTTTTAGTTATTGACTTTATGAGTAATAATAAAAAAAAATTGCCAACGGCACGTAGTGTTCCCAAGCGGTCACCCATCCAAATACTATCTAAGTTGCTTAACATCAGTGATCGGACGACAACTGGTGTATTCAACGTGGTATGGTCGTTGGCGAAAATCAATCGTTATTTATAATATTTTCAATCAATTCCTTATGTAGTTATGTATAATTTTCTAATACCTATGCTTCAATCTATAATGGCAGATCTGTAACTTTTTTTATTCTAGTTTACAGAAATAAAAAAATTATTACGACTCCCATGAATAAATGAAGACACCGGTCAGAATAATTATTTGAATCTTTGTTATTGAAATATTCAAATATTTTTACTTGTATCAATTGTATGACAAAGTGGTCTAAAAATATATAAACCTACCTATGCAAATTTTCCCCGAGCCTCACATATTATATCCTTATATAAGGTCAATAACAATTTTCACAGTTTTTTTCATTATAACTCAAAAAGTATTGATCGTAGGAACTTCAAATTTTCAACAAATATTCATATGGCTATTTTTTAGAGATTATGTTAATTTCAAACAGTTATAGATTTTTTTATGGTATTCATAGCCATTTGAAATTTGAGAGTTTTCTTAGTTTTTTTCGTAAATGTCAATTTAATAAATGTTGATTGATTTTTATACTTTGGAATTTTACTACCATGTTTTTCGTACATTGTTCTTACCCGTGTGAACAAATCTGTTAATACAATTTTTATTAATAAGCATTTAAATATGAAATTTTGACAAAAATCACGAAATCTGTCTAATTTTTTGTAGTGCAGTGTTTATAAACATTTCATAATTAATATTTAAGACTCGAAAATGTAGTAAATTGAACAAAAGAAGTTGTTCTTTCCAGCGAACCGAAAAAAAATTCCTTTTTAAAAAGCTATCTCTTTGCTTTTTTTATAAATATATACATTCTTTACTGAACTTGGTATCCTACCAACTTCTTCCACTCAGAATCGTGTTTTCGAAAGCAATGGTACTTATATTGGTTTCAAATTTAAAAGACCAATATAGCAGTATGATTCATCCATCCCCGTAACTCATCCTTACGTGGTCTCACCCGACCCAGGAGTCTCGCCCTTTTTTTGAATAATTTACGTGTAAGTACTAAGTAGGTATATGAAGATAAAATTATAAAAAAAATATGCATTCAAAACTCCGTATTATTGCGTATACTTTTAGGTTTTGAGTGAAATGAGGAATATATTGGTTTTATCATGATAATTATTTTAAAGTATTTTTTTTTTAAGAGCCAGTGGTGTTATCTATGGGTTGTTTCCTCAACATGTATTCATATCAATTTAATCTTAGACATCAAATTTTCTCATTGTAATTTATTTTGTTGTACAGATTGTAAATTTTCTTTTAATACAAAAAAAAGTATTATTTTTAAAGTTTCGTTTATACGTGCATACTCGTACGTTTTGAAAAAAATCGATATTGTCGAAAACCGGTGTGCTGGAAATTTCGTAATATTTAAATATTGGTTTTTGCGTATACTTACGAGTATATACTTTAATACAGCTAAGGGAATTTTTGAAAATGTCTGGAGTCCCACTTCGCACCACTACCTAAAGCTACTTATACCTACCCGTTTCGTACTACAGCCTTCTAGAACATTCGAGTGTTATCTATGAATTTCTAGATCAAGGTGTAATAACATATAATTACTGTTTACATTTTTAACAAAATTATGATACAATGTTTACAAAAAACAAATTACATTTTCTAATGTTTTTAAAAAAAAAAAGGTTAAATACATTACCGACCTTGTAAAACGTATTATCTATATTAATAAGCAAATTAACAACTATTAGTTATAACAAATATTTATTTATATTATTTAGGTATATTATTAAATATGAACAATAAATAAATAAATCAACATAATTCTAAAAAAATAACATTAGTTAAATTCCTGATAAAAACTGTCTCTGAAAAAAAATTCTGTGATTCGGATTTAGAATGCAGAATAGATCAATAAACCAACTCCGAGAACAATGATTTCTACCCTTATTAAACTTATGATGGTCCGTTATAACATCAATGTTTTTTCTTATACTAAATACTATTCGAAATTCTAATCGAAAAATATAAGCACACTCATTTTCATAACAGATAAAATGTAAACAACAGCTATAACGGCCCTGATCGTGAAAGTAATAGAAAACACGCGAATGTTCTAGAACGCTGTGGTACGTAACGGGTCATGTGCAGCGGTGAAGTGGGGCGCCGCGGACCTTCTCGAACATTCTATGGACTATATATACGCGGACGGCGCACCACCCGGCAACAGTTCATTCACGAGAGCGACTGTAGTACGGTTAATCGAGACAACTTTCATTACTGTTTACATTCTGCGAGAAGAAACCACGCGAATTTGATTTAGTTTATCATTTACTGTGTTGAAAAGTGTTTGAATATTTAATTTTTTAATTTTTGACAAACGTTTTGTGTTTCAACATCGAGTTTAAGGTTTAAAGAATGGTCGGAAAAACAGCAATCGGTATCGATCTCGGGACTACGTACTCTTGCGTGGGTATCTGGCAACATGGAAAAGTGGAGATCATCGCCAACGATCAAGGTAACAGAACCACTCCGAGTTATGTGGCGTTTACGGACACCGAACGGCTGATCGGCGACGGGGCCAAAAACCAGGTGGCGATGAATCCGAAGAACACGGTTTTCGACGCCAAACGGTTGATTGGCCGTCGTTTCGATGACGACAAGACGCAAGCGGACATGAAACACTGGCCGTTTAAAGTGGTGAACGACTGCGGTAAACCGAAATTGCAAGTGGAGTTTAAAGGCGAGAACAAAGTGTTCGCACCGGAAGAAATCAGTTCGATGGTGTTGACGAAAATGAAGGAGACGGCGGAAGCGTACTTGGGGCGGCCCGTGACGGACGCGGTGATTACGGTGCCGGCGTACTTCAACGATTCGCAAAGGCAAGCGACCAAGGACGCGGGCGCAATAGCCGGTCTGAACGTGTTGAGGATAATCAACGAGCCGACGGCCGCCGCGTTAGCGTACGGTCTTGACAAGAGCCTGAAGGGTGAGAGGAACGTGTTGATATTCGACCTGGGCGGTGGTACGTTCGACGTGTCCGTGCTGCAGATCGACGAGGGTTCGATATTCGAAGTGAAGTCCACGGCTGGGGACACGCACTTGGGCGGTGAGGACTTTGACAACCGGCTGGTGTCGCACCTGGCCGAGGAGTTCCAGAGAAAGTTCAAAAAGGACGTGCGTGGCAACCCGAGGGCCCTGCGACGGCTGAGGACTGCTGCGGAACGGGCCAAGAGAACGTTATCGTCCAGCTCGGAGGCAACCATTGAGATCGACGCCCTTATGGAAGGCATCGATTTCTACACCCGGGTGTCTCGGGCCCGTTTCGAAGAGCTGTGCGCGGACCTGTTCAGATCGACCCTGCAGCCGGTGGAGAAGGCGTTGGCGGACGCCAAGTTGGACAAAGGAGCCATACACGACGTGGTGCTCGTGGGTGGGTCCACGAGGATCCCGAAGATTCAGAGTCTCTTGCAAAACTACTTCTGCGGCAAACCCCTAAACCTGTCCATCAACCCCGACGAAGCTGTCGCCTACGGCGCCGCTGTACAGGCTGCCATTCTGAGCGGTGACACGAGCTCTGCCATCCAAGACGTGTTGCTCGTAGACGTGACCCCCCTGTCGCTGGGTATCGAAACCGCTGGCGGCGTCATGGCCAAGATCGTCGAGCGCAACTCGACCATTCCGTGCAAACAGACGCAGACGTTCACTACGTACGCGGACAACCAGCCGGCCGTCACCGTCCAGGTGTTCGAGGGGGAACGGGTCATGACCAAGGACAACAATCTGTTGGGAACGTTCGATCTGACGGGCATAGCTCCGGCTCCCAGAGGCGTACCCAAGATCGACGTGACTTTCGATCTGGACGCCAACGGTATACTGAACGTGTCGGCGAAGGACAACAGTTCCGGTCGGTCCAAGAACATCGTCATCAAGAACGACAAGGGCCGTTTGTCCCAAGCCGAAATCGATCGAATGCTCAGCGAGGCGGAACGGTACAAAGAGGAGGACGAACGGCAAAAGGAGAAGATCGCGGCCAAGAACCAGCTGGAGAGCTACGTGTACAACGTGAAACAAGCGTTGGACGATGCTGGCGACAAGTTGACTGAAACCGAGAAGAATACCGGCAAACAAGAATGCGACGCAGTCGTCCAGTGGCTGGACAATAATCAGTTGGCCGACAAAGAGGAGTTGGAGTTTAAACTGAAGGAAATCCAGAAGAGCTGTTCAGGTCTAATGATGAAGTTACACGGGGGACAAGCCGGAGGACCTCAAATGCCGACCGGTGGTGCCGGATTTCCTGGAGCTCATTCTCGAGGACCTACCGTTGAAGAAGTCGATTAGTCCTAGTCATGTTGGTTCATGATCCTGTAATATATTTTTGTATATATCAAACCTATTTTGTTTGTATCTGACTGACTTTTTATTTTGTATGTATTTGAAATCATTGTCAATAGGTTTAACACGGTTGATTGTTTCTAATTATTATTTATGTACAATGATTGTAATTTTATTTTCGCGAAAACAAATTTGTAATATAGTTATAATTGTTACTTGAGTAAAAGTAGTGTAAGAAATTTAAAAACGTAGTATAAGTGCAAAAACGTACAAAAGTTGAATTTATGTTGTAATGGCCTATTTTATAAATAAAACTTGAAGTTCCATAAATCAAATGTTTTAAGATCCAACTTCCTAGTCTTATCCAATGATTATTTCATCAATCAAAAAAGGTTTTTTTTAAATCACTTATTTAAAAATATTATTAATCCAAAATTGTGTTAATTGCATAATAACGCAATCATCGTCTTAAAATTAATTTTAACATTACAATGGACAGTGGTCTCAAGTATATATTTTTGTACTACTCAAGTAGTAAGCAATGAAATACCATATATATGACATACCTAACTCTGAAAAGTGACTTCTTTATAATAATGGTCTTAAAGTTTAAAAATTAACCTTATAGGTATAAGGTAACAAAAATGATTTTCGTAATATTGAAGAGGACAGTGCACACGCATGCGCAGCCCTCGACTTACAAATAATAACAAAGAAAATCTACGTTCAGCAGAACCAATTTTGTGTGGTAAGCTTTTTTTAATATTAGGGTAAAATTACCTATTATCAAACTAAAAGGGTGTAAAACATTATCTGTGAGAAATCGTAGGTTTTTTCCGATATTTTAATTTTTAAGTGAGCTATGAGCTTTTTTTAAGTTGTAATATTTTATAATATATCATACACAACTAATAATTACATTTTTTTAACCATATTCAATACATTACTGTATTAGCAATGTTATTTTGTACCGAATCTAAACGACTAGCTGCTACGTCTTCGCGATAATTTATCATAAAGTCAATTATGTATGATCAGTTAAACGAGTTCCTTTTGGAAAAAAAAAATGTGACTGAAAACAAACTTACGGATTAAGTGTCACGGCATATTCGACGATGCATGTCAGCAGTCATATGTAATACAAATATGCGTTTTCGTAGACCAGTTAATGAAGTAGTTTGATAATAAAATCTTTGGCAGTCAATATATAGATAATAAAAAAACGAATGACGAAATCGAACTATACAAAAAATCGATTCCGAATGCTTTCAAGTCTTTCATGATGGAAATTTCAAAAGTATCGCGTAACACAAAAAAAATATGCCAACGGCACGTAGTGTTCCCAAGCGGTCACCCATCCAAGTACTAACTACGCCCGACGTTGCTTAACTTCAGTGATCGGACGAGAACTGGTGTATTCAACGTGGTATGGTCGTTGGCGAAAACTTAAGTGTTTTGTAATATAATTTAATATAGTTACTTATTAACTTTAAGAGTGGGTAAAATAAACCGTCCTCTCATCCTCTACTTGATTTTTCCAAAAAAATATATAAGATCTTAAAACCCTTTTATCGCTCAAATCACTTATTCTATGACTTTATAGGTAAGTGGACCTATATCCTACGACTCTCATATGACGTTCCGACCTAAGAGTTTCACCCGTTTTAATTTTTTTTTCTTGTTCAGGGTTATGCTGAAAGTTTGTTTAAAAAACAACAATGAATTAGATAGATATTTTCTTTTTAGAGCACACATTTTACAGTTTTGTAGACTCTTAACCTCAATAATCGGTCATAAACTCATAACTTACCGTACGTCCGTACTCCCTCTCATGCTTTTCGTACCTAGTCTATTCCGCTTATAGTCACGAGCCCACGAAACAGTTAGTGACGTCAATTATATCCTCTAAATGAGACTAGGGTTAGTCATTGTTTTTCGTTCTATTTTAGTTTAAAGTTTAATGTTCATTCTATAATTTTCTATTATTAAAAATGTTAAACGTATTTCAGCTTAAGTTAATTTTTTTACATTTTCAAGAACAATATTTATGTTAGTAAATCGTATATATATATACTAATATACGTGACTGTTGCCTGTATATATATATTTTATACTAATGTAATTCAAATAATATATTCGGTACAGTGATAGTCTATTGAACTCTTAAGACTTATCTTATCTAATGGCATGCACTTTGTTCAATAAAACATTACAGTTTGTGTTATGGTACCTACGTCTTATAATCGCAATGTTGTAGTTGTTAACATGTGTTGTTGGAAAAAGATCTTTCATTACACATTTTTAATAAACTCAATAAAACCATAAGACAAATGCGTTACGTAGTCATTTAATAATTATTGTCGTTGATTTCAAAAAAAAATATTTTCGCAAGAGTGCTGCCGTGAAGATGTTGAACGGTATTAAAGCATTGCGGAGGTGTATCATTTACCGTAGTTGCCAATGTTCGACACGTTACTCCAGCATTTCAAACGTGTCCGTGTTGAAATCAAACATCGATGTCAACTCAAAAGAATACCAGGTGAATCATTCAATCATATATCAGTGGATTTCTCTAAGTGCCACAGTATAGCCTTTGAGTTAATAAGTGTTTTATTCTAGAACGGTAAGAGATTAAGTTTATTATGTTCAATTTTCAAGGAAAAAACCTAAGTAAACAAGAGCCAATGATCATAAAATTGAGCAACTATACTATAATGGCAAATTACCAGTTTTAGATTCTTTGTGAAATGAGTAATGTATTGGTTTTATCATGATGTGTTTTTTTCGTGTCTGTACACGATATCGACCAGAATGGTTTCTCCGATAAATACAAACCGGGCACTTTTCTGAAAGGAAATGCTGTCCTGTTGGTACTTTATTTTTTTTAAACTTCTCAACAGTTTTCCAAATAATTAAGAAAAACAAGAGAAAAAATTACAAAAAACATCAACTTCAACCTTGAATAGAACCCTGCACCGTCTAGTATTTTCGTCACGCACTGTCCACTTAATATTATTTTTAAAGGATACAAGATTTTTCATAAGATTTTCTTTATTTAATTGTCATTGAATAACTATTAACGGGGATTGAGAATCGACTTGATTATATTTTCATAGGTTCAAGATTTTTCATACTATTTTCTTTGTAGCCAATTAAAAAAATGTTTTTGGAAAGTCGCAAACAATTTGTATAAGCGTTAGAAATGTTGACGAAATTTGCTATTTCAACGAATTTTGATTATACGATACTTTAATATAAGCCGGTCCACTCAACCTCTTACACTCAGAGTAGTTTTTACAATTGGTTTCAATTTTAAAATACCATTCCCTGTATCTCACCCGTCCTCGAAGTTTCGTACATTTTTAATTATGGTGATAGTTGAAAATATTTCTAATTATAAAATTTAATTTTGACTTTTTTGCTGCATAGGAAAACCAAACAGCCATGGAAATATTGGTGTATAATTTAAAAAAAGCAGTGAGCAATTCGATTTCTGGTGGTGATTCAAAAGACAGATCGAGACATACGTCCAAAGGAAAATTACTGGTGCGTGATCGTATAGATTATCTTTTGGATACTGGTTCGCCATTTTTAGAGTTGTCTCAATTAGCTGGACATGATCTGTACAAAGAATCTGTTCCGTGCGGTGGAATTGTCACCGGTATTGGACGCATTTCTGGGTACAACTTTTATTAAATAATCATTTATAAGTTAACGATTCAATAATTGTTTTTTTTTTTCTGTTCACCAATAGGAAAGAATGCATGATTATCGCCAATGACGCTACGGTAAAAGGTGGGTCTTACTTTCCTATCACGGTAAAAAAACATTTAAGAGCACAGGAAATCGCCAGCGAAAATAATTTACCTTGCGTTTATTTGGTCGACTCCGGTGGTGGTTATTTGAAAAAACAGGCGGAAATTTTTCCCGACAGAGAACATTTTGGGAGAATATTTTTCAATGAAGCTATTATGTCTTCGAAAAATATCACTCAAGTTAGAAAGCTCAATTTATTTTCATTTGCTTTTCGTTCGTATTACCCTCAAAGTCTCAAAGAGTTCAAATCTAAACTAATGTTTCAGATAGCCGTAGTGATGGGAAGTTGTACGGCAGGCGCTGCTTACTTGCCTGCCATGGCTGATGAGAGTGTAATTGTGAAAAAGACCGGAACAATTTTTCTTGCTGGTCCTCCGTTGGTGAAAGCTGCGACAGGAGAGGTCGTGTCTGCCGAGGATTTGGGTGGTGCTAAACTTCATTGCTCGTAAGACTATTATGTATTTTTGTGTTGAATATAATTGTAATGTATTTTTTTGGCTTTAAATTTGCGTGTGGTATTAAATTATCTGGTGGTAATTATTCAAAAGTTGATTAATTGTCCGCATTTTATTTCCGTTCCCCGTTAAAAATTCGTGTGCAGCCATGAATCCACTGTTTTCATGTATATTGTGATTTTTTTTTTTCAATTAGAGTATCCGGAGTTTCTGATCATTATGCCAATGATGATTACCACGCATTACACATAACAAAAAACATCATTGAAAATCTGAACAATAACAATAACAAACAAGGTATAAATTATGATACCGATGTTCCTGAGCCGCCGTTATATCCTGACGAAGAGCTATATGGCATTGTTGGTGATAATTTAAAAAAGAACTACGATGTCAGAGAGGTATGTTTTACTTTTATTATTTGGCTTTATTTTGTAGATTTTATTTTTCTTACGATGCCATAATATGTTTAGGTTATTGCAAGGATAGTAGATGGGTCTGTGTTTTCTGAGTTTAAAAAAAATTACGGAGAAACACTGGTAACAGGGTTCGCTAAAATATGTGGTTATCCTATCGGTATAATTGGTAATAATGGCGTGCTATTTTCTGAGTCTGCGTTAAAGGTATCCACATAATATACTAAGATATGTCTTATTTAAAATCTATGTTCTATGTTGAACTGATGGTTGTTAAAATATTTTTAATTTTATATAATTGTTTTGAAAGTGTTTTACGATTTATTGTTTTAAATGGCTGTACAGGGGACACATTTCATTGAACTATGCTGCCAACGAAATATTCCGTTGCTGTTTTTGCAAAACATAACTGGTATGCGGCTTTTCGCTTGACATTATTTTAATAAATAGCATATGAATTGTTACTAAATATAATTCATTAATCGATAATTATCAATTATATGCAATAGGATTTATGGTTGGAAAAGACGCCGAAGCCGGTGGTATCGCTAAGAACGGCGCTAAAATGGTTACAGCTGTATCCTGTGCGTCTGTGCCTAAAATTACTGTAGTGATCGGTGGTTCTTATGGAGCTGGCAATTATGGAATGTGTGGTCGAGCATACGGGTAGGTAATACAAAATATCGGGATTAAAAGTGTATAAACTATAAATATTGGTATAACAATGATTTGAACATTTTGATTTTAATTTTGACTAGGTAGTCTATAATCTATATGTATATAAATATATATTAGGTAGATATAGATATGTGTTTTAATGTTTATGTTATGTTTCAATTATATAAACAGACCAAGATTTTTGTACATGTGGCCTAATTCTCGAATCAGTATAATGGGTGGCGAACAAGCGGCCGGAGTTCTTGCACAAATTCAAAGCGAAAAGAAAATTAGAGAAGGAAAACAGGTGAAAACTGCATATAAATATATTATTGCATTTTAATCGTAGAACGTTATAATCGCGTTGGTTGTAATCTTTTTAGTTGTCGAAAGAAGATGAAAAAACGTTAAAAGATCCGGTTATAAGACAGTTTGAAAACGAAGGAAATCCGTTTTATTCAAGTGCAAGGTAAGAATATAACAGTCTCGAGGACAAATGCAATTTTTTGATTTTGATGATGAATTGATGAATAATGATATCGTCGATAAAAACAGGTGTTGGGATGATGGCATTATCGATCCAGTTCAAACGAGGCAAGTGTTGGCGTTGAGTTTGTCTGCCATCCACAATGCACCAGTGCAGCAGACGAAATATGGTATTTTCAGGATGTAGGGTACTATACGAGTATATAGTCGATTACAACGTTCCGATTTTAAATTGTACCAGTACAATTATGTACGATATGGCCACTCCGAGATACTGCAAACAAATAGCTGGATTTAAAGTTTTGCTTCAATTTTCTTCAAATTATTTTATTTTGTTATTTACTCACGGCTGTTATGTAAGCGCGATCCATAGTGAAATAACCACCTACAGTTATTTCGGGCGCGTCGGACTGGATTGTTTTCAAAGCCGTGAAAATCTATAATTGTATCATTTATGATAATTGTATAATAAAAATATGACGTGTTGAAATTGAATTGGTGTGTAATTATATCGATTCTACATTAAGTCCCGGTTGAGAATTACCTGCTCTTGAGTTTCTAAACTGAACTTACTGCAGGCCATCGACTGTATCGCTACCTTTGTCTTGAATCCTACCTATATATGAAGAGATAACTCACAATGGTTATATTACATTATATTGTATTGTTTTAACATAAAGTTTTTTGTATAAAGTACAATACACTGATAGAGTATTTGCGGTTATGCAAAGTGTTATGTTAAAGGCCATACATTTAACTCTATTTTATTAGACTTAACGGTACCGTTTGTGTTTTTTTCTTTTGATTTCATACACCGCGATTTCTTGTTTTTTGTACATATATACAATGTATATATATGTATATTATACATGGGTGCATATTATATGCATCGATTCATCAGATTCATCATAGTCACATATGGTACTGTATACGGTTTTATAATTGCGGTAAAATAATGTATCGATCGAAGTATGATTGAATGCAATTGTCAAGTGATAGAACATGATAAATTTTAAATGTTATAAAATATCTGTAATAATTTTTTACGTTGTGCTGAGAAAACTACTGAGAAAATCAAAATATGAAATAAAATATGTATGATACTTTATTAGACGATACATTTTTATAAATTCATACTAAGTGTATAAGGGATTCAAAACTGGAAAACAGTATTTCTAGAAGTATAGAAAATTGAAACACATTTGAAAAGCCAACGTATTCTTCTATGTCATTATGTCAACTTGAAACGGCCGGGGACGATGAAAATAATCGATGTACTTTAGTTTTTGCATACCACTAAAACGCTTTTAAGTGACATTTGACGTTGTGTTTACGGACAAAAACATATACTTACTTGAGTAGTGACCGAATACGCCGCCTCGCAGAGAACGATCAAATTCAAAATGGACCATACCGCGGTCGGAAAGTACATGTTGTATTGGATCGATTGGCGCTGGCCTATGTACAGGCCAGCGATACCGTAAGACGCTTGTATGACGATCACGGACTGTATGAAGAAATTTAGTTCGTACTGGCCGCGGCCGGTCTCGATCAGTCTTCCTGTCATGTCCGAAAGTTTTCGCCACAGTTCAACGTAACGACCGAACACGCGTGGTTCTAAAGTCACGCCGGTCTTGTCCGAAGAAGTCGCTGCCGTCGCCTGTACATTTAATATACGAGAACACTGAGGTTTTACGAACAAAACTTTGCTATACTTCTTCAGACTTCAATGGTATTGTATATACGCGAGTTACGGGTGTATTATTCACGGGAGGGAAGTACCACCAGCACTGGTTCCACCGAGTGAAAATTAAGGTAGTGTGTACTGTAAATAAGTTTATTGTTTTACCTTTTACCCGCATATCCAACGACCCGGCAGCGTCGCTTAAAAGTAAAAAAAAAGAAGAGAACCCTTTAAAAAAAAAGTTGTGATATCATTTAATAGCTAATTCTTTGAATTATTGATAAAAATGATCTGCTACTAATTGAAGTTAACTTGGAAAATTTCAAGCACTAGATTAGTATTAGACTTTTTACTACTAGCCCGGAAAAGGTAGTACCTACAAAACCGAAATGCTATATATTTAGATTTAAATGTAAGTCGCCAAGTTCAATTATTAGCATATAAATTTTATAAATAATTCAAAAACTTAGCTATTAAATTGTATCACAACTTTTAGAGTTTTAGTTAGAGTTTGTTTTTTTTTTCATATTTAGCGGTTTTTGGAGTTTGACGGAGTTTGGCAGAGTGTTTTGGTTGGGATACAATACACATTGAACGAGTTTAATTTTAGAGATTCGCGTATCAGTGACGGCGTCCTTTTTATGCCATATAGTTTGTTTGAAAGATTCAGCTGTATTATAGTATTGTAAATTTTCATATTGTACTTGAATATAAAAGGGAAGAAAAACTTAATTTTTAGTGTTTGTCACAAAGTATTTTTGTTCTAAATTAGCGACCCGTTTTTAGTTAGCACACCTCGTATAGTTTTTAAGGACGTCATTCTGATGGTTCTGAACTTTTCTGCATGGTATACAATACATATGATATGCTTCAGTACGCCTGAACGCCGCGCCGTACAGCAATATACCTGACAGTCTTAGGTCCAATTTCGTGATGTATTTTCATGTGCATATAGATATGTGGTCTCATAAACACGACTTACTAGTAATCGATCGATCAATTTTTCTGAGGCATTGGCCAACAGGTGGCAATCCGTGACCCACAGTACGGTCGTGAAGTTTGTGTAAAAATAAATGAGCCAATAGGCGTACACGTAAACGGGCGTAGTCTGCGACGTCAATACGCAGTTTGCAGCCAACTCGAGGGCCGTTACGATTATACCGCAAACGACTAGCGAAAAAATGTAACTAGAAGAGCCGATATTCAATTTCAAAAAGGTGTACTGCTCGTATTGAACCTGTGAACAATAAATAATAGCAAACGTCAGTCGCGACGACGGACGTGGATATTATATCGCGTATGTCAAGACTATGTCAAGTAAATTTCGGGTGTGCGCGTGTCAAAATAGATATACCTAGTTGGTATACGCGGTTATGCGGACCATTCTATTTAAAAAAAAATCATAGTTGCTGCATTTGTACTATCTGCCTTTCCTCCTTCCGCACACACCGGGTAATGCCATGCCGTAGTGCCGCACCCATTAAAAACGTTTAAACTTGAACGAAAATTAGCCTGGTCGAATCTTTCCATCTTTCAATATTGCAGAACATGGATGTCCGTAGGGTGAAAAAAATTCTCAAAGAGTAAATTAAAATACGGTTTAATGTTACTTCGTAAATTTTAATAAGGACAGAAAAAATATAATGGTTAATGAAATATAAACCGAAGAACTGCACATTTCTGCGTTTCATATACAACGCTATAACATAAATAATCATAAAAATAATTATTAATCTACAAGTTCATATTATTTTTTATGTGCACCTATGTTACTAATGAAAAGAAACGTATAAAACATGCCCGCTGAACTGGTATGTACCATTATTTCCAAATCTGAAAACTATAAAAATGATACATAGTTTTTTATGCGCAGAACCCGCGGATTGCCTGCAGACAAATGAAAAACCCTCTTCTTATAAAAGCTTGTACATATAAATAACACTCGCCACCCTTTATTTAGGTTTGGTCTTATGGATTTATTATTTGTGTGTTTAGACACCTGATATTCTCGCCAAAGTTGAAAGTATTTTTCTCGGTTCTCGTGTGCTCTGCAGGCCAGCAAGGGATTCAACGCAACGATACCGAGAGACAACGTAGTGATCAACACGTAGTTAATGCTGTCCATGGTAAAGTTATCTACGAACGGCTTCAGTGAGCTCTTCACGTGAATCAAGTCGTAAAAAACGAAACACGAAAAACCGTAAAACGCTGCTGTGTACGTCCATTCCAACAACACAATATACTTGTCTGGAATAATCGATGTAGGTGTCTCGTACGCTGAAAACAAAAAAAATTAGTATTATTCTTACACTGATTATGTCATGTGAACACACAGTTCGGATCTTAGTGTTTTAAATGTTTCAATGAAGTACGTAATAGCTGGCACGACGACAAGTAAAACCCGATTCACACATTGAATAGATACTTACACGGCATTCTCGTGATGATGCACACCGACCGAAGTAAAAAGTTCAAGTATTTCTTTTTTTTCAAATAAACAAAGTTCTTGTTAAATTCCATTACTCGAGTATACCTGTATGGACAATGGATAGAAATTAAAGTTACTTTGATTTAACAGGGCAAATAGGCAATTAATTCCTGTAAAGATCCTTTACGGTTGTCCAATAACAACAAAATCAACAAAAAGTTGGTTTTAAAATCTATATTGGAAAGCATTCGAACAGAGTTCAACGTAAACAAAAAAAGCATAACAGAAGCAACACCTGAATTATGCATAGTTGCAGATACGTGCGTGATTCTCGTTGTACTAAACATATGTCTATTTTATTTTTTATTTCGATAGTATTTTTGTATTGACGGATAACAGTTAATGACACATCGTGGTATAAAAACCTGCGATTAAAAATGGGGTCGAACAAAACTAATTAAAAGGTGTATGGCGTCTGTCTACGATTGAACACGAACTCATACATTTCTACTATCTGCAAATGACTTAAAAATTAAAATAATTTTTAGAATATTAACGCAAACTAGAAAATAAAATATTCTTTTCAGACTTAATTACTAAAACACAGATTTCAAAAAAAATAATGACTGACCAGATTACTGCATGTTTACCTGTCCCTACTTATTAACAATTATACTCGTATATATATATTTTATTGAGATATCGATCATTATAATAATTAGGGTGAAGATATTTATTGTTCATGACCTAAAAAAACTATTAAAAATGTTTGTAATTATACACTAAAAATATAAAAATATTCCATTAAATGTGACCTTAAAAATGCAGTCAAGAATTTTAATATGAAAAAATAGTATAATGGAAAAATGGCTACTTATCTAAGATGTTATCTATATTATATTGTGTTAACTTAAGTGTTAGTGATAACTAATAACACTAACTTGCGTTCACTTTGTCATTGATGAGTTTGTTCTAAAAAGTAAATTTAGTAAAAATCATTATTGCTAGTATATTCTTGTTATGTTGAATTGTAAAAATAGTATAAGGTTTTTTTTTATCAAAATTTTAAAAGGTTTTAATGTAGGGAACACGTAATGTATACCAAATCCAAGATTCAACAGCTGAGAGTAATTTGATTCTTTTAACGGGAATTATTAGTAACGCGTAAGCGTAACACATTAAAACTGATTTATTCAATTAAATAAGTATGTAATTAATTAATAAAAATAAAAATAATGTAGTTAGTGCACGGCGTTATGCATAGGCAGTTGTGATACATTTATGTACATTATTGTACACAAAACATAAGTAAATCGTATAAATCCAAATCGAGAAAAAAATATTTAGGAGGTAGGTCAATCCAAAAAATGTTGATAAAAATAGTCTCGACAGCAGTCAGGGGTCTAATTCGGTGAAAGTACTGTGGAATTTTTATTTTTGCAAAAGATTATGTTATAATTTAAAGGAATATCAGCTCATTTACGGTTATTTGGTCTCATATTATTTACAAGTGGTTGTAAACACATTAATACACATTTTTATAATTTTATAGCGTTATGAATAACTTATGACAATCAAAAATTTAAACAAAATTGGGAAACACTGATAAAGCACCTCTATCATGTAAAGAGATTGTTCTCCATACCGGCGTGTCCACAGCCCATATGCGGGGATGATAACAGTGTCGGCTAGTGATAAACTGATAATTTGTCTAGTTAATCGTATTATAAATTATAATTATTAATCAGAAATCTGACAATCAGAATTCAGAGTTGTACTTGACAAACGTGCTGTGTGAATGTGACATAATGTGTGATTTTCGAATTTTGTAATTTTACAACACTTCAGTAACATTCTTAAGGTATACAACATATTCTGTCTTACGATTTAGGTTTGTGTCAATTATTTGATTGTGTTCATTTGTAAATTTATATTCCTCGCCGATAATGACTCTGTATCATTTCGGCAACTGTGTCACTTTGTTATACGTACCTCATTATTTAACGTATAAATATGCAAACTTGTAAGTATGACCGAAAATATTTCACTTGTTGTGCCTGTTATATTCATTTCACATTTTCAGGTCTGAGTATGGAGCATTTTGGAAGTGCATACAAGGTGGTATTATCTACGCATTTACACAACTGTGTAAAATGTTGATCTTGGCAACTTTTTTTCCAGCCAATGAAGCATCTATTAACACTTTAAGTTTATCGGTAATACTATGCAAATCATTAATATTTCTAATTTAATAAAAATGTAAATATATATATATATGTATAAAGAAATTGCTCACCTACTTATATAAATTATACCCAGTGATTTGTTTGATTAATTATTTTTAGAATTTTTTCAAAAGCTCCATTGACTTAGCAGATATTGCCGGTATTTACTTTATATTGCAAAGCATCCCAGGCAAGGGACATGCCAAGGTGATGACTGCTGGCATTGGATGGGCGGGTGCTGAAATATTGTTAACAAGATTTCTTCTGTTATGGGTGGGAGCAAGAGGCACTGAATTTGATTGGAAGTACACTCAAAAGTGTCTAGAATCAAATATAAATCTGGTAATAAAATTGTTTTTGCTAATTTAAGTTTTTTAACAGTCATTTGTACAACATAAGTTAAATTGATAAACATTGTATATATTTCTATGTACGAGTATGACAGTGAAAAGTAATTGTTATGAAGATCTTATTTTATAGTTGGTGACAAACCTTGCACTGTCAAACTTGGTTCCACTAATACATTCACAAGTATTTTTTTATGCAAATACTAAGTTCTTATTAATTTAATTGAATTGCTCATATTGCCATGTATGAAACACAATTGGTTAAACAGCATTGTACATACATTTTTAAGAGCCATTTATAAAATTCATGCTATCGTTAATAAAATATTTTTCCTTAGACCGACCAATATATTTTTATGATTATTATTAATTAAATTTGCAGTACATATATATTGTTCACCCAGTATAACTCCAATAATAGGGGGTCACCTTAATTTTTATTTTTTGTACCAACAACAAAAAAATTTTCATAAAAATTAGCAATTGTCATACTTTACATAACTTTTTTTTTATATACATCGGTCAAGTCCAACTTTGATGCTTATGATTATATAGTTTCTATGTTACATTATGATTATATAGTTTCTATGTTACATTTTATATCACTAATAGATAATATTAAACTAACTTACATTGTTAAACTGAGATTTACTTGATACACTTTGTCATTTTTGATTAAATGAACAATAATTAGTGTTGCGTGTACTTTATTTATTCTATAGAGTAAATCCATCTTTAGATTACATTTCAATGATGTCATCTATATTAAAATGAGCGGTAGTCTAATATAAAATAATTACAAATTTCATAATATGAACGATAAAACTGAAATCAATAAATACATTTTTATAATAATTTTGTTGTGCGGATAATCAACGCTCTACTATATTTATAATTTTTATTTATCTAAAATCAGTCATAAAATATAAAAGACAAAGTACTTATATTTGAACATTCAATGAATGAGTTAATAATTTATTGTCAAATTAAAAATGTAAATCAAAACAAACAAATTTATGAATTGTAAGATCTGTATACTCAGATAATATATTATAATTATTTTGATATTAATGTTATTTTTATTTAATTACCTAAATTTAAACAATTTTTCTTTTTCTCTTAAATGCATTTATAATGTATAATATGTATTTAACTTCTTGTTTAACAGTTGCTAAAAGCTTCATAATTTTTGTTAAAGCATTTTCATACATTTTAGTTTTGTGTTTATACTTTGCAGTAAACCCTAAAAGAACAAAGTATATTAATTTTTGTTTTTATGTTATATAGATGCACCATATTATGACTGCGGCATTAGTTTGGCTGTGGTCCAGACATGACTTATCCAAATTACAATCCAAATTTTCACCATTTGCAGCCATCACCATTCTTCTTTTACTGTCTGTGTACCGTACAGTGATTGTTGATTCTATTGCTGCTTGGCTTTTAATTGATCCCTGGTCAGTGATTGCCATTAAAGGAGTTTATACAATTGTTCTTGGTCTAGTTATGTTAAAATACTATACAAGACTTTCTACATTAATTGGAATGTATTAAAAAAAGAATGGTACAAGTTTTCAAAATAAAAATATTTATATTCTTAATAGTTGTTTTATATAATGTAAGTATTTTAAAATTCCTTTAAAATATTTAAGAATAATAATAATAAATATAATAGTATAAATTGAAAATATGAGTACATAATACATATACATTTGTACAGAACATTTTTAAGTATTATACAATAGTTTCTTCAAAAGTATCTGGACACATAATGGTTGTTTGAACCCGTATAGTACTGAAATCAAATATTTATATTTATACAATTTAATTAATTAATAAAGTAGGATTTTTAGGTTAGTTCAAGAGGTCTAGAAATTTAGAAATTAAAGAACTTACTATATTATTTAGATCTACTTGTATACCATTGTTGTAATCTCTTCTATTTTTCATTATGCACTAAGAAACAAAAATTAAGTGATTACTCAAATATTACATTTTAATATCCAGTTTGAATTTTTTTATAAATATAATTTGTTGTTTAATATTCATTTAAATTTTTTAAAAAAAATATTATTTTTATCACAACAACTAAATATATTATCATAAAACCTATTGCCTAATCAATAAAAAATTAATATTAAACTTTACCATTTGTAACTTTTTTTTACTTTGCTTCTTTCCTATCTTTAATGGTTCCCATATTTTAATAGTCTTATCCAATCCACTTGTGGCGAGGGTTGGTATATGTGGATGTCCTTCTAATACATTAACCTGAAAATCAAAATATAATGTATGATACATGCTTTGATGCTACATAATATTAATTCAAGAAGAAAAATATTTAGACGTACAGCTCCTCGGGAATCAGCATGTTTTCTTTTAACTATTGCTTCTGTTTTCTTATCCCATATAAATATATATCCACAGTCTGATCCAGAAACCACATACTCACTTCTAGGTCCATAAAAGTTGACACCTTTTACTAAAAACAAATTAAATAGTATTTTAGAAACTTTTGAGTATTCAGTAAAAAAACTTAAATAAAATGAATAATTATTTACTAGTTGATTTATTTATATGACCACTATATTTGTGTATAGAAGATTTAGGTGGACCATTAACATCAAACAGATAAATAGAATCATTACTGTAGGATGCTAAAATTTCTGTTCCACAATAATTATAAACAGCAGATGTAATAGTTAACCCACAAACTAACAATCTTTCATCAAACAATATACCATCATAACTTTCATCATCATGTTGCTGAAAATTATTTAACTGCTGAGTACTTCAACTTAAAATTTTTTTAAATTACCAACTTACTATGTCAGGTGAAGAATTACGATTGAATTTTTTTAATGGTTCATTAGATATTCTTCTTTTGTCAAACATTCTTACCATCTCATCATCACCATTTATTATAAATTCAGTTGGATTCATAGGATTTATGTCAATACTGTATAATTTCATGTTATTTCCTCGACTATTTTGGACATGTAGTAAACTAATCAACGTAAAATAAATACATTTTTAAAGAATATGATTTAAATGTGATAAAATGTAGTTTCTATTATCTATTAATATTGAATAAATAAAATAGTTACTACTTGTACTAAATAATATGAAAACAAATATTACTTATACGTTATTTAACAGTTTTTAAGAGCATTAAATTCACAGCCTTACTTATAACATTTACATAACTGAACTTGTCCTTAAATTAAACATGTTTATCATAAGTAAATGGTACATATTATACAAATATTCTTGGTAAATTTAAAATAAAAGACTTGTAAAAGAAAAACAATTCAAATACATACATAATAAAGTTTGTTATTTTTATAACACAGTTTGCAAACATTGAAATCACTGACTCGTAAAAGACTCTGGATTTCACTATGTGATGCTCACAAAAATATAGTGGGGCAAGATCTAATAATCAAAGCAGTTACGGGATTTGTCTAATTATTTTTATTTACCAAATTAAGAATACTTAATTATGGTAATTCCAAGTTTGTTTATCTAACACCTACAGAATTAACTGGAAGTAAAAAATAATTATAATGCACTAATGCAGGTAAAAATAGCTACTACTTTTAATTGATTAATATAAATAGAAAAACTATATTAACAATAGACATTTCTATAAGACAAAGTTGTATAGTTCATATAATATGATAAAGGTTTAAAATTGCAAAAATTAACTATTAAAATAGGATATTTTAATGTTTCATATGAAACACTGATTAGTGATTATATACGGAATTAATAAGCAAACATCAACAATTTTAAACATGGGGAAATATTATATTTTACTGCTTTTGTATTATAAGTGACAACAAAATAATACATAAAATAATATTCCTTACTTTGTAGTACTTTCATTTACATCAATAGGCGATTCACGAATGTCAATGTTCTTAACAATGCCATCTTCTCCACAACTGAGAACCATATACGGTTCTTCATCATGTACCGCAAGTTTATTGCATTGGCGATCATGGCGTGCTATTATTTTACTATAAATAACATCAGAAGTATTCATAGCAGACAATACAACTAATCCATCTCTTCCAGTGGATACAATACGAATATCTCCTTGAGTTTTGAGAAATTTTGTCTTGAGATGTAATAATTAATGAAAAATTTATTATAAGAGTAATATGGTACAATATGCTAAGACAAATATCAAAAATTAATTTACCTGAAAAATATTTTTAGTATGTGTACTTTTATATTTGAGTGTGCAAGTTCCTCGAGACCAATCCCAGAGGCATATTTTACAATCATCTGATCCACTTGCTAATATATTACCAGTCTCATTAAAATCAAGAGAATTTACACAACCCTCATGGCCTTTTAATTGTTTACTCAGCTTGAGTTTTTGTACCGCAACCTCAGATTGATAAAAGTTACTACTCCACTTTGCACGTTTATCATAGTGGCCAATCTCTCTACAAAATTATTTTATAATATAATTGTTTAAAAAATAAAACATTACTTAAAAACCTTTTATATAATTCTTTGGGAATACACCAAGAATTTGTCTTAGCAGCATTCATTTGTTGGCTAGACTCTGGTTCCCTTAAGACTGTATCAAGTACAGAACTTCCTGAACTATCAGATGAGGTATCTGATTCAAAATCTGATTCATCAGATGTATTATGTAATACTGTTGCACCCTAAAGTATAATAAAATTAGTATAAAAAAAAAAAAAAACGAAATAAGATCAAAAACCTTACATGGCTAGTTGAAGAACGAAAATTAACAAACTGATCAAGGACATCGAAGTCTGAACTACTGTCGTCTTCATCTAAATCATTATCATCATCATATTCAAAAGGAGCTAATCGATTGCCTCCTAAGTAATGTTCGAAAAAAGGGGGTCCTGCATTGTTATTGTCGCCATCTGTAGACCCGGACTCGGACATTTTTCTATGAATATTTAAAGTGTTAATAAAAATAATAATTATTATTCAGACAAATAACTCAATACAAAAGTTGGAAGTAAGAAAAATATATTGAAAAAATATAAATTTTTATTTTAAGTAATAGTTTTCAGAGGTAATATAACAGAAAATATCCAGTAACATTACTTACAATACTTTGTTTATATAAAAACACATACATATTTGATTATTTAAATGTATTTTAATAATAATAAAAAAATAAAACAATTTATTTAAACAATACCACTTACAAGATACCTAATCAAGTAGATACAATTGACCAATATTATTTGTAGTAACCGCAATTACGACGAAACTGATTTCGATTTCTTCAGCCCCAAATTAAAGTTGGGCGAGTATAAGAAATAACATACAAATGGAGTGATTTTTCTCGGTGTATGATAAAGTTATAAATGCCAACAACAATGTACCAAACAGATATGCTTTTAATAAATTGTAATATTGTTAATTATTTAATAAATAGATGGCAAGTGGTATTACCAGAAAACGTATTCTATAGCGATGGTCTTAAACTATCGAGTCTTGAAAACATTTACTACCTTGTGTGATCGACGATTTAACTTCAATAATAATTACGGACCAGACGGGATACCGAATTCCGACGCCATTGCGAGTACGATACTGTATAGTGTATAGTGATTACAGCACATGTTATTATTATTTATTGTAGATAAGAAAATACGAAAACAAAATCCATATGATATTATAGGTATAGCAACCACGTCGTGAAGGTTATTAATTATCATTAATAATTGTTTTCATTAATTTTAGTCGAACATTACGTAGTACGTACTGATTGATTACCCTTATTATTGTTATTCTCGCACATCGTAGTAACAAACCGTGAAAAAATTTAATAGTTAGCAACAAATAGTTACATGAAATCACGGTCTCGGAACGTGGAAGATTTCCCAAGACTGTGCGTGGAATATTTTGAGCGTTAACTGTGAATGGTTTGACCCACAGACGTATAAAACATCAAAGAGCGCATACAGCGGTCCTGAATGGGGGGCGTATATATTTATTTATATAAATGAATAAAATTAATTAATAGGGATTGTCTTAAATTTAATCGATGTAAAAATTAGTTGTGTACGGATATCTGTCATACTGTTTACAGAAATACTGGTATTTTACTGATATACGCGTAAATGTTCTATTGGAAACCGAGTGCAGCGATGACAATTTTGTAGGTGTTTATCGCTTCATTGATAGTAGCTTGGGCTTCAGCCCCCCTCCCACAAATTTCAAACGGTATTTGCGCTTATGTGTATATATGTACTTCCCCGTGTTGTCGAAGAACGCGTTCCTAAAGAAACGATTCCTGGAATTGATTCCTTTTCTGAGGGACTAAAGAAGGATTTGATTCCATCATTTTTTAAAAGTGTAAGAACTTGAATTAATCCCTCATTTTTAGTAATAGGAATGTACATTTGTAATTTCTTTGTTTTTCTCTGAAAAATGTTTTTAATATACTTGGGGAGAAAAATTTCGATTATCAAAAATTATTTTGTAGTTTATTTCGTTAGTTTTTCATAGTAATGAGAAAACGAATGAGTTCCTTTTAATATTTAAGGAACGAGGAACTAAACGAATTCCTTTTTATACTTTAGGAACGAGGAACTGAGCGGATTCCCTTACAAATGGAACGTAATAACAAAACTACTTCCCTAATAATCAGTCTTGTAAAAGATACTTTTTAAAAGTATTCAAATACATGTATAGATACTTGATAAAAAAGTATTCGAGTACGAATACAGATACTTCAAAAAAGTATTCATAGATACTTTCAAATACTTAAAAAAATGTCATTATTTTGTTTACCTTAAAATCATTAAAAAAATTTTAACGCATTTTAAAAATATGCTCATGAATCACACCAATTATGTAGAGGATGTGACAAAGAAAAGAACCATTGGGATATATAAACTAAACATATATGATGTACCTATAGCTTATTTATCTTGAATCTTGATGCAAAGAACATATGTGACACTAATAACACTTTAAACTAATATTACACATTCTGAAAATGGTTGATAAATTATACATACCAATTCATTAATTATTATATGTGGTAGGATTAAAAAAAAGTATTTAATTTTAAATGCAGATACTCTGGTAAAGTATATAAAATACTAAGTCTAAGTATTTTTTCCAGATGTATTTAAAATACGTATTAGAGTACTTAAAAAGTATTTGAATACTTTTATTCAAATACTTTTACTCAAGTACTTTACAAGACTGCTAATAATACTGCAGTTATGTACAATTACTTGTTATAATTTAATTTCTTATTGATCATGGACCATAGGAAAACGTGGAAGTACCCATGAATTAAGATACACAGTGTAACTCAATTCATGGATGTACCTAATGTCGTAATTTTAAATCAAAATATCTTTTTAAAATTAAATTGAGATCATTTTCATACTTTTTAAAAAGCAAAAAAAATAATTTTATCTGTATAATAAATTTAGTGAAATATATTATAAATTTGTTACCACCATTAACTATTTAAATAAATCATGTTAAGTAAATATTTAATACCTATTAGGTTTGTATAATTTATGATGATTGATGACTTTTAAAAAATTAATTCAGGAGATTTGATAAAATGATGGAAACTAATTACTAAGTGAGGACACCGTTGGAGGAGCTAAGAAGTAAGAATCTTCTTCGTTATATACTTGAGATCAAATTCTAAAATTAAAAAATCAAACCATCGACACGGTTTGATCAATATTAAAAGGTTTTATCTAAAGAGAGTTTTATACAAAATGGACATCAACCACGAACAAAAGCAAGGCAAACCCAACAGCATAAAATAGTAAAATGCAGCATATAACTGAATTTCGTCTCTAGAAATTCATCCGTTATCAGTGGCGCGCCCTAGTTATGATTTATGAATCATCATGATAAGAAATATTGGAAAATTTGATTATGAGAATATGAGATAACATTTGGTATTTGGTGAAAGTTGTAAAATTAAGTTTTGTGAATTACCTAATAACAATAATAACTATATAATACCAACAGCTTACCCATATATTGATGTGTGTATCTTAGTCATGTCTTGGCTCATAGACCTGGCCGGTAAAGCGGAACATTATCTGGAGAAAATCGATCAGAACACAGCTGTAGTATTACAAAACCAAAAAGAGAAACCTTCAAAAGATGTTTTCAAGTATTTAGTTTTTATAAATTTATATGTGGTCATCAGGGCCTAAGCATATACACATCTTATTTAATTATCTTTCTAAAACATAGTACTGATTTTTATTTCTAAAGATCACCAGAAGTGTCAGAAAATGTAGCAATAGAAATCGAAAGCAAACCTCTTACATCAGTACCCAGTTCACCGGCAACGAAGTCATTACTCAAGAAACCTAAAAACGATGCTCGCATATCTGATGAACATTTACTTCAGTATTTAAATAGCCATGATTCTGCTATACAATCACAAGTTTGTCACAGTTGTTTTTTATAAACATTTATGTCTACTGGACACTAATAACATATTCACATTATACTTAGTATGAAGGTCAATCCATTTCTATTGATAATTCAATTGATTCAATATCCATACCGTTGACAGAAGAAAATCATATGCTAAAAAATGAAATAAGAACATTGAATAATGAGATGTCATTGTTACAATATAAATTGAAAACTGCCGATAAAGGTAAGCTATTTGGACAGTTGATGATTAAGTTATTGAAACAATTTAGTAGCTCAGTGGCATGTTTACATGTTAGGATGATTAGGTATACCTTATCACTTGATTAATTTTATCTGGACGTGGTATTATGTTTAAATAATAATGTAGTAGTTTTTCATTATTATTTATAGATATTAGCCAAATATCAATAGAACTTGAAGTAAATAAAAGGCATTCAGCTAATCTAGAAAAAGAACTACAAGAAGCCCAAGTTCAATTACGAAATGCTCAGGATGTTATGTTCCGTTTAAAAGAGAAATTTAAAAGCAAAGATTCGGTACCTGAAGAAAATAATTTTATTTCTGACACTAATCTAATGCATGAAAATCAAATGCTGCAGAACGAAATATCTACATTGCTCAAAAAGTAAGTGTAAAATCACAAAATTAATTCCTTTTTATCTTATTAAAATGTTTTGACATTATTTAGAATTGAGGTGGATGAATTAAAAAAAAACGATTTAGCTGCAGAAAAATTGAACTTGGAAATGGCACTCAATAATATTCAGTTTGAGAATAAAAACTCAGTGAAAAGGGAACAGTTTTTAAACTTATCTACTGAATGTAATTCAATAACTTCTCTTACCAAAACAAATCTAAACAGTGTTGCCCAAAAATTAAAAGATTGTTTAAATGATTTAGAAACAGTTAATGTACCAGCAATCACTGACCAAGGGTAAAATTTGTTCAAATTAGTCTCCTTTTTTATTAATATTTATTATAGTAATTGTTGAAGGTCTTCAAGTTACTCAGAATTGGAATATTCAAATGTATTGGCCAAATTAAATGTAATGAAAAGCAATTTACTCTCTATTGATTGTGGATTACAGAAGTCTCTGCACGATCTCAGTGGTTTTAAAGAGACACTTGCTAATTTTGATTCTGAGTCTCTTTCAGAAAATCCTAGTATTAATCACTCGGACACAAAAAGAGTAATGAATGAACAAATGTTATCACTTAAAAAGATGGTAGCATTTAAGCAAGCTGAACTAGAACAAGTATTAGCCGAAAAACATTCAATGGCTATAAGAGTAGAAAACTTAGAGGTATTAAATCTCTAAATGAAATAAATCTGAATAAAAACATTATATTAAGTTTTAACCTATTTTTTTTAAAATGTTTCAGACAAGATTGAAGAAAGAAACTAATATTTTAATCAATGTTAATGATACAGATGATGGTAAAAATTGTTTGGTTAATGATTTGATTGTATTATAATAAATGATTAATATTACAGCAAAAGCCAAAGTACCTCATTTTATGTTGGAAAATGCATTTGATACTAGTGTAGCTAGAAGAGTAAAACGTGCTTATACTAGCTTAGATTCATTTGGTTTACGCACCGGAATGTATTTACGGAGATATCCATTGTTAAGAACTATATTATTTATATATGTGGTAAGTATTTTTCAATACTTTTCATTAAATTCTGTTTTAGTTAGCTTAGTAAATGGTAAAATGTAAAATTTATATAATTAATTATTAATCTTCAGTTTCAATAGTTGAACTATTTAATGATTTAAATCCACTAGATATTTAATTAATAAATAATTTGTTATTGGTAGGCTATTAAGGTAAATATTTTTAAATTCAAAAGTAACAATATATCATCACATTTAAAATTTTTTTTGTCTAGTCTTATAAAACAGAATGTATTATTTTTCTTAACGAGTTATAAACAAAAAAAATAATAAGATTCATTATAAATAATTTAGGTAAATATGTTTCTGTTTTTATTGTTGATAAATAGATAACTGTTGCAACCTTCCGAATAGTATATAATTTAAAATTTACTTCTGATGTCTACTATTGTGTTACCAAAATTGGAAATAGTAATTATAATATTTTTACTTTTTTGTGTAGTATTTATTAAAAACTAGAGAATTAATTAGTAACCTCACCCCCTCCCCTCTCAATAAATGTTGTAATTTAAGATATTATATAGTTTGTTATTAACTGATGTATTAAAAACCTTAATTTTATTCCTTTTTAGGTGTTTCTTCATTTGTGGGTGATGTTGATACTATTCTCATATACTCCAGAGACCAATTAAATATCCAATCTTATTTTATTTTTGTTGAACCTCTGTATATTTAACTAATCAAATATCAATTTATTAGACATAAATATAATACTATTATATTATTGTTACTATTTTATATATATATTTTTTGTAAGATCATTTACCTAGAATTATACATCAAGGAACAGTTTTTATTAAATTTTTTATTTTATTTACAATATTTTTATTCTTTGAACAATATATTTTTGTAATACTTATCTTTATAATATTAAATCAGTAATCCCCATATCCAATTTTTCATCATGAAATAAACAATAATAATAATAATATTGTCTTAAGTAATAATTAAGATATAATATAATAAAAATATGGAATATGTGTTATTAACAATATTACTATTTCATAAGCTATAAGTAATTTTATAGTGAAGCACTTGAAATATTATTTTAATGATAAGCAATTATACAATATTAATATGCTTTCAAACAAGCTTTTCATATTGATATAAGAAAAGATTTACCTTAATTTTGGATAATATGCAAATTTGAAAAATTTGACTTAACTATACTCGATTTTTATACATAATATAATTTTCATAATGGCTTATTCTGATTGTCATTTTACACTTTTCCATAGTGGTTTCTGATAAATATAATACAATTTGAATTCTTAAAATAAATATTAATATTGTTCGAACTCATATGTTGACACAATTTTACTTAGTACATAACAACTTATCCATAAACAGTGATTTTAATTAGATGTTTAATATTTATAATTTATTTATTATCCTAATAGGTATAGTAATAACTTTTCAGTATAATAAAAATTAGACATTACCAACTTGATTTGCAGTCGTTTAAATACTTGTTCATAATGTCGATTTTATGCCATCAAACTTATAATAAGAGCTCAGATGTTTATGACCAAAATTTCACTTAGATATTTATTGAAAAATGTCAATATATACAATCACATGCCGTGAAATGTATTAAATAGATATTTTTTTCAACAAATATATGCAAAAAAAATAAATATTAATTCAAAATAATTTATATGTCCTTTAAAATGTTAATTCTCATACTCAGGTGACCAATAATGGTATAAATAACGAAACACATTTGTAATTTCATTAACTATTTAATTCACTGTGAAATAATAGAACTGATTACAAGACACTTAACACACTAATACAACCTGTACAGTGTACTTACCAACTATACATATAAATATAGAAATGTTAACATTAATTGCGAAATCACAAATATATATAACATGAAAAGTAGAGTATCAAAATTAAACTTACAACATATTAAGTAGGTAGGTATCAGAACTTATTATAATGTTTAACAATGATTTTGGTCATAGTTTTTTATTAGATTTTTTTATATACAGGGTGTCCCAGGTCTATTTGACTAATGCAATAACTTTTTTTCTATTCAATATTTTTAAGTTTTTTTTTTTGTAATGATTTGTAGAGCCCTGCGCTATAATTTGTATATCTTATACTTTATTTTATTTTTTTACAACAAAAATAAATAATTTAAATTTTGTATTTAATATTTTTCTAATAATCCAAGATAGCTATTTCATAAATAAGTATTTAAAAACCATTTTGGTGTTTAAAACTCTTAATTTGGTTAAGTCGTTAATTTTTAAACAATTTTCAAAGTGTGTTAAAATTCAAATTTATTTCTTGCTAATCAATGTTACTGCTGTAGTCGATTTTCAATTGTTTTCTTCCAAGAAACAATAAATTTGTTATCATTAAAAGGTTGATAATCAATATTAAATACATACACATACTATAATACGTATTTTATCATAATTTAACATAATATGATTATAATTTATAACATGATGTACCTACTATTACTTATTTTAAAATTTAAATCATCATCATTCATCAATATTTTATTGTTCAATCATTTAAATACGTTTAAACAAATTTAGAACATTTTGATTTTGCATTATAAAACAAATGACATGTGGTTTGAATATTAATTATAGTTATTCTGTAAGTCCTTTTTAAATTTAAATTTAGGTTAAGTTGATATTTTATGGATCAAACACATTTTGCCGTAATCACTAAAAACCTTAAGACTTGTCTTCTCATATTTTAAGACAATTATATTGTATTAAATTTATGAGAAATACCTAGTAATACTATGGAATTATCAGATTGAACATAATTCGTAGAAAATATTTTTGGAAATGCCTTTGAACACAGGTACATATTATCATTAGTTTGCAAGTTAAAATTATTTTATTTTAATATCTTTATAAACTTTTGGTAACTAGATACAAAAAAATCAAAAATTAAACATACATATAATAACATTTTAAATTCTCAACACTTCAAATTACTATTATCAAGAAAAATATTCAAAATTAAATATTATGTAGATTACCTATACACATACTACAATTGAAGATTTTAATTTAATTTGAATAGCAAAATAACATTTTTGTTAAAATGTGAGTATCATTTGTATTAAATTAATTTATACTTCAACCTAACCATTTTAATATTAATATTAACATTTATTAATTTATTAATAAAATGAATTAAAATATTCTCACTGTTAACGAAAATATTCTAGGTGGATGTCAACATTAAAAGTATACATATTTGGTGAGAGTTCAAACAATTTCATTTTCAATCACATGCAGTTAGTTGTATAATTAATGCTTTGTACCTTGCTGTTTTAATACTACATTTGTATACTTACAATAGTTACTATTGTAACCAGTTGTATGTACCTATACATAAAACCATCAGAAGTTCAATTGTAACCAGTTCATCTTAAGTATAAAACAACATAAATCAAATGTTTCATTTTATTAAAAAAAAAATGTAAATGGTAAAATTGTAGATCATAAAAAATATTGTTAGCTGTAAGTAGATGAGTAGATATATAATATTAGTGTTTTACATTTAGTCATTTAGTTCATCAGGAACTTTATGTATTCAATATTAACCATATTTATAGCTCTCTGTTTATATAAAAAAAAAAAATAATATTAATGTAAGAATTTAATAAGTACCTATAACAACTAACTTAACAGAAAAATAAGGGCATTCTGAAATAGTTTTGATTGGCTTGAAAGTGTGTAGATAAATGTTATGGATAAACACGTTACTACCTATTTCTTTAGTATTTCATAGTGTGTTAGTATGTTTACATAATTACTAAGAATAAAAAATAACCCATGAAATAATTAAGTTAATGATTTGAAATTGTTAGAATAGGTATTAAATGTCAACTTGTCATGTACTTTTTAAGACTAGGGACTTCAACCTTTGAGAATTTCAGAATAAAAGATAAAATAAATACTAATTTTCCTTAGTTTGTTATTCATTAATAAATAAAACATAAAAAAACATTTTCATACTATAAATTAAAAATATATCTAACATTATCTTGGTTTTAATATAAAATGTAAGTTGTAATTTATTATATCTATTTTTATTTTTACTATAAAAAATTATAGAAAAAATATAGTTGCAACACTTAATTGTTGTTTTATTGCAGATCTCTTTGTATTAGAAAATTAATACAAAGCTTAATTGAAATCCCTTTTAAGATTTATATATTGCCAGAGTTCATGTTAATAACAGATAAAATCAATAATTTTCTACATGACATAATATGTGACATTTAATATCCTTCTGATGGTTAAATTGTTTGAAACACTTAAGAGTGTATTGTTTTATACATGAATACTCTGCTAGTTGCAAACCGTTGCGTAATATTATAATTATACTTTTATTTGTTTTGAACATTTAGCCAACAAATTGTTAACTTATATTATAGGTGTCGGTTATTTTTTTTTTCTTCAGCTAGCGTCACTAGTGAAAGAACCTTATACATACATGTATAGCAGAGAATGTTATTGAATGACAATAAGTAAATAGCTGAAAGTAAGTTTTTTACTTAGACTGGAGATATGTAGGTAACAATTAAAAAATAACTCAACATTTTACTTTAATTCTTAATTATTTATATCATCATCAACTTCATCATCAGAAATAATATTTACTGCCAGTGGTATTATCGTTGAATTTTTTTTTGTATTGTACCCAGCAATTAGGAGGGGAAGAATTTTTGTCTACGCCCATCTTGCGGTCATACACACAACATTTAATATAAAACAATCATAATTAATAATATAGAGACTAAATATTTTAGCTACTTCAAATTTTTCTAGTTACTTGATTATCTTTACACCAGTATTTTTGGCGTTTTAGAGCCAAATCTATTTCTTTTTTTTCCTCCAGTGTCACAATAATCAGTTTTTTATGAATGGTGGCTAAGTCTGAATGCTTAGCACACCACCATGATTCACACTAGAAGAATAATTTTATGTAAATAACTTATCATAATTTATGTAAAGAAATATAAGGTTATGTTTACTTTTTTGTCATATATCTCTTTGATATACCTATAATTTTTTATGTCGGTCATCATATTCTCATTCACATTTTTTTCCAATTGAAGTTCTTGCTATACTAATATAATTATAAACAATTTCATAATTAATTCTTTGTTAGTAAATATTTTAATTTTAAGTTCTGTATTTGTATATATTTTTATAATTTGTTATTTATTAAGTTTACTAAAATTAAATAATGTAAATTGTATTTAAAAATGCAGTGTATGATTTTTGAAATATAAAATTCAATATTTTTTATTTTTATCTTTCTTAAATATGCCTACTATTTATAGTAATTTAGAGTACCGTGATATGTTAAAAGTTTTTTATGAAAGTGGAGGAAAAAGTACAGTAAAAGCTTCTCGTCTGTATTTACAAAAATTTCCAGAAACAGCTATCTAAAAACACATTTTGTAATATAGAAACAAAATTACGTAATACAGGTAAATTTTTTATTATCAATAAAATTTCCTATAAAATTAATATAACAAATTATGTACCTAAAACCTAATACATACATGTATAATTCAGTTATTATTATACAAATTTTAAATTAAGATATACATTAAAAAATAGTCTTTTTAGGTCGTTTTCCAAATGGTTTCAAACCAAAAAAAATTTATGTTATTGATGAAGAACCTACAGTGAATGTCTTGGCAGCTTTCAGCAGTGATCCTCATGCATCTGTCAGGTCGGTAGCTAAAGAAACGGACATCAGTCGTAGCTCTATACATCGTATATTGAAGAAAAATGATTTCCATCCATACAAATTGCATTATGTACAAGGATTGAAACCCTCTGATCCAGATAGAAGGCTTCAATATATTTCAAAAATTATTTGCCTTCATGACCACAATAATATTTTGAAAAAAATATTATGGACCGATGAAAGCTGTTTTAATAATAATGGTTTTGTCAATCGGCATAATTCTCATTACTGGAATGAATCAAATCCATTTTGGACACGTGAGTCCAATGCACAAGTTCGCTGGTCTACCAATGTGTGGTGTGGTGTAATAAGTGGTTATTTGATTGGACCTTATTTCTATCATGGCACACTAACTGGCCAACGTTATTTAGACTCTTTGACTAATACACTACCAATGTTATTAGAAAATATTCCATTAAATCTCCGAGTAAATATGTGGATTCAGCAAGACGGTGCTCCACCACATAACTCGAATATAGTCCGTGATTATTTAAATACAAATTTTCAATCGAGATGGATAGGAACTAGAGGTCCACTAAATTGGCCACCACGATCTCCAGATCTAACACCACTCAATTTCTTTTTGTGGGGTTACTTAAAGGACAAAGTATACTCCCAACAGTCAACGTCGTTAGATGATTTAAAACAACGCATAATTGATGTGTGTAACTCTCTTACTTTTGAAATGTTGGAATCCACGACAACTGGAATTCTGGAACGGTATGAAAAATGTATAATGAAACATGGCGCACACTTTGGAAATTATTCATAGTTACTACTTACTTTTTTTTTATGGTTAGGTATATTGTTCCATAATATTTGATTTGTTATATTATTTAATGTTAAGAAATAAAACTGAACTTATAGTTGAAAAATTAAATTTACAGAGTTACATTTTACTATTTCTTACAATTTAGTAGTGATGGGCAACGATATAATTTTCTGTATCGATATCGTTCAGATTTTTCCGATATTATATCGCGATATCGTTATTTCTACGATTTTCCAATTTTGAGACTTCTGGATATAAATTTGAATTTTAAATAGATTAAACCAATTTTAATTCACTCATCACTAAAAATAATGTTTGTAATTTGAAAATAATTATCACTGTAGGATAAATGACAGAAATATAACGGTCAGCGGAGTACGTAACAGACGTTTACGCCGCACCAACGACACAAATTAGACTGTAGATTATGGAATATCCAGTGGTACTATACCGTGTACCTCTTAAAAGTCAGCAAAATATTCCTTTAAGATAACATTATAATGGATTATTAATACTTAATACTTTAATAGTGTACAATAATTGACATTTCACCGGAACACGTGCACCAAACGTTATCAGCTAATGGCTATTATTATTTATTAATTTATTATAGCTTAAAAACTACAAATATCAAATAGTAAATACCATGTATTTTTCTTGAAAAATATTATTTTCGATATCGCGATATATCGTATAATACAAAAGCGATGTCGATGTCGGAAATTTGTCACGATATCGATATCGTATCGAATTATCGATATCGTTGCCCATCACTACAATTTAGTATCAATTGTTTAGTATCAACATCAATGGTAAGCATCACGTGACCATGTTAAATAATGATAAAATACAATAATGTATAATAATATTATGTAATGACTAATGACCTACCTTTTAATGATAACAAATTTATTGTTTCTTGGAAGAAAACAATTGAAAATCGACTACAGCAGTAACAGTGATTAGCAAGAAATAAATTTGAATTTTAACACACTTTGAAAATTGTTTAAAAATTAACGACTTAACCAAATTAAAAGTTTTAAACGCCAAAATGGTTTTTAAATACTTATTTATGAAATAGCTATCTTGGATTATTAGAAAAATATTAAATACAAAATTTAAATTATTTATTTTTGTTGTAAAAAAATAAAATAAAGTATAAGATATACAAATTATAGCGCAGGGCTCTACAAATCATTACAAAAAAAAAAAACTTAAAAATATTGAATAGAAAAAAAGTTATTGCATTAGTCAAATAGACCTGGGACACCCTGTATATCTAGATTTTTAATGACCTGACTGAATATTTTTGCAAATTGAAAATTACCAGTCCACATCTACAGAGTTGATCAACACGTATTTTAAGTTAACAGTGTTATTAGTTTCTATAACTGCAGGAAGTCAGTGAATCTGTTTCGCTCTACAGTATTTTAGAAATGTTGAAAATACTGTACACCCAGAATTCTTAACTAAGACTTTTTGAAATGTTGTGTACTTTTTTTTTATTGATTTACCTTGAGGGACTTACGCTGCCATAGCTAATTGATCTGAAACAACATTTATCATGGCAACCAAATTGGACAAAGTTTTCCCCTTTTCTCAAAGAGATATTAGAGATGAGAATGAACAGTTTGATTTAATTAAAGCTATATATTGTCCTCAACTATACATTCACCCATTATTTCTTGAGCTGTTCTCATAGACAAAGCAATTTTGGGATCAATTCCAGTTTTGTTGATGGTTATTTTTAATTCACAGTAATATAAAGCCTAACCACATACACCAGCGCGTAATGACAGGTTCTGGGCACTTGGGTGCAAACTTAGTTCTGGAGGTTTATCTACACTTATATTTATGTTATTAAATCTAGAAATAATCAATATACAAATTTATATGCTCAAATATGCAATTTCATAAACATCTGAGCTCTACTGATAACAATATACGGGGATTGATTACAGTAACCAAGATCGTTTACACATCTGGTCAGACGTCTGTATCATAGAGTACTCTATACGAGTATATGGTCCTTACTTACACTTTTCGATAACAATAAACGATTAACGATTGATAAAATAATTAACCGTGATTATAATAAGTGGCGATCACTGTATCTAAAATAAATTCAATAGATGTATGAAAAATTATGGTACTTTTACATTTTTTTTTAATAATAACTTATAGATAATAAAGTAAATAAAAAATATAAATATATATATAACAAAGTGGATTTTTAAAATGATTTAGAATTAACCACAACAATTATATATATTTATACATTATCTATACAAGGGTATTGATTTAAAACCGTTTGTACAAAGTTATATTAAAAAGTAGAATTATCTTAACTAACAATAGAAAAATACAAATTAAATAGTATGCAACATGGAAAAAACCATAAAGTTAACATTAACTAATTTAAATAATTTAAAGGGACTTGTTCATAAATTATAGATCACAGAATCCCATTGTTATTATTCAATTTTTAAATCTTTGGATGGTTGTCGAGCTGTAATTATTTGGGCAGAAAGCTCTTAAAATTAAATAATAAAAAAAATCTTTGGATATTATTTCTATATTCACAACCCCCCTTTTTTAAAACAGAAAAACAATTATTTAATTATTAAGTATTACATGAATATTATTATTATATAAATTACATTTTAGTAATAGAGTTTATATGGTAATTATTTCTAACAAAATAGAAAATATTTATCGCAATATGGCATACAATTTCCTAACTTATAAATGCTCATTGGTTAATGATTATTGGTGTACCGTGTACATGACATGTATCCTGTTATTCAGTCCAGATTTATTTTATTTTATAATCAATGGCTGTACGAATACCAACGATTAATCGATTAAAATTGTATTTTATTACCTATTCGTTTAATAAACAAATCACTGGTGGCACACAGCCGAGATTTTAAACCTAATGTGTTAATAATTATTATATTACAATATTTAAAATGTAATACTTGACACGGTCGGGCCACAAGATACGGTAGACGAATTCTAATAATATAGCATCAAGAGAAGAATTAGATAAGCTTCAGTTTTCAAAATTTTCCTAATACGCATGCGCGCATAACATATGCGTATGATTGAGGTATTTGAGGTGCGAAATCGACAGTCAACTAAACCGTCGATTTATTTCGTTGCGGACTTGTTATTATTATTTTTCCGATCCTTCTGGATCTGGGTAACCCTCTTGTGCAACGCTGACAATTTGTTTTCCAAGATTTGATTGTGATGAAACAGTGTCATCGTCTGGATGGAGACCAACAGCAGAGCAGTTCTTTTACGAATCACGTCCAAATGTTCTTCGGTCACGACCGAGTCCTCCGGTAAGTTGTCAAGTAACCGCTTCACATCGGGCTGTACAACAATAAAACGTACACTTTTTTAGGCGTTTATACACATATATAGGTACTTATCATAATATAATTTGAGATTTAACTAGCGTCCCTATCAATATTACTTTTTAAAATAGGTAACTAACAGTGTTGAAAATCATTCGATGGCAAAGCTATATTTTTCTACCTAGGTACATTATATTAGTAGTAAGAATCTAAAAACGAGGAAAATAAAAATAATTGTGGTACGGAAGAAAAGTACATCAGTTAACGTAAGAATCAGGAACCAACTGTAGGTACTATAGTTCGCTATTATATTATATAAAATTAATATTATACACTTTTTATAACGAGACAGTTTTATAATATAGTACGAGTTCATAAACAATTGTCTTCCAAATAGTAATGTAAAGTTTATACAAGTCAATTTTTATGATCTGGTGCTCCTAAATATTAAATATATTTTTTAAACAAAAACATGATAGGTGGGATTAATCAACAATTTAATTAATTTTTAGAAAATATTGCTCGGAAAATATTTGAAAATCGATTTGGTGTAGAAAATCAGTGGCGGCTCGTGGCTTGGACGACGGGACGATCTACTATAATCAACTAAAAGAAGAAAATTAATTGTACATTCTTAATTCTACATTTTTAAAAAATATTTCTTATTAAAAATGCAAATTTTTAAATAGTAAAAATTATGTAATACAAATTGTAATATAAATTGTTGTGTGCAAACATTTAAGTTATTTCCCTCAGATACCAGGAGCTTATGCGGGTATGCATGCACACACGAGCAGTGTCCGAGAAATAATTCTAAATACGTACACGTAAGCGAAGGAGCAAAATCGTGTGCGTGCGGGTACGTTTAAGCTGCGATCTTATGTACGGTATTGGACGACCGGCAGCGTCGTCAATACGTTAAAATATTAGTTGTAGATAACAATTTTGGGTATTTTATTTTTAAGATTATCTTTGCGTACGCTCGTCGACCGTCATTATCGGTTGGTATAATCGCTATTGTTATTATTTTCATATTTATTTTCTACTGCGACCTGCGGGAAGTAAATAATTGTCGTCATAGTGTCACCACGTATTCGTCCTGTAAGGACCCATACACGATCAAACAATTTTTGCGCAACCACTATTTTGTCAAAAACTTGATTATGCAAGCACACATACATACACGTTCAAACGGCTTGTGTGAACCTCAATAGTCAGTACATTTTTGTATGTACGTAAATAATGTCCAGAATCCTCTGACTTCGTAATTTTTAGTCACCATACTAATTATTATATTGTTAAAATTACTAATAATAATGATAAATATTAATATTTTAGTTAGCACTTAAAAAAATAAGAGTTATAAAAAAAAATAAATAAAATTCGTCACTTTAAATTTACTATAAAATTTTAAATAAACACAATAAAATTATATAACGGCCACTGACGCTTGTCAAACATCGATATAGACGTTCAAACCAATTATCAGTTACCAAGCGTTGCACAAAATATTTTAGTCTCGACCGAAAACCGCAAGTTTGGTTTCAGTGAGTACTTGAATGAATGTGCACGCAACTACTCAATACTCCATAAGTTAGTTATTTTTTAATTATATAATCATACATACATACAAGACATGCTATAATACACCGTGATAATTTTAAGAATAAAATATTAAGCTTTATAATAATAATATGTGTAAGGTTTTTCATTTTATTATATTTAATTTGACTATTTTTTATACCTGTGACTAGCGGTATTATATTTAAAGTCGCACCCCCACCACCAGCACCCACGAGCCGCCACTGTAGAAAATAATGGCGAGACAGCCAAGTGAATAAATATTTATATATTTTATTGTATTTAAAATGTTTTTTGAACTATATATATCGTATATAGATAGATATACTGCATTAATTTTAACATAACAATTATTTATGATGAAAATTAACTTACTTTCAATGGTGACGTATAAGAGGTATTTCTTTTGTTGTTATATGATGAAGAATTCCGATTTCTTAAACAAGGATTCCATTGGTTATTAGTCCGAATATCTGAAATTAACAATACATATACATTTATAAGTAAATATGTAAATACATATATAGGCTATATCATATAATGTATTGATTATGAAAAACTACACGGGTTAACATTTTGAAAGTATGGAAGATATGTAAAAAACTGAATAAAATTTGACCACAAGAGTAATTAGATTAGGTACAACTGTAAAAGTTATATAAATAACGAACTAAAGGTGCCTTGTTTGAATTTTTATTTTACTCGAAAAGAACTTAAAGAACAAATTATTTTATACATATACATATATATATACATTATAATTATACGGACAACGAACCTATGAAAAATTATATACGTACATCAGGGGCGTATATATGGGGGGGGCGATGGGGCCCGGGCCCCCCGAAATGAAAAATCGCTTTTGCGATAAGATAATAAAAATTGTATAGCCTGTAGTCTGTGTAGTCGGATGGAAATAGATAGATAGGAATTATCGGTATTTGTAATTTTAGCTTATAATAATAGATAATAGATAATAATAGATAGTATATTCTATTAATATTTGATTTGTCCCACTCTGCACCGGGGCCATTCCATAACTGCTATACCATAACATTAATATATTCTGTGACCGTAACATTTTGTTATTTATTATCGTTGATCAGACATCAGTTGTGTACGGTATCTCCGAGACTCAAGTTCGAGGCTTTCGTGCTTTAGACATGTGTATTTTCGTGTTTCCGAGTATTTATATCGTATCACAGTTTGTCGTTTAGCCATATGCTTTAAAGTTTTGTGGGTACGACAGCTTCGTCATAATGAAGAGACAAATGTCGATTCAAAACCTCGTATTTAAAATGTATAATATTCGTTTATTCTTGTAAGAAAATATAATTTTGAGTGACTGTAGTAAAAAAATTGTTTACTGCAATGAAGAGTTTTTATACATTTTTTACATTACATTTCATAAAAAATAAAAAAATGAGTTTATTTTTTCTCTGGTGAAGTAATGATGATAGTCCAAATAGTCCAAAGGTCTTTTAGCGTTTAAGCAATATTTGTCATTGTGCCTCCTCTGTCATTTCTCCCTAAACTCTAAATACATAATCGGCCCCCTCCGAAATTAAATCCTATATACGCCACTGACGTACATGTATTATCTCAACTTAAAACATATTTTATATTCAAAACTATTACTTTCTTTATTTAATATATTAGAACACATCACTTTCTACGTAGTAGTCGAAAAATGTGACTAACCACCAATAACGTATTGTAATGTAAGTTCAATGTAAGTTATATAAAAATATAAAATACACATTTGTTCTTAATTGAGTTCAATATCATGATAAGTTATAGGTTTGAACTTATAATAATAGTAATGTTTTTTTTATCCGTGTTAACTTAAGCCATTGGATTTCGGAAGGTTTTTTTTGCAGTGGTACGGTAGTTTTTTGTTTGTGTGGTAGGTACACGGAGGGGGGGGGGTTGCTGGTTTCTTCTCTCTGGGAGGTCGTCAAAACGAAACCGTCAGTGACCCGGTCCGAACCGGTGACTGTGAGTTTAGACTTTAGATACAGCCTCTTTATCCAGCTCGGCCACAATGTTTTTTAGTTCACAATTTGTATCTTATAATTATTGTTGTGGATTTGTAATTCAGACAATATAGTTTTTTCTGTATTATATAAATGTTAAAATTATTAATGTTATAAACATTTGGTTTGCTTTCTAATGTTCTACAATTCTACATAAATATATGTAAAATAATATTATTTTAATATTTATTATTATGCATCAAATAAGAAATACCTTATGAACATTAATTACGTATATATATACTAAAATCTCAGAATAAAAAAGGCAACCTGCAGCTTTATATACAATATCCAAGGCCGAAACCTAACGTTAATATAGTCAAGAACAGCGTAGAAAAATTGAATAAAATAAACGGTCGTCCTGATTTAAATTCAAAAGTTTAAAACTACAAGCAGTATTATATTCTATATTATATTTCATATTTACGCACCATTGTCCCATATATGTACATATATACATTTAAAAATAATTGTTAGGTAGTCTAGGACTCTAGGTTCCAACTTCCAATCACACAGTACACAAGACTAAAACACCTTTTCAAACAAGATATTGGTCATACGATATACCTATATAAATATAATGATTGGTCCGGACCAGTTTATTGAGGTAAAATTAATTACATTATTTGTGTATATATTAACATAGTGAATATTTTTAACATTTGCTATTCTGCCAAAATATATATATAAAAAAAAACCAGAGACACTAGAGGCCTACGTTTGGGATAAATTTAAATAAATTAAAATAAAAACGATTTTGTTTTAAGATTTATTTAGTTGATTTAAAACATTAAAACTATATAAATATTATTTTAAACACGAAGACACCTGCAGGGGTTTGGTTTAGTTGTTTAGTACGATTTTATGGTATCGAAATATAATTTGCGATGTTTGTAGGATTTTAGTTTTGTACTATTATTGTTTCCAAATAGTTACAAAAACACACACAACGTATATTTATGGTTGTTAATTTAGTGTTTGAAGAGGTTGTAAATGAGCTCAAAGTGACAGAAAAAAATCAAATGTTATAACAAATATGATTTTCTAGGTACGAAACCATTGAAATTTTAAATTCCTTTTACCTACCATTTACTAGTACAATAAACGTTATAAAATAACATTGTTTTTATTTACATTTTGGGAGCACTGTAGTAGTTGTGCAATTAGTATTTTAACCTAATGAAACCAGGCCATTAAATCAATAATTCTAATTAAAAAAGAATAATTTAATTAGTATTATACCGCATATATAACTATAAAAACACACAGGTGATTAAGATATTTGTTAAAAAAAATAGGAGACTAATATTATATGTATAAGTTGTACAATGTTTATTTAATGTAAATATATTTTTTTAAATACTAAAATTCACCAAAAGTTGTATATTCTTTGATCAAGTAGGAAAATTACAATTATTAACGAAAATGAAGAGGTATTTTTTCTTGTTTTTATTGGTATTTGTATAAGGTAAATAAATATTTATTAAAACAAATTTTGTTTAAGTACATATATATTATACTTATATATATAAATGTATTTTCAATCATATACATAGTAACTAAATATAAAATATCCCAATCGTTTTTTACAAAAATATTTATATTATATTTATGTATAGCATTAAATATTTAAATAATCTATAATAAATCAAACTTCATTCGGGATTATTTTCAAATGCAATCGAATATATCTTGCCTTCTAAATATACAACAGATGTAGTCACATATGTTTTACGAGACAGCTTTTTATACATACGATAATATGATTACAAAATTACTAAACAGAATTGAAGAATAAGATTAAATTTAAAATTAAACGGGTTGATACCAAGAATTTTAAAATTTTAAAAACTTAAAAAATATTTATATAATGTTGAAAACAGCAGTTAGTAGTCAATTTAGGGCTCAATCGAGAGAGTGGCGACTAAGGAATAGTTTTCTTAATTTGAAGTGTTTCAAAACTGTTTAACAATTTCAAAATATCTCCTCTTAATTAATTGTCATGTTTCCACATAATTTATTAATTAGATGACTGTGAATTAAACATACCAATGAGCATTGTTTTTTTAAACTTGCATCTATAAATGAAAACTCCATATTATGATGTATATAAATAAAAAAAACTATTACAGTTCCTGGGGGGTCGTAGTTTCCGCTTAAGTTCTACACTGCCACGATTGATCAATCAGATGTCACTTTATCAATTTAAATGAAATAATTTAGAATTAAGATGAACAGATAACTTATTAGATGTTTACAATTTACATAATACGTCGCCTCCTTTTACCCACGGGTTTTTTTTTTACCAACCCAGCACTTTTATCCATAGGAAATGCACCACATACAAGAAATATAACAGATCACCAAATAATTTTACTTGCAAGGAAATCAAATTATAAAAAAAAAATCATTCATATTAATTTTAGTTAGAAAATAAATTTTAATTTGTCAATTTACGAAAAAATACATTTAAATTTATAAAACGATACATACATTTAACGAGGTCTGCAGATTATGTATTTGCATTTTAAATGTCAAGTACGATTTTCAATCAATATCTTATTTAAGCCATTAACAAAGAAGCCTATATTATATTATATTTAAGTGCATAAAAAAATATTAATACAATATTCAGCTGTTAAATATTTAAATATCACAAATTCATAACATTATAGGAAATTTAAAATTTAAACTCACACTTCTCATTTAAATACTCATTTCAAACTCAATATTCACATTGTACTGCATGTGCAGACTGCACAGGTTATAATGTTCTATTGATCTCAGGCCTGATTCGATGGTAACATTTAATATAAATAGTGAATACTGAACACAAAAGAAAAACACTGAATACTGAACACAAAAGAATACATACCTACACATAGTTGCGGGTATACAACTAACAATAGTTGGCTAACAATATTCGTACATAATCGACTTAAGTACAACCAATAGAAATCGCATTCTCTCAGTTTTAATTATAAAATACTATCAATTTTTTAACATATTGTCACTATTAATTTTATAAATGCGTTCTATTGTAAAATAATACGTCAACAACATAAATGTAGAAATAATATTATTTTTAAATATAAAAATACATAAACATGTTGAGGTTTATATAAATTTGTATATCAGTAAATACCTACTTTTTTTTTATAAATAAAACCCGTAAGTATATTCAATTATTTAAAATTATCCATTATAATACCTATTGATATTTAAATATTATAGAATTGAACAAACGTAGTTGAACACAAAAATACATTGTGATTATACCTACTAAGCTAATATTTGCAGATTAAGACTTGTAAGATAATATCACATTTAGTGTCTAGACTCTCAACTAAATTCAAACAGGTTTTTTAAAATATAGTACACTTAGTCATAAAAAGCCTGGGCTTCGTAAAACATATTTAATGCAGTTATTGAAATTTTTTATTGCATTCTCCATTTACGATGTTTAAAAGAAATGTTTTAAATGGTAAAAAAAATTAAGTATACGTAGAATGCAATAATATGTAGTAATAAAAAAACAATATAAAACGAAATTTACTTATGCATTTTATTGATGAAAACAATTGTTTTAATATAATAAAAATCATTCATAGGTATGTTATTTATATTTTATAAACCTATAAATACGAAATAGTTACATAAATTGGGATAATATTGAGAACTGAGATCAAGTTTTTTAAACATTAACAGTAAAATATAATAATATAATTACTAACAGTTAAATTAGAAAAATTTATATGATATAAGTATATAAAATATTTAAATTATTTTCAATGCATAGATATTATAAGTATACTAATTCGAATCTACAAAGATTTTTTTTTCAACAATTGTACAACCTATAAGCCACGTGTGGTAAATGTTGACTTATTGTACCGAATAATTAAATCTCAATATAAAATAATTTGGAGAAAATAAATAATTAAATAGAGATTAAAAAATTGCTATCAACTTTTGATGCTTTTACATGATAACTTAAGTAGTTTTGAATGCAAATAGTTGGTTTAAATGCGTTATATTAATCAGTACCTATTAATATAACAACGTAATGCATCGAAGATACGGTTTTTAAAAGTTGTACTTAACTATTTTGTTTATTTATGCCTATACAATACAAAAGGGGTAAAATTATAAACATTACTTTCAAGTTTCAATGTTTATTGAAACAAAGAAATCTTATCCCCCGAGTCGGGGTTTAAATTTGAAAATATATTATTTTTATAGTTTTCTTGGTTAAGTTATGAACATTTAACACAGCTTGAAACTATTTTCTAAAATGATTTATTCATCATTATAAGATATATAAGAAATTGGCTTGAATGTGCTTATTTTCCCGCAAATGTAATGAATATTTTTTTATATAATTCCGCCTAATTGTTCCAAAAACTATTATCTTTATTCTTTTTGCATTTCTTCTACAGGCAGTTAAGCACAAAAAAATGTTCGTGTGTAAAATAACAAACAATATGATTTCTGAAATACCTCCTACACACGGCTATACCCACAAATACTTTTCTTAAAGATTAATTGGTATTCTTTTTGTGTGCGGTGATATACGTACTATAGTACTATGCATTTATGCTTTGCAGTTCGCAACACAATATAGTGTTCGTTTATGCGCTCTACGTATATAAAATACTTTATTACGTATTACATGTATATTAATAAAATATTTTAACATTAAACCATTTAAATTATTAAACATATTACAACTATTACGATCTATATTCGATGTACACTCATAATACGTCTCTATAAGACTCTGAACCTAAAGAAACATTAAAAAATCTCTTCACTTGCATTTTACATACGTCACAGTAATTCTAATTTATGATAGATAACCCTTTATAATAACTTTATATGTACTCGTATGTACATTTTTTTGGGCGGAGCAAGAAATGTTTTGATTTTATCAAGATGTGTTTTTTTATTTGTTCGTCAACACTACACGAACTGAAGGCCAAAAGGATAGCTCGATGCTTCAATCATCAACTTTTTTCCCCCGATAAGAAATTATGTATTGTGCTTCAGGAAGTCATTTTTTTGAATTTCTCAACAGTTTTCCAAATAATAAAGAAAACCGTAACAAAAACGAAAACATTTACAGAATAGCGGTTTTCGACAATATAGAACTTTTATTATTTTTCTGCTTTATTCAAGTACCTTTACTGTCACTACAACTTATTGTTTTTTTCCATCTTTGATGTATGTTTCATCTGAAATAAGTACATTTTTGTTTACTGATAGCAAGTAATTGCTAACAAACGCTACGAAATTTTACAAACTTTTTTATCTAAATATCTACCAAAGAACCAAGTTGTGTGGTTATCTTCTATATAGCTTCACCTTTATATATTTTATTTATGATGTATATTAACATTCAAAGTGGAAAGTTGAATTACAAGAGAAGATGTACAATAATCGTTGAAATACCCAATTTTGCTAAAAATTAATTTTCTAATGCTTATACAACTTATTCTCAATAATTCTAACTGTTGAGATATTAAAAAATTACTCTTCTCCCCCCCCCCTAAAAAGTACCAAATAGAGGACATTTCCAATAAGAAACCTACCAGGTTAGTATATATTGGAGCACTCCTTTACGCAAAAAATTATTAAGTTATTTTTCTGGAATTTTTAATGTAGCGCAGTCAACATTTGGACCAAAACATTCGGAGTTATTTCAATTTTAAATAGCGTATTAAAAGTAAAAAATTTGCGTTATCTCGAATCAGTAGCAATTAGCGATTTAAAATTGTTTTGTAGTATATTTATTATGTGACAGTCAAAATATTTACATTATCATTGAAGTCAAGTATTAAGTTGTGAGGTAATTTAATTTTTATTACTATTATCGCTTTAAAAGTTTGAAATAATAAAATATCTTCAGAAGACATCTACTCGAAAATTTTTTTAGTGAAAATCTAACGTAGAATGATACCATAATATCAAAAACAGGTCATTGTACTGTATGTGAACTCTAAAAATAGGAACCCATCATAAACAACAGAATAACGTAATACGATTTGCATAATATAATGGAGATAATACTATATAGTAAGGAAGATACATTTTAATTGAGAGAATAATAAAATAACAATATGAATTACAATTATATTACAATCTAGAACCAAGAGTATCAAATATTAAACAAGATTAAAGGTCATATTCTATATTTTTGCACTAAAAAGTATGTGTAAATACTAAAGAGTACCGGGTTTTTCTAATATTACTGCGTGATAATATAGGTATAATGATATATTTATATGTTAATTATAAACATTACTATTAGGGAAACTTATTCACTTCGCAAATGTTCTTGTATCTATACATACCCTAGGATCTAGACCAAGAGTCTGGATGGTTTACTATTTAAAGGGTAAACTAATGTAACGGCCTGTACGTAGTATAGAATATTTTAAAATCAACGATACAACTTTTAACTATCGACGTTATTATTTATTGATAAAAACATTTTATGTAGCTTATTATTTAACTTTCTGCTATATTTTGGAATACTGTGAAATTTTAAATGCATGCGTATACAAATAATTGCCAAATCCTAATTTTCAGTTTAAAATTAATTATTGTAATTTCATATAATTTTTTCCATGCCTATATAATAAATATATATAAGTAAATATGTTACAGCAATAGGTCGACATAAATACATAATTACTATCAAATATGAACATAATATGAAAGAAAAACAAATTTAATCTTTTAGCAGTGTTTTTTTAACTACGTCATACTACAGACTCCTACTATAGAGCATTACACGGTATATGAGTATAAGAGTTATGAGTTTATGACGTATGTATTTTTAGGTCTTGAAACCGAATGTAATAAATCATAGTCAGTTCGAACGTTTAACTCGACTCCGTAGAAAGTTATACAATGTTTTACGACTAAATACGTCACATGCAGCGTAGATATTGAAGCATTTAAAGCACATTGGTAAATACTATGTGTAGAATACTTGAATATACCCTGATCCCTAATATATCCTATGCCGGTCATCATAATGTTGTAATTGAGGGTCATTTATAGAGAGACGGATCCATCAGTTGGCAACCTACTGCCGTTAAAATATTGCCATGATGAAACAGATTTTTTAAAATAAAAATATTTAAAATAGTGCCCACACTTTTCGCGTGTCTTTTAGCGGCCGATGTTAGAACACACAAAAACAGCCATGAACAGCCGGGTCCGCCCGCCGCCCCGTAACAATTACGCGGATTTCGCAAGTCGAAGCGGCCCGGAGGAATGAACGGTGTGGAGGAGGGCACGGGTTTGGTGACCGCGGCGGTCGACACGTGCGACCTTCGTACCGCCACCGCTGCCTGCACGCGGATTCCCCCGACAAAGAAAGGCGTGTCCCTGGCGCAAAACGTCTTTTTTAGAAAAATAAATACACACACGTGCGTATGAGCTTATAATAAGCACATAGTACACTCGTGCGTACTATAAACTTGTGTACACGTCACAAACATACATAAAAACGCCTACAAATATAAAGGTATACATACTCGCGAGCTCAATGCAAGAATATGGCCATATTGGTACATATTTAACATATTATTATGGTACAGATATTAATAACGCGATCAAGTGACATTAGTGACAATAAAGAAATGATCGATACACAACCAAAGATTTGTATACGGAAATTAAATGGGTAGCGTATATTTTCGGGTGTTCACAGTAAGGGCATTCGCGAAAGGTTAAAAATGCAGTAGAGTGACTGAGGTGGATGATGTCAGTCTAAATCAGGAGTGAACTGTCGAGTGCCGTACAACGGCGAAAATGAAAAAAAGGAGAGAAGCGTGTACGGAAAAGCAGGGCACGACGCTTAAGGGTTCGCGGACCCACGTGTATATATAGTATATTCACGCTCGTGATGGTAAGTGCGGGTAGGATGACGTCACGACGCGACGGCCGTAGCCCCTTTGGCACACGTGTCATTTGTTTTATACGTAAATACGAGACAATCGTACAATAGACACACACACACACACACACACACACGCGCGCGCGCACGCTCGCACGAACTTACATACAGGTCACACATATACACATCTATATGCCGATTTATGACACTTATAAGTAGGTACGTATATAATTTCGAATTAAATGTTGATTGTAAGACAGTGATTTTTTTCCAAATTTGTTAATAAGTACCCTCAAATATATGAACCTTATCCGATTCGACTAATAATAAATAATCAACGATTTAGCATTTCGCCTCATAAGAAGTATGAACGACAAGCACTAGTTTACAGTGCATGTAACATATACGTATATGCGTGGTGTATCTAAAAAAGTTTAAAAAAGATTCACTGAAGAAGAGATATAACAGAGGCTTCGATTATTTAGGTTGATATACTGTACATCGTATGAGTGTAACGCTGGAGACAGGGTGCGTATATTATTTTATTACCGTGGAAGATTATTTTAAGATGAACTTTTTTTATACTAGGCTAAGAAAGTAAGAAATTGAAAATCTGTACCTGTGGGCGCTTTAAAAACATATTACACTTAAAAATAAATCAAATAGCAAAAAAAAATGTACTTGATGTAGATTGTAGACACTTGACTTCATAATTTTTTTTTATTTTAATATTTAATTCAATTCGATGATTAACTTGGTCGAAGAATTAGAACTTATCCGTGGAAAATTAAATAATTTAAGAAATTCATGACATATTAGAAAGTAAGCATAGAGTGTACGAACATTTGAATGGTCAGAATTTATAGTTCGAGGAGGTTTTAAATACAACAGCAGATGCTAATATCCTTGGATTAAAAATATCTGAAACATCAAGATTTTTTTGGGAGGAAATCATGTACATACACATAGTTTGGAATAGAAAGACGATGAATGTGAAACAACGTAACTTCATAACTTAGCAGTTAAGACACTGTGAGATAGTTAGAATCTTAGGTTTGTGTGGTTCTTCAACTTTAGATTCGTAAAGTTAATTAAAAGAAGATTTCTCAAGGATTTTCAGTTTTTCAAAGTCCATAACAAAGGCAGTAGTAGTTGGTTTATGAAGAACGTAGGTAACTAACTAACTATAGCTTTACTTTATTCAATAAAACAATTTTTTTATTTCTTATTTTCAGTAGACTGATGGATATTTCTAAATACCACTCCGATTGGTTTGTCTTCTGTTAACTGATAAGCATAAAATTTAGCTCTTATAGTGTTTTTGTGATAGCGGACTATATCTTTAGAATTTACGCCTCCGGCGAAGCAACTAAATTTTTAATTGATCCGTAGAAGATTTACGGAACCTTTTTCTTTAATATTTACCAATATAAATACTATAAACATTACAAAGGATAATCACTTCCAAGTTCTAGCTCATATCTCACATTTCTCATGATATTTGAACGTGGTGGTAAGATAAATTCTTCTTGGACACTAATCCATTATAAGTAGACAGAGGTATTGATGAATCAAATACATCGTTTTCGTTTTGTAATACGACTTCTAATTTCATAATGAGATTTTTAAATTGAGCCTAAAGAGGAGCAATTTCTTTATTATTATTAGTAGTAGTAGTAATAGTAGTAATATTATTAATAGCATTCGTTTTTATCAGTCACAGAATATTTAGATCAATTATGGACGAATTTGCATTTTTGTTGGTGTTGATAAGATAAGTTTGATAAGCGACGGTTTTGCTTATAGCTGCAATAATTATTTAAAATGTGCTTAATACAACATTATAATCTACATAAGTATAAAAGTCAGTATTATTATTAGATGACATTTTATACGCGTGTACGAAGTTGCAGGCCGCTGGCCGCTGGGTTTGAGATAAGAACTCGTGCTGCTTGTGCTGGTACGTTCCACCTTCCACGTGCAATATGAAAATTGTTAATTTTACAATATTTATTGATATGAACATTAGCAACAATAAAAGAATAAGGGCGTAAAAAGAAAAGCTGGAACGAGCGATCCATGTGTGAACAATATTCAATAGATGAGATGAAGGCTATAGAGACATTATTAGTTATTACGTATTTACGTGTAATTTTGTAATCATGTTCAACCAATTTTACCAAGAAAAATGCGGTTATTAGACTAGTCTATTAGAGAAAAGTAAAAGTTTAGTAAAATATTTGACTAAAAATTAATTTTCGTGTTTTTTGCCAAATAAAGATTATGTTTTATGTTAATACAAGCGGAAAAGTTATTTCGCACAGCACAGAAAATTGTTAAAATCTGTCGGCTGTCGCTGTGTAACGGCATTCACCACGATGAATTTGTGCGTGCGTGTGTTTGTATTTATGGACGCTTTGTCCAACCCCACCCCTCCCCCCGGAAACGTATATTATTTTGCAAACGAGTTTTTTTCGCCTCGTTGTAATTCGAAAACAATAATAATAATAATAATAAAAAAATACACCTTTTTATTCGACGCGTTAAAGTGTAGTCGGGACGTGCATAGTATACACAATAAAATTAATTATAATATACACACGCGCGTGTATAATATTTGTTCGTTTATGCAGTATGCACGTGTATAAAATATACACACGAAACCTTCGCGAGAATAACGGTGACGGCGGCCGTATTATTATTATTATTATTATAATTTTTTACAAGTTTTACGACGACGCTGCATACACGCAACGACCCGGATGCATGCACACGCGTACACACTCGTATACACATATACATGTATAATCCACACACGTACACATGCACACGCGTGGGGATCGCATTGCCGAAATTCGAGTGACGTCACGGCGCTTTGTGTTCCACGTGGGGCCACGTGTAGCGAAACGCATCTACGCCGGGCACGGAGAGGGGAATGACTGATGGGCGCGATGGCCGGTTTTTCGCGAACACCGTGACGACGAAGGAAAGGAGGCGGTGACCTCTTTACATAAAAAAAAACATTCGTGAGCCGCGTGCCAGTGAACTTACTGGATGTTTATTAATATATATATATATATATACATACACGTGGAGCGAGTGTGTTAAATAATATTTAGTGAGGAAAAAATCTATTCGTCCACGTACATAACGTGTATCCAAATACTACACTGCATTCGCATTAAACCATTTTAATGGTGGGGGCTCGATAGGCAAATTTCTAGTTATGAATTCGAGTAGGCAACGAATCGGTTTCGTACATGGATTTCTTTTAAGATGTAGATATTATACAGGTATAGATGAATACTTTTACGAAATATGTCGGTGTGCCTCGGGGTCAGGTGAGATATACAAGAGTCTTCGGTCGTCGGGTGGGACACAGGGACGGGTTACTGGTATTCGGTGAATTGTGTTTAAAAATTTGTATACCATTGGTTCGAAAAACGATTCTGGATACATGGATATTTGTCTAAAGACAATTTATAAAGCTACATTATAGTATAATAACTAATAAATACATTAGAATTTCGTATTGTGGTTGGTTAAACCAACTTTTATAAAACCTTTCAACTTTGATATAATTAATTTAATATTAACGATTAATATCGTTATTATAATATAATAACATGAGTATCCAGTTTATATTTCTTCTAGTCCCCATGGTTAATATCTTTAGACAACAAAACTACAATAATAATCAAAATTTGTTTTAATATCAGATTAATTTGTCTAAATTCAAACGCTTATAATATTTATTTGCGACTTTTTCATAAATTTTATATTTTTGATTGCAGAAAAAAAAACTTAAACAACAGTATATCATTATTTGTAATTTGTAATTTTTCGTAAGTTTTTCTCAGCTATTTGAAAAATGTTGAGGAAATCAAAAAATAACCTTCTGAAAGCACCTACTATAAAAATGTTGTATCAAAATAAAATAGTTGATCCTTCTAGTACTTCAGGTCGAAATTGTGGAGACAGACATAAAAAACCCCTTCATGGTAAAATTAATACATTCCTCGATTAACTCAGAATCTAAAAGTAGAATTTATGTTATAAAAGTTAATCAATATGAGATTGTTTAAAAATTAAAATGGTAATAAAGGCAATTATTAGTTTTGATTTTGTAACTATAATAATTAACAGGTACTTACGAAATCGTAAATAAAACTGAATCCAAAAAATATAATATATAGTAATTAATGAATCTCAATGTATTAGTACCTACAAGATTTTCAACTGATAAATGAAGCAAAAGTGACGAGATACCTATATTATAAATGCTATTTTTAAATTTGATACAGGTGGTACACCCTTTTCAATATAGGTTTTTTGAATACTTTAACATAAAAACGTCAATCAGCGTGATAAATTAATTAAAGTTCATTAATAAAATATATAAGATAATTGTGATTTTTTATCCACCAATCCTTAATATGTCCGTGGATGCACCGACTACGAGTATAATATGTAACGAGATATATAAATCCCGAAGTTTAGTTCCGAGAGTGAAATTGCATAAAATATATAAATTATTATTTAAGATGAATTAAATCTAAATTCTTATTATAATAATTTATCAACTAAACATATTCTATGATGTAGATGTAGACTATTAAGGGATTATAGATTGTTTTTGCGTGTACCAGAGAATCGAGACCATCAGAAATAAAATTGACTTTACTTCATTGGGTTTACAAAACACATGCAAATAATTTTCATTCATAAATAAGTTTTTCAAATCACATATTAAATTGTAGCGATTTTAAATCCTTATTTGTCACTGTTACGGTTGGTAACAACACCAGCCAATAAGTGAATCTCGCATTCCGGAAAAAAATTCTAATGTTGTATATGTACATACAATCCTATTAGCTGGTTTTAGTTTTTAAGTATTAATTAAATAAATATATTGAAGTAACAATCAATTGCTTTTCAACTAAAATATAGAGATACCAGTATTTATAAAAATAGGTATAAAAAAATATAAAGTGAATAAACTAAATAATTACTTAAATAACTTCTACATATATGTATAAATTAATATTTTTATTTTGAAAAAAGTAGGTGAATAATTAGTTGATATATTTTCGTTATGAAAAACATTATAGTAATTTTATTTATTTACAAAATAACTGTAGATGGGTAACATTATAAATGCAAATATCTTATCAAAAGATAACACCTTTTAATTAAACATGTTTTAGAACTGATGTCATTAGAATCGAAAAAACAATAATTTATTGCGATAAACCAATATAATTGACAGGTACTTCAATTTGAATATAGGTTTTATAAAGAATATAAACATAATATTGAACCAAAAATTGTTTTATTATAGAAACAATAAACATTATTATATGTATACATACTTGTAAGGAGGGACAATGAAATCACAATAAATTAATTTTAGTTACCTATTTAATGTATTCACTATAAAAAAAAAAAATGATTTGAGGTAGTTCTATTAGGATCAAGAATTTCCATGAATTTCTATTAGTTGATCAGAAATTCAAAACATAAAAATTGCATCAAAACTGGTCGTTATTAAGTTTCGAAAAGCAACTATAATTAAATAAATCATGGAATATTTATCATAGGCTGTCAAAAATATAATGAAAGATGATGATTTTAATTAAAACGATCTTTAATGTAGTTTTCTAAACATTTGAAAAGCAGTTATAAAATCTTAAGAGTATACTGATTTTGTTAGAAATACAAAATATTAGATTTAATTATGTTTTTTTTAATAAATTTCTTTTTCGGATAAATTTAAAGAAAATATTCACAAAAAATCTCTTAATTATTATCTTCTACTTAAATTCTGTTCTTATAACAATATGATAAAATTATTATAACGTTTGTTTACCGACTATTTCTCTATACAATGATGAACTAATAATATTCAGACTATCTAGTAAATATTTCTATATAATCTCATAGATAAAGTATACATACGTATATTTAATCTATGATTAGCTGTAGTTCAGTGTTTATTTTTATCGTTTTCCTAGAAGATGCTTACCAAAGTATACCTCAGAGGAAACAATCGATATTATTTTCTAGATATTACGTGATATCACGGTTATAAAATATCTACAACTGGATTTCTAATATGCTATCCTAAAAACATAATCTTCATGGTATCTACTATCTATCAATATGTCATTATTAACTGAAGTAAAATATTTAGAAATTATTATAATAATAATTAGATAGTATAGTTTTGGTAATATAATAAATTGATAAGATTGTTATGAACTCATATAATTACTATTTTAATTGTAAAAAAAAATTATGATGACTAATCGTTTAAGACAAATAACAGTTGACTATAACAGTATAACCACACCATTCTGTAGCAGGGATGACGAACATATGACACACGTGACAAAGAACAAAGAGACACGTTGACAAAATTCCAATGAAATGTAAAAAAAGATCAAATAAATATACCTTAAATTAATATTATTGCTGAACAACGTTTTTAATAATAATATAAAAATAGGTATGGGTATTATTTACTCGGCATCATTTTAGCGGGTACGCCATTTTAAAAATTGTAATCACATCATTTTAGCACTTGACTTGAAAAATGTTCACTTACATATGTATAGATCTGGACATAAGACAGCAATTGAATTGTATTCCATGTACTACAAAAGTACATGAAATAAAAGGAGATGAACATTTAAAGACACAGATCCAAATTCAAAAAGATCTTAATTATATCTTGTCTCCTTTTGTAGGGGTTAAAAAGTTACATTTACCACAATCTTTCCTATTTGTCTCCACTCTTGATAACACAGATAATTGAACTTATGGTTAATACTTATAGACAGTACCTACCTATACTAATTGGTAATTACTACCTAATAGTTAAGTGGAAAACAAATCAAGTGCCCTCATAAAAAAAAAATTGTTGTCTCAATATCGAACATATATAGGTAGCATTGATTAAATACATCCATAGGGTATAACGTAAAATAAATAAAGTGGAAATTTACCAGGACTTGGATTTATTCTGTCAGACGCTGATGTTTGATGGTTTTCTTGATAAAATAAACCACCGCATAAGACCGAAGCAGGTGGCATATGCATAGACTGATCGTCAAAATATTGTATTGTCGGCGGCATCCTGTAAACGATAGCAATACATTTGTACAAGAATATTTATTTAAGTAAATTATGCAATAACAATAAATGTATTATATCCAAATAATTGTTCGCTACAAACATAAATACATTTCGAAAGCGATATTGTTCTAGCTATTTTTCATAACATGGTACACTGCATAAGTGTCAGACACGAGTAGATAAAAATTGTTTGAAATCATAATTTGCTATTTAAAGCGCGGGAGGATAAATAATACAGTCGTCGCCTGTTGGGGTGAACACAACATGTAAAATATCTAGCCTGCACACACACATTTATGCTAAATTCTGAAGAAGTATTGACAAAAACGTGATTTTTCTATATGGGACCCCCCCCCCACCCCTCGGGCATACAGTTTTCGGCGCCGCAGTTTAAAACACAACGCGATTGCGATATTATGGAAGACGAAATATTGCACGTCGTTATTTCGACAGTACGATAATAGTGATTTCCACGACCTGGTCGGGCAGCGTGAGAAAACGAGACCGACACGGGAACGGTGGTGACTTGGCGCGAGGACCATATTAGTACGAGAACAATGAACGACAAAGATACCCATAACGGCGCGAAATCGGCAACGGAGATCGCGCCTCGACGAGTGCGGTGGTGGTGCGTCGCGAATCGCAAGACAAGTAACAACGCGTCGGCGAATTATTCTTACCTGCCTGTTCGGCGAGGGTATGAAGATAATTCTAACGGGCGATGCCGATATTCGATTGGCGACCGCGGTCCGTTGCAATTCGAAAAAAATCTTTCGCTCGGGTCGTCGGCGGTGCGCGGTCGGTACGGGGGTTGGCGAGCGCGAAAAGACGTGTGCACTTGTCCAAATCCACGAGGCGATTGACGGCGGGACGGGAACGACCGCGGCGGCGACGGCGGAGGCGGCGTCGTCGTCGTCATAACACTCGGTCGGCGAGAGGAATGGCAATGTTATTGTACACTATACGCACGATATTACGTACGCGGCGCGCATGTTTGAATATATTCACGCGCGAACCCCTCTGCCGACCAACACCGCGGTCGCCGGTGGAGTGGGCGCGCGGGCGGCGGGACGAGCGGGGCAGGGGTGAAATACGCGCGCGTGGACAGCCGCCGCACGAGCACGGGAAGTCGGGAACGCGCACTCCCAGCCGTATCGTTATCGGCCGCCGCCGCCCGGTGGCTCGTGGCGTGCGTATCAGCGGTTGCGGCGGCCGTATCTTATCACGGTATTTTATTATCGGCGGGCAAAAACCGATGTACGCGGATCCGCATCAGTTCGTCGCGATTACCGTACGTTTTTCGTATCTTGCTCTCGTTATTATTTGTTCGTGGACGCAAATTTGTTTTTGATCACGGCAAATCCTTAGCCGGTCCTTCGCCAACTGTCGATATTTTACCGTACGAATACCGGTAGTGTCAATTAATCGTCCGTGGTTTTCTCCTAATCCGTAAAACGTAATTACTGCCGTTATTGTTTTCTTTTACCTCTTTCCGACGACAAGTACCGTGTGCGGGGGTATTATTTGGTTAGACAGCGTCTCGTTTTGCTGCTCCGATGAACGCCACGGACGATGAGTATTGGAACGAAAAAAGTTTTGAAGGATTCAGCTTTGAAGACGAGGTAAAAATAATCTACCATTTTGATCAATGTTGTACGTTTACATCGTACAATTTATACGATAAGTACCCTGTAAATTGCGAGTACACATTTAATCGATCTTAATATATCTCCATACTGTTACCTAACTAGTGTGTTAGTAGATTGTGTTCTAGCTATATAGTCATATAGATATAGTTTTACTCAACAGAGTGTACATCACAATTGACTAGTATTTTTTTTAAACAACTATGTAAAGTATGCAGCTGCAATTTATCTTTTCTATTTTCTATCCACGTTATGCTGTATGAATTGTTTTTCTTGGAATAGGTTTAATTGATAAATCAGCAATCAATGTTTATCTTCTGCATTCCCAGATGTTGATCAAACTACATCAACTCAAAAAATTAAATTATTCCATATATTATTAAATTTCATTATTATAAGCCTTTAAATTTTCCTTTTACGTAATAATTTGTACTCCATAACTCTATGTGTATGCCTATAGTTTTTCAATCTTGTATTTTAAATAATTAATACTCATTACTTATAGATTTATTCATTTATGTATTATTTTATTTTATTTAGGAAAATGATACACACAATACAATTAAGAAAATACCACCTGGATGTGAAGGTAATATTGTTAATGTAACAATATTAATCACTTTTAAAAATATTGTGATAATATTATCTGTTTTTTGTATCTTAACCAATAAATAATAAATTTTATATTAAATATTTTTAATTGAAAAAGGCATTCAAATTGGATCTACTAAAACTAAATTAGAAAATATTGAATCATTGGATACAATTTTGCCTAAAGAAATTTTAGATAAAAGTAAGTATTCTTCAGTTTTAAAATTGTGTTACTTATGTTTTAACTAATACACATTATGTTTTACAGTATTTTTAAAGCAAACTTTGAAGACAAATAAGACATGCTCAACTCAAGTAATTCAAATTTTGTTAATATTTCTGTGTGAATGTTAGGGCAAATCCCAAATCCAAGTACCTGAGTGTATCTAGAAATTAATTGTTTCTCTTATACATTTTTAAATTAGTTTTTATTTTTCACAAATTTTAGTAAAACTGTTTTCTATACTTTACTTATTGTGACTACATAGTTCAAAGATTCCATGCCCTTTTATCAATGTTATTGACAGTTATTAATGTTTTCTATGAAGATTTCAATATTTTAAGTATACACTTTTTCAAAAGTTTCATCAAAATCAAAAAATCAAAAAATTATTCTATCAAAACAATGATTATATTGTTTTTGATCATTTTTATAATGAGTCATTGATTCTTTTTGTTAACCATGTAGTTACTATGAAAGAAGTACAAAGTTCAGTTTATTACTCTTTATATTGTGAATAAAACAGTAGATCAATTACATTTCAGGGCCGTCATTATTTTTATTTTTAATATTATTGTTATAGACTATAGTTGAATAAAAGTTGATGATTATATTTGAATATATTCCATTAATCCTTTTTAATTGGGCAATTTATTATTGATGTTGGTATGATACTTTTGAGTTTTAATATTTAAAATCTTATCCCATTCAAACAATAGTTTAACAATGAATAAAATTTTACAAAAATGTAATGAATAATTGGATTTTAGATTTTGTTTACCTTGTAAGAGACAATATTGATTTGTTCAGGCACCTTGTAATTTGCCCATATAATTTATTACTTCTATAGTTCTATCATTGATTATAGAATAAATTATATTCTATAGTCAATAGTTCTATCTATCAATTTGTTTAAGCACAATTTATTATTACAAATTATTTGTTTTAGAAAAAGCAAAATAATGTTAAATCTACTATAGAAAATATTGTTATGGCATTTACATATACATTAGAGCCTTATCGTAGCTTAGAAGAAAAAATAATGCTGTTAAAAGAAGCTTTGGACACTGAAGATGGAAATGCTATATTAACTGTATGGACTTTTCTATAAGGTTAAATATGTTATAACTATGTCTATATGTTAATTGAAATTTCAGGTTGTTATATTTTTAACAAATACTTTAAAAAAAAGTATTTTCCAGCGTATTTTACGTGATAATCCTGTTGCTGCTTCACATTATGTTCAATATTTATATTCAAAACAATGCATTAATGAATTAGTTGATACTTTAGAGTATGTTCATACTATTCTTTCTTAAAAAAAAAAATAAAAAAATAAAGTAATATATATTTTTTATTTATAGAATGTTGGGACGAACAAAAGATTCAATGGTAAGATACAATTATTTAGGATGAAAGGCAGACAAACAAATGTCTTTTCAAGGGTCTGTGTATGAGAAAAGTATAAAATTTAATAACTAATAATCATAAATATTAAAAATTCTTAAGAAGTATTTGAAAATTAAATTATTAATTTTTTTATTTGAAGTATATTATACGTAAAAACTTAACACATTGCTGTACTGGATACTTTATTTGTACTTTTATAACATTATTACATTTATAAGTTTGTATTTGATTAGCTTACAAAAATTAGTTATTGTATGAAGAACTATCCATATTTATAACTAGTTTCCATACATATTAGATACAGGGCATGTGTAATTGTAATCCACTTTTGTTTACTTAATAGTTAAAATTAAAAATATATTATAATACATGAATGTAATTATGCTTTACAGATGATGCTTTTTAAATTTGGATGTCGAAATCCACAAAACTGTCTACAAAGATTCAATGTATGTGCCAATTTAGCAGACGAACAATATGATAAACTAATCATTTCCCAACTAATAAATTTAATTGGTAATTAAATATGATTAATATATTAAGACCAATTAATCTATTTGCTAAGTAAATTGTCATTATTGTTTCAGGTAAATATGATGTGAAATGTACACAATTTGCATCGGTTGTTACTTTAGTATCAGATAAATGCAAAGAACAACAAAATATAAATTCTTGTCGTGTGTTGGCTAATGAATTTAATTTAAGTGCTAAACAGTTAGAAGCCACATTATTGATCACATTTTGTCAACTTCAGAATTGGCTTCACGTGGATGACATGTTTGTTAACAAAGTAATTTTATTTTGTATGTTAGTAAGAACTTAGTAAAATATATACTTTGATTATTAAGTAAAATATGTACATAAATAATTTAATATTTATTTTAAAATGTTTAACTGTTAAGTCTCCAAGGTACAATTTGAAGTATGTATTTTATACTGATAAACTTAGTGAAATTTATTAATTTCTATGAGACTTAAAATAACTACATTTTATTTTTAATTTAATATTATGAACATTTTTGTTATGTTTTTTTTTTAACTTTAGAATTGGCTGGGTAAAGACAAGTTGGCTTTATCATTACCTATTGGTGAAACTGTTAAATTACTACATCATAATGGTGCTCCGTCATCTTCATTAACACGATATATAAAAATGATTAAAGATTCAGATGAACGTTTAGAATTGGCTAAAAAGTTTAATTGTCACCATATTATAATTGATGTATAAATAAAATTAACCATAAAAAATTAACTATAAAAAGAACATAATGGTTTATTATTTATTTAATATTTCAGGATTTCTCATCTAAAAAGGACCGCAGGGGTTTATTGGTATACAAGACAATGTTACAGAAACAAACAGAAAGCTATTATTATGCAGATACAATTTTAAAAAGTCCAGTAAGTATTCATATGTCCATGACATTTAGTTATTCACTTAATGAATCAAATATTATGATGTAATTACATATTCGATAAATAAGCAGAGTTATCGTTTTAGACCTGTGCTTCTCAAACTCAGGGTTGTAATCCATTGGTTGGTGATACTGATATCAAATAAACTTTTCACCAGTTTTGAGAATTTTTTTTTTAAATTGAATTAACTAATAACTATAAATATTAAATATTATTATAAATTCTAAAAATTGTTTTACTATTCCTATTATCTCAGTTTTTGTACTATTAAACAATTTGGGTTAGTTTGTGATAGAGTTTATAAAAAAAATTTGGGTCAAGCATTTATGATTTTTAAGTATTAGTTTACATTTTGTTTGATAATTGTATATTCATTATAGGTGTCATAGTTATAACTAAAATTTTTATTTTTGGTTATAGCATTCATTTTTTAATACACAATATTACATTTATTTATAATAAAATTAAAACTTATTGGTTATGGATCAGTATTTATTCTTAAACTTAATTTTCATGTGGCTTCATGAGTCATAAGTGTAACGACCTCTAGGGACTTTTTTTAATTGATGACATCCTACATTACTAAAATGTTGAACACAAAATATTAAATGTATTTATCTTTCCTTTATTTATTTTCTTAAAAAAATTATAGAATTAATATTTACGAATGTTTTATGGACACTTACTAATATCTATACTATCTTCCAGGGGTTAGGTTAGACATAAATAAAATAAAATTATATACATTATATTACATTACATTATATATATTATATTTGTATTTAATTATTAGATCTATAATTTTATGGGTAGTAAAAATATTTTTCTTCTGTAGCACCAATCTCTAAAAAAAATAATATTGTCAACTATATTTTGCTAATACCCTCCAAAAATAGCACAAGATAGCATGTCATCTGTCAAATTATTAGGTAAGAAAATATTATGATCACAATTTGAGAAGACTACTGAAATATTTTAAAATCTGGGCCCACTCTTCCACTATTTTTTCCTTGGCAAGATAGTATGCACATCCAAATATTTAAGATAATGTACATTTACAAATTTTAATCAAGTTATACTTTAAATATTTCAAAATTCAGAACTGTGGAAGTTTAAAAGAGTTTTAATATATTTTTTCAGAATATCAGGTGGAAAAACTAGTATGATTGACTATTCTTTTTATGCGTGAAAACATTTGAACAAACTAAGAAGACTGATACAGAATATTGTAATTCATGATTCATAAATTGTTTTTTTGTATTTCATTAACCATACGTTTACATTTAAATTCTAATATATATATAAAACTATAAAAATAAATGTGTTACCAAGATGAGAATATATACTTAATGTTTGAATTATAGTTTAATAAATATAATTATTAATTATTATTATTATTTTTCTTTTATTTTTATGAATATAATAGGAAATTATTCACGTAAGCTTAGTTTAACATAACTGTACAACAACTTATTAAATGGGTCAATGAAACCTTATGGTAGAAAACTAACTGTTGTTTTACTATGGCTTTTAACGCTCTATTTCATTCCACAGTGGTTACACTTGCACCTATTTATTTTGGTTTAGTTGCTTATAGTGTTTATACTTGTTTTGGTCGTTTTAAAGAAAGGTTTATATTTGCCAGAGTGTCAGTTAATTTTTATGGATATTAATAATGATAAATTCGAAAAATTTGACTCAGAAGAACCTTGTGATAATGTTGTCACACCTACAACAACGTATAAAAGAAAAATATTTGGCCGACAAAAAACCTGTATGTCAATATATTTTGTTTTTATTTTTAATTAATTATTATTTATGTACTAAAAGTATGTGTTATAATTTAGTATCGGAGACTTCAATCTACAACCCCATTGACCCGCAAAACCGGGATAAGAGTGGAAGTAAGTACATTCTTTATATTTTAATTCAGTGTACCTTCACCTATATATTTTTAATTTCAATACATTTCATGATAACTTCATTGCATTTTATTTTAAAATTTTAGAATTTAGTTTGTCGGATAAGACTCTAGATGTCATAACTCAATGCTTCTGGCAATGTTCATCCTGTTATCAATGCAATGAAAAGTCTTAAGCACTTAAACAATAAAATCAACTCATTTCATTGTATTATTATGTAAGATACATTGCACTAGAATATTTTGATGAAAGTAGATTGTTCTATTAAATTCAATTTTTAAATTTTTGTTTTTAGTTGAAACAAAAATGTAAGAATACATCAGATACTTGGATGGCATTTAGTCTCACTTGTACATATACCCAGGTGATAGGTTGAAATACTACAGAGGTCCACTGATGTCTTTAATTCAGTCTTCTGTATGTTCATTTATGATTTCAAATATCAATTATTTTAGTTGTCAACTCCTGGCTGTGGTTTGTTTAATACATTAATGTCGCTAAATAATAAAAATTGATAAATTTACTGAATATTAATTTTAAAATAATTATATTTAGATAGTAAATTATTGATGTATTTAAAGTTTAAACTGTATGATGATAATTCTGTTATAAATATTAAACATTATATACAGTCTGATTTGTCTAAACTGCATGACTATACTTATTATGTCAATACTTAATGAATTATTAAAAATGTTAAGTTCTATCATTCTAAGTAACTGCATATGATGAGTGCTAATTTATACAGTGTTTTAAATTTCAATGTAATTTAATATTGTTATATTAAATTAAATAAATATTCATTATATACAATATATACAACTACATTATAATAAGATCACAAATATAACATGTTTTCTATCAGTTGATTATGCTCAATATTACTATACATTTTTAATTGACGGTATTTTGCATGTTTCAAAAGTCATTAAAATATTTTAATAAACTGTTATTATTACATAAAATATTATGTACTAAAAATAAGAAAAATATATTTTTTCTTTTAAAATTTCAAGACCTCAAAGTTAAATGGACTTATGTTTTATTGGGTAATATTATTGATCTTTTAATATATAATATAGTGTATATTATAAAATTAATGGTAATATCGCAAAATATATTGCATTTAATATATACTGTGGTAATATTATAATGACTAAAGAAATATTTAAGCAGTGAATGTTTTATTAATTTTTAAATAAAATAAAATGTATAATAAAACAAATTAAAAAATATACATCAATATAGGTAGTGTTTTTGTTGTAATTTTTAGTTTTCCCATTGTCCATTCCTAAACCATTAAAAAAATTGATATCTATTTTTCGTGTTCAATTTATAACATTCTAAATTGTATATGTATATTACTATGGTACATTTATTAGAATGTAGATAAATAAATAATTTATTTATTTAGATTTGGAAAAATATTTTACAAACAATAAAATGTTGGTATTATTATTAAAGGAGTTAAAAATGATTGTTCAGATGATAAAAATATATATATTATAAAATATAAACTAAAAAAGTACATCAAAAACATTTATAAAAATCATCACAATATTAAGTCTTATTTTTCTAAATCCATTACAGTCACGGCTGGTTACCAAAACAATATAAAAATGTACATAATGAGCATTTATTTGAACAAAAATTAATAAACTAAAAATATTGTACGTAACCACAAAAAAAAAACCCCATTTATTCAAATATCCCACTTCAAGTAATCTACTTATGTAGAAATTGTAGTAAATGGTGGTTTCCATCCACCAAATGTTTGTTCTAAGTGTTTTGCAACAGCTATGCACAGTCTATCTTGATTTTTACCAGCAACCACCTATATGAAAATTGACAACAATTAACAATTAATGAATACTTGTATAATTATTTAAATATAACCATGAAATAAGAGCAATATAAATTATATTACCTGTATTCCTAATGGTAAACCATCTTTACTTAAACCAAGTGGAACCTGTGTGACTGGTAACTTTAAAACATTGAAAATAGCCCAATACGAAAAATTATATGGATGCAAGAAAGGTTCATAATGACGCTTGACAGTAGTTGGTGATGAAGGGAAAAATAACACACCATCATCCCCTAATAAAGTCTAAAATGTAAACATTACTATTAATAACTTACTTATTTAAAATATAAAACTTATATAAGAACTTACTTAATTATAAATATAGTACAGTAAAATAATTGAGAATTAAGCCAAAGAAAAATAAAAACATATTTACCGATATTTCATTTGAAAGTTTTTCAGTTTCAGCATTAGCCCAAGTAGAATTTACTTTAGGTAATTCCATATCTATTAATTTTAATATTGCAGCTAAAGTATGATTAGAACGGCCCACAATGATTTTTGGGATTTCTAACCACACAGAAACTCTCGTCTATAATTGTAGAAAAATTTTAACTATCATCATATAATTATTTTTCAATTAAATTAAAATAAATTACTTGATTATTTCCTAAAGCTACAGCAAAATCTGATTCTTCTTCTTTTGTCATCCAGTACTTCCATAAACTAAAGCTATAACGCATACTAGATAGTTTGACTTTAAGTGGAGGCAGTTCAGTGACAGAAGTTATTGACCTTAAAACAAGTTCTAAGGGAATCTTTAATTCATCACTGATAGGACTAACTCGAGTATCATAAGGCTCATCGACATAATAATACTTTAAGCTTGACAATTCAACCTAAAAAATATATACTACTATTATTAAATTTACAAAAAATGTAAACTCTTAATTTTGGACATAGGCGTGGGCAGACTCTTTGTTCATAGTATGTAAAAGCAAATTATAATATCCCTACCACTTTATTTAACATATTTTATAATTATGTTTTAATTTATTTCACTTTCTAACTTAAGGGTTAAATTTTTCATGAAAATAGATGGGAAACCATAATTTTACAATGTTTTGAAATAACAAGAGATTAAGTTGTTTTGTTGTGAATTGTGTTTATAGCAATAATCTTTTTAGTAACGTTCATACCATTTTTAAATTTCCGATAATAAAAAGTAAAAATGGAAAGTAAATAAAATTTTTTTGTTTTAAAAACAAATAAAAACCCTGCTAGCTTAACATTAAATTTATAAATTTAAATAATGTTGCTATAAAATTACCTATATATTATGTAGGTAATGATATTTATTATTTTTTATTTTTGTTTAGCTACCATCTGTTATTAGCAATATATTATGTAATTTGGCAATGAAAAGTTTTGGTTTTTCATTCAGGATCTGCAGCTGCATACCTATGAGTTTGAACCTAATTATTTAATTTTAAATTAAATTTTCGGAGGTTTAAATAATTGTTAACTAAATTAATTATGAGTAAATACAAGTATATAAACCTCTTGATTAATTTTTAATTCTAATGATTTTTGAGGTCCAAGGAAAGCTTTAATTGTTGGTATTAAATCTTCAGCATATTTAGTCAATGGTCCTACACTGACCATAGTATGTTTTTCCGTGCCCTTTCTAAAAGTCATACCTTTTGTATTTATATGACCTAAAAATAAAAAAAATAACAGCTGTGAATAAAAATAATCATAAGCTATATCATAGCTAATCACAATATACCAACCGAACAGTTGACTCACAATAACTCAAAATCTTTAATAACATAAATTACATTAGGTTCCTTTAAATGTATATTAGTAGAGTTAATCTAGACCAGCGGTTCCCAAACTTTTTCAGCCTCGGACCCTTTTTTTAAGGAGAAATTTCTCATGGAGCCCCAAGGAACATTTAACGTTAATTTGCATTTGCCTATGCTGGGCGTTTACGAAGCATAATTAACACAAACTGTTCACATACGGGGGTCAAAATAAAATTATATTTATGAATAAAGGAAACAATAGTCTTAAAAGAACTGGAGAAAACATTGTCTAATATTGAAATCTACAAAATTATTAAATTTTTGTGGTGTAACGAACGGAGCCCTTGAGAAACCATTGCGGAGCCCCAAGGGCTCCGCGGAGCACAGTTTGGGAACTGCTGATCTAGACAATTAAAATTGTTTTTCTCCCTCTTCAAATCATATCTTATCGTAGAACAATTTAATAGTAATTTAATAATTATCGAGTAATCAGAAACTTGTGATGGACTTTTGAAAACAATTATAAAATTTGAAGAATTTTTATCTAAAAGTATTTTTGTGAATGAAACAAAAAATAAATGGCATTTTCTATCTGAACATTTGTACTCTGAAAATCAAATTTTTACTCATAACTTCTCACTATTTTACTTCTTTAATTATGATCTATATATATGTGTTGATAATGATATAAATTAAACGTTATAGCTAGGGAACGGATTTGAATGCAAATTGCATTTTTTTCTGAATGCTCGAAAACATTGGTTTCCAAGCAAAAAGTTCATTTCATACATCAAGGAATTAAAAAATGTAACTTTTATTTTGCATTTTTTTGCATTTTTTGCATTTTTAAGACTTTATTACATTTTTACAGCATTTTTTGACATTTTTTCAACATCTTTTCAACATTCATACTAAAAAAAATAAAAATGCCTAAATATGTTTTATGTTACGAAATTTCCAAATTATTGTTGACCCGCATTAAGGTAAAGATAAGATAAGCTATTTATCTAAATTGTACAGAAGATAATTGAGAGTTAATTTATTAAAGTTTTATTGTATTTAAATATTTTTTATCAGATTTTTCACAGTAATGTGTTTTTTTATAAGTTATAAATTCAAAATTGTGTTTTTATTGAATATAAATACATTTTTAAAGTTTTTTAGGGCATTTTTTTAGTGCATTTTTTGATGTTAAAGCATTTTTTTAAGGCATTAAATCGTATTTTTTTTACGGCATTTTTCTTGTTTTTTAGAGCATTTAAATCCGTTCCCTAGTTATAGCTATCAATTATCATAAATTATAAATACTTCTTATTATACAGGTCCCAATTTTTGTATTAAATATTATAATTTTTTTAATACCTCATTAGTCATTAGTTTACATGGATTTATATTATAATTCAACGTATTTTTTAAATTATGAGTTATACATTTAATCAAAAGATGAATTTATAAGAAAATAAGATAAATAATTTAAATACATTGTATTATAAGCAAATTGTATTTTTAAGACAAAAAGAAGTAATGTATATTTTTCATACCGGTTGTCAACTTATGCCCAAATACTCCACAGTTGAAAGCTGGAATACGTGCAGATCCTCCAATATCTGTTCCAAGACCCAAAGGACTACCACAAGCTGATACAATACAAGCCTAATAATGTACTTAAAGATTATTATTGCTTTTATTTTTAGTTAAATTGGTTATATTTTAAATATACTTCTCCTCCAGAAGATCCTCCAGCTGAATAATTTGTGTTATATGGGTTATTTGTTTGTCCATAAACTTTATTTCTAGTTTCATACCATAAGTTTAGTTCTGGAACATTTGTGACGCCTAAAAGTACAGCACCAGCAGTCTTTAACAATTTGACAATTTCTGCATCTTCATTACACTTCATACTAGTTCTTGATAACAAACCAAAAGTCCAAGCCATTCCTTTAGCTCCTGTACTTTCTTTAGATGTAAATGGAATACCAAATAATGGTTTGGAATCAAAAATTAAATTAATTTTATCTTCAGTATTAGCTAATTTAATAAGTTTATCATATTCATCAGCTTCAGATAAAGCTTTGTCAAAACGAGTGTCAACCACAGCGTTTAAAATTAGGTTCACTTGTTTAATTCGTTTGATAAAACATTCAACAACATGGCGACAAGTGACTTCTCTACTTCTTATCTTGTTGACAATAGTAACACAACTATCAAGAACCAATTGATCTTCTACAGGAGGCAATATTTTTGATGGGGTACTTTTGTAGATAAAGTCAAATATAGATGATACAATGAAATCATAGATGAAGCGAAAAAATGAAATCAAATATGATAAGCAGCTACGTGATGTTTTTGATTTTTTTAACAAACGATTCTTTTTTATAGGTCCTGTTTCCAGTTTTTCCTGAAATATATACATCATCATATAAATTAAAGTCTTGAATTACTTATGTATCTATTATAAAAATATATTTTTTTACTTCTATGAAATCATAGTAGTATATTAAAATACAAGAACTTGAAAAACAAAGAAAATATTTTAAAACACTTTTATATCTAATAAAATAATTTATAATTTATTAAGTATATATATATGGTGTAAATATTACAGTTTATGAGAATGTTCATTTTATTTTTACTGTCAACATTTTTAAATTGTTTTAAACAGTGTTGTAAACTAGGAATATGCATATGTGTATAAAATACACAAAACTGCTAACAAATCATAATTGTAGTTCAAATTAAATCAAGAACTATACAAAGCAAATTAGCTGAATAAAAGTTGTGAAATTGACAAAAGAATAGACTTATAGTTATTAAAAAACCAAGGTGTCTAGTTACTAACATTTGTATTAATTTGTATAATATATATTAGTATGTTACTAACTTGCTATTTTTTTTAAATATTTGTTTTGTTGTGTTCTATAAATGAGCATCAAGTTAAATTATATGATAAACAAAATGTCATATATGATACATAAAAAATGTTGTTATTTAAGTTTATGTGGTCATAATGTAATTCTTTGCCAATTTACATATACATCAGTCCATGTAATTCAACAATAAGTTCCGTTCATCAAAAAAATATATAACACATATTGTTTGAAATACCTACTAAACAAAATGTTATGTTTAAATCTTTACTAAAATGATGTACAATGACACGTATAAAACAAAGCCCTACGCATTTTCATTTTATAATACAATGTTCTAATAGTTACATATTAATCTTATGGGTTAAAGCTAATTTATTGAACACAATAACAAAGAATTTGAATTGTTAGATCAAATATAAAATACAGTGAAATGTGTCCAAGACAAGCAGCCCCAGTTAAGATGGAAAATTGTACTGGAATCTAAGAAATATTATATTATATTCAGCACTGTTACAAATTATGTTGTGTTTTCAATTTATCTTATTCATTTTATTGTATAAAAAGAAATAGGTACATCTTTAATCCTATGATTTCATCCTAAATGGTTTTACTGCACTATTGTGATGAAATAAGATGATAAAATTTTACTTTTTCGTCAAATTAATGTTAACTTGAAATGTATCAAAAGCTAGTCAAGTTGAATCAATATCAACTTTATAATTTTTAAATAACTAATGGTAAAAAAAATGACTAGTTATGTTGAGAAATAAAATACAGTAGGTATTACGGATAAACACCATGGAAAATCATAAATATTATAGTATCTTAACTAAATAATGATCTCATAAAATGTAAACTAAAAATAAAATAACAAATTAACATTACCTTATATTTACCAGCCATTTCGTATTCGTAGATATTGAACCAGTTTTCATTAAAATTTCACCTAATTTAAACTAAACAAAAAAATTAAATAAACATGCCTACCAACCAGCACTTTTGTTTATGAGAAGGGGTAAACTAAAAACACTTTCGTGTATAGAAGAAACGAGTAATTGGGCCTTGAAAAAAACAGAATAATAAACAATAATGGTAATTATTTAACGCATCTATTATTGCAAACGCAACAAAACGAATTATTTTTAACGGGTGGGAGGTACGATGACAACTTGAAAGTGCGAGATTCTGAACATAAATAATATTATCAATTGCTCTATTAATAATTTGATTATACTATCACCAACTTTTATAATCAACATGTGGCCTGTGGCGACAGCTGTCCAGCAGGGCACCAGTCACCCGGGCGGCCGGGCAGGTCCTGACTTAGATATTTTGAGAACTAGGCCCTAAATGTAATGCCTTGTTTACACATTACACGTGACGAGTACTCGGCCGAGCACTGTCCCGTGTGAACTCAAGGAACCAGTACTCGGCCTAGTAATCGGACTTGTAAAATAAGTGAACAGAAACCGTTTCTATTCGCTGGGCCGAGTGACTACCCCCACTACCAAGGTGTATGGTACTCGGTGTGTCTAAACCGCCAGCCGAGTGTCGTGTAAGGAGTAGTTCAGTAGTTGTGGCATCTTAACCTGTAGTTGAATTTTTTTCATAAAAAATATTTATTTAAGTATGAATCGTCATCGTAAAATAAAGCGATTTTTCAAGGATTTGCTAAATGCGTTAAAAATAAGTAATAAACAGTAAAACAATTTGACAAATTTAGACAGATAGGTAACAATGAATTGTTGATAACAAGTGTTTACGAATTCACAACTACTACGTTGCACTCTGCTATAGCGGTTTAGACACGCAGAGTACAGTAAAATCTTGGTAGTGGGGTAGTCACTCGGCCAAGCAAATACAATGCGTGTAGACGCCGACTCGGTCAATTCCGGTACTTATAGACCGAGCAACATAACGAGTGACACGGCCGAGTACTCGTCACGTGTAAACAAAGCATAAGGGCTAAGGCAAGATAAAAAATATGGTCCCTAATCACTACCTACTGACTACTAGCCAAAAATAGCGTATTCAGTAGTGAGTACTGTAGTAGTAGGCCACGTGCGGTGAGCTATGTGCTAATACTGCTAATAGCCTGCTGTTAGATGAGCAGTAGGTATAATTACTGAATAATTATTAATTACTAATTTACTGTATTGAGTAAACAGCGATAAACAATGAATACAGAACATAATAAAAATAGTTAAGATACTGGAGTTTATCCTGAACAAAAAAAAGCTACTTAATTTTATTTGGTAGTATATTGATATAGATTAATACGAAAAAAGTATGATTACTTAGCTTGAAATGTATCATACTAAAAGTATTATGTACTGGTTTTGATGGAGCACTTAAGGGGTGGACCCGATATCGTATGTGCTGACTAAAGAAATAGGATTGTGTACGTTTCCTCACCACCTTAGCTGTTATTAAACGACAACAATGTACATTATTGTGTAATAATAGCATGAGGTATTACACGTGGCGCGTTTTTTTTATAGTAGTATCCCCGCGAAAGACAGGCCTAAATCCACTGTTCATCTACTTACCTTGGCGGGTAATCCTCACCAAAACAGTTGAAGAAGTTGTAAAACAAACATTCTTGAATTTACATATACACGATTTCGATTATATAAAGGCACAATTCCACCAGGTCGTATCTGTTGGCATAGTGACCCAAAACAAATCGACCGAATGGCTCTTGAAATCCTTTTAAATCCTAGTGCACCTGTACATTATAAACCTGAAAAATAATCGAACCAGGTATATTCAAAAAAGATGATTCGTGGGCAGCGGCCACAGAAATATCAGTGTCTGGTTGTGCGATGATATTCAGTTAATCCACGACATGTACGGTTATCATTCCCGATATGTTCTCGTAATGAACGGTTTAGAAATACATAATATATTTGTTCTCAATTCAAGTATACATCGGGACCGCATTTTCGCACTTGAATTCGTATTGTTTAACTTTCTGATCAATATAATGAACATGTGTTAGGTCATATGATAAACAACAGTATTATTCACCTTTGCAAATAGTTCTGTTGTGTAAATTCAAGAAATTGTGTCCATTATATCCGTTGGCAACATATTGGCAAACGAAAAAATATACTTTCCCCATCTATAGAAGAGTTTTATGGATCTATTAATGCAAGAACATTAAAACGAAATTGTGCTACTAGATGGATTGAACGTTTTCATTATGTGCATGACTTTATTGAACTTTTAGAATGTGTTATGGATTCTTTAAATACTATTAGTAATTGGAATGATGGTGATACCTCAAGTCAAACAAATAATTTAAGACACTCAATTTTACAAGGAGAATTAATCATATCATTCATATCACTATTTTTTATTATCCAAAATATTTACAATTTGACTACCACTGTCAAATTACATTACGTTAAGAGAAGCTATGTTTTTAGCTAATACGACACTAACTGAATTAAAAACAGTTAGAAGTAATATTGATGAATATTTTCATGATATAATTCATTTTTTTTTAACAATAATCGGTAAAGTGTCCATTCTGTCCGCTCCGGACGGGAAACTAAAATAGTGTCCCCCTGACGAGTAGAAGGTTAGTAGGTAGCAAGTGTTAGGAGGCTCAAAATTATAACACGGTTTAATAGTTTACTCTAAATATACATTGCGCTAATGCGCTCACATTGTGCTAAGCCTCAGTGGGCATCTTTGTGAAGTAGGTAGTAAAGGGATCAAAATCTATTAAATGCCTTGATTATAATTTACCCCGTGTATCACGGACATCAATAACGCACTCTTAATGATTTGGTTTTACCTATATACGTTTCAAGTACTAATAATATGATAAAGAATTAATTTTTAGATGTTCAAAATCGAAATCCGTTATTCTACTATATTAAGAATATTTTAAAAATAAGGTCTTTAAATTAATTTTAAATTGCTTAATAAATAGTCATAGTTGTTGTTCATATAAAACTGTTACAATACAGGAACCTATCGAAAAGCATGAGAAATGATACGTTTGCATCCGTAAGCAAAGTGTCGTATGGCCAAAGCGACAAGAATAGAAATGGCAAACGACAAACGGGTGGAAAAACTGACTGGATGTCGAAGTTCATCGTCTCAGTCAATAACGATAAAATAATATTTCAAAATATAATTTCAGGTACTTGGAGTGAATTGCGTACTTAGTTGTAATCAAAAGCTGTTTTTAATCAAACTAAGAAAAAAAAAAAGAAAAACAATCAAAAATATTTTCGCGTTAAAGATGTTCAAATATTTAGATTTTTTAATGGACATTGTAGGGATTACGAAGATTAAAATAATTAATTATACCTGTGCGTGAACCGAAAACCGCAAATCAATATAGTTATACTTTAATACGACAATAGTTTTGTAATTAGAAATAAACTATTACTAATTATACCGTTGCATAATGACGTACATAAAAAAAACCTTCGCACATACCTATGATTATTTCGTTGACAAACGTTTTTTAGGCCGAACGTCGATGGTGATACAATTGTCTATAATATATAGTTTTCACATAATTCTAGTGATGACTTGTATAAATATCACGCGTGATCGACTGTTTACCTCGCTCAATGCCCCAAAACTCTAGGAACAGGGGGCAGCTGCCGCCAAACGTTATTTGGTGGATTGTGTGAATACGCAGAATCCTTCGAGTGGACATTTAAGATTGGATATTTTCCCCGTGGATATTTCAAAATAAAAATGCTTATTTTTTCGGTGTTCTGTGCTCCTTCAACCATTCAATTCTATTTTTTCATACCCTTGGTTTCTTTTTGATCCGCCTCTTTTACAAAAATGTTTCCGAAAAACGATTCTGAATACGAAAAATTACAAATTCATAACTACTCGTATGTATAGAAGTTTATTATTATTTTTTTTTTTAGTTATGGGGAAAACAGAAAATCAGATATAACTACCTTGATTTTCTCTCAGGATACGTGTACTTTGTAATTATTTGTATAGTTGGGATTTTATGTATGAGTTGATCCTTAGTCAAAAAATATATGTAAATATAAGAATATAAAATACAAATATATTCATGAACGAATAATATGGACGGGTGTTAATTATAACGCGTCAATGACAGCTTTTTTGCTCTACAAAAGATAATAATATGATGAAACAATATTAGAAAACTCACGCATATTTTATCGGTGCGCAGACTGGCCAGTTGAAGTTATCTACAAATCAAAAACACAGCTCCGGACAAATACCTAAATAATTCAATACCTTTTTTTTTTCCTGTGAACTGAGGATCAGGCGAGAACAGTTTATCACAGTACTTTCATCCGAAATAATTCAGTACCTATAGGCATAGATTAAATATACTATGCTATAGGAAACTAAGGTGAGATGGGACGTCTACATATCAGGAAAATTATTGACTTTCGAAAAAAATTGTTTCAACAAGAAATGTTTGTTGGTCGCACGGTGAAGGGCGAATACAAGGAAGGGAAATAGGGGCAATTTCCCCCCTCCCTCCAGTTAACAAAATAGTGATTTTAAAGTTGATCAAAATACTTTTTTTTATGATTAAGTAGGAATTGATTTTATTTTAATAAGTTTTACATACAAAAATTAAAAATTGGTGCATTTTAAAACAATATGACAACACTAATTATAGTGTCGATTAATAATAAGACAATTCCTATGCCTATCCCTAATATAATTTATTTTATTGGTTTATATATATTACACCCCCCTCCCCGTTCAGGAACTCTGTATCCATCCTTGTGCACGGTAAAAGTATTGTTTGATATGAAAAAAAATGTTAGTGATACGACGGTGCACTTACGTTTTGAAATAGACCACATAATACGATGTAATATTTTTACTCCAGCTAACGAATAAATACCGTTATATTGGTATATTCTAAATCACTCCTCTATAATTTTTAACAGCTAATCAGATTAACTGTAATGAACTTTTATTTTTTAAATACACTTTTACACAATGTATGTTATTCATACAGAAACAAAAATAACTTATGACAGTATGTTATATTGAATACATACACTGATCCGCCAGAACAAGTAGGATATTCCATTGAAAATACAAAATCATCCCTTGAATTTTTTCAAACACTACGAAAAAAAATATTAACCCCCACATAGATACGCCAAGAAGAACTTAACTTGACAGTAATTTCGAAATCGCGTAAAAATAAATATTAAAACATTAGCAATTATAATCGTAAGGTGCGTATTTTATACTACTCACCCTCATCGAGCATAATCCCTTGGTCAAACTTTTTGAAAAGAGGATATAACGGAGATTCAAATTTTATCAGCGTTCTTAACAAAGTTGACTTCTGAGAGAAAAAAAAATAATCGGTTTTATATACAATTATAAGGACGTGACGGAGCGATATGTATAGGTGCTTTCAATCGATCTTTTTTAGGTGCGTTGGTCGAACAGTTAATAACAAATAATCAAATATTAATAAAAACATATTCTATTATTTTTCATTTCAATTACCATTACAATTTATTTTGCAAGTGAGTGGACTTTCTGAGCTACTGGATTTGAAAAGAAAAATAAAGATGTTGAATGTGATTTAGTGAAGATAAGTTCAATACTGCCAAATATAATGTTAGTGTAAGACAACGATAAAAACATATTTAATTAAAAAATTGAAATTTAAAAATTAAGATTTTTTCTAATCATGTAAATTGAATGCTTTTAAAAATTCAATCTTCTTATCTTCCTATCAATCACTTATTGATAATCGATTGAAAATGGTTCGAATCGATCTATTTAGTGATCGATACAAATTGAGCTGCCTTATCCCAATCGACGATGATAGTATGTACCGATTTCTATGGTCAACGTTTTCCTAATTCAAAATATTTCACTTTTTTTTGCCTCAGAAAATGCTCGTGGAAACTACGATAATTCTGCCCTTAAGAGATCGCTCTTATAATATTTCTTACTTGGGTGCTTTCGATCGATGCAAGGGATTCAGTGTTGGCACATGGAGTAAGGACTGAAATGGTTGCCACGGCAGCTGGTGACACGACGATATAGTTATATAAAATTTGAAAAAACATAAAATAACCTTAGTGTCCAGATTCTAGATATCGTAACTACATTAATAACACTATTTTAATGTGTACACCATACCATAATAAATTTTTTAACCCGGTAGGAACTATTATAAAATGTATAGTTTTAATAACTCTTACGTACATAATAGAACAAAAAGTAAAATTTAAATAAATTCGATATGGTTTCTAAATTTCCGGAAGACTCTTTACCATAGTTCCTATTTAAAATTGTTGAAAACTCCTATTTTTTGAAAGATTGTGAGCAAAAATCTTGCAATATTATCACCTACCACATATGATTAATGGCCAAAATAGAAATATAGTCGAAATTTGGGGTTTAAATTATTGTGATACCAGTTGCCAATTTCTAGAAAAGTGAAGATCAAAATAATAATTTTAAAATCTTTTTTACTTTTGTATTTCTTTATCACTTAACTTTAGAATTTTTAAGTTACTATAATCCGCCATTAATTCCATAAATAAGGAAGGTATGACCGCCTAGAAAGAAGAAATAGCGAACACCTTATCATCAAACATGTTATCATACAAACAAAAAATCCAAAATAAAACCAAAAAATATACCTTACACCGTACATAAAAAGAACATCCACCATCCGATGGCCTGAGATACCGAGGGTGCATAAGAAAAAAGAAAAACAATTGGAAAAGAAAAAAATGTTTATATTATGAATATTGAATTATAACAACTGTATAGAAAAAATATTTTGGCTTAGGCGTCCAAAAACCGTGAGACATTTTCGAAGTATGCCGAATACTTTTGATCATGGCAAATAAGCTTCACTCGCTGTCGTTTTAATAATGCTATGAGAAGGATAAAAATCGAAATAAAAATTAGCATGAGTTAAACAAATTCTGAGATATATATACTGAAAGTTCTCAACTCACGCGGCGTAATCAGAAGGGCCTCACTCCAGGATTGCACTGGAGCTCCTTTTACGCAAGTGTCATTCTAAAACAATAGCACATTACCATCGTAAGACAATTGTTATTATTCTTATAATACTTATAATACTAAACAACAGGTTGGTACGTGTAAATAATTTGTAACCATACTGAAAGGATCATTAAGATTCAACAGTCGTTGTATATGCGTTTGGTACCAAAAAAAGCGTATATAGTATTGTAATACGCACCCTTGTTAAATACAGATTTATGCAGTTTCGTTTCCCGTCGATGGTCACCGACTCGAACTCTACATGACTGAAGCCTTCAGCCATCGCCATCTGCACGCACTGTAGTGCACCAAAATATAAAACAACAATTATTAAACACGCAGAGAACGGACGCAGTGCGCTTTCCCCTGAAGTACACGTAAATGCAACAGCAGGAATCTATTTTATCACTCGCAACGAGTTACAAACGAGGAAATGTTAAATATTTTTATTTCAAATACACATGAATAGTATTAAAAATGTAACCTTTTCGCCGTCGTTGGTGTCAGTATTGTACATACTTTTTTTATTTTTTTATTATTTTTTTGTTAATATATCGTAAAGCAAGCACCTGAAATTCGTCTACGCTTTCAGGTACGCGTAGAACCACCCTTGGTGCAACTGCACGTAATTTTTGAAGTATTGCGGCCATACCGCCGGACCCGCGGCTGCAAAGGTCTCTAGTGTCGAACTCCTCTTCCATTATGTAGTCCGGACCACCCCACGGTGGCGATGTGACCACCGCGTCCACCTTGAGGTCATCCGCAATTTGAAAAAAGTCGCCCACCATGAAAAAAATACGGTCGGCCACTCCGTATATTTCCGCATTTTTTTTGGCTAGAGCGACTTTTTTCGGGTCAATGTCCATGGCAATAACTGTGCGGAAAAACACAAGTTTAATGCATTATGGTGCGAAGTTATAATAATATAAGATAAGAGTTGGTCGATCGCTGTATGAACAGATATTTAATTATTTACCGTGAGTGCAAGTAAGGGCCAGCTTTATCGCGTTACCTCCGGCACCGCAAAATGGGTCCAGTACAGTTCCGTAGGAACATCTATTTGCCATGTGCTGGGCCACCACTTCTGGGCATACAGATAATAAGCTGTCTGTGTAATCACGAGAAGATAAAACGATTAAAGTAATTATATTCGAATCGTGAGTATTTTATGTAATTTACCCTCGTCAACCATGATTCCTTTGTCAAATAAGGAAAACAGGGAGTATCGCAATCTCCAGTTAGTTTGAACTTCGAATATCATCGACTCCTGAGAAAAAAACAGAACAATTGGTTTACGTGTCGATCGTATAGTAGTTGATTTTGTTTTTTTTTTCAAAATTGTCAATACAGGTCGTTATACTTCGACAATATTATTCCTAAACAACTTGAGTTGCGCGATAGAAAGGGGTAGTTAGTTTTTCTCTTGGATCTCGACCGGAAAAGGGTGACAACCGGTAGAACTGGTAACTGATGACAGCTTACCGCTTTATATCTTATACGTTTACTAAAAATGTAGTATATTTTTTTTTGCGCTGGAAAATGTTTGCTATAACCATAGGTCGATATTATAATCTTTTTTACCTGGGGCTTTTGGTTCAATCGACTTCGTTCCAGGCATTTGCTTCTGTATGCACCCAGTTTATTGGTCAATTCCATTTTTCTGAAAGACATCGTTTGTTTCCAAGTTTGTTTTTATAGTTTTGGAGTAATACCGTTCTATAAGACGTGTGATAGTTAAATGACTTAAAATACGTTTACATCTCCGTAGTCAAAATTTTGTTTCTTATTGACCGGGCAACGTTTTACAGAGTATAACAGAGAGTGCATTTTTTAGTGGCCAACAATGAAAAAAAAATGTTACTTCAATTAGAGCTTATAAAAAAATAGCGCGTTCAAAGATTATGGACTCAGAACCGCGAAATTTTACAGATTTCTTAATTTTTAATTTTCAATAAATAAAGATTGGAAATCATACATTACTTAAGGAACTGTAACTTCATATTATATTTTATTGAAAAAAAAATGTAGTACTTTGAATATTGAATCATGTAATAGATATGATATCATGTTTTATGTAAAGCGATATCCTAGTTTGACAATAAACGTATTTTTAATGAATTGACAATCGTACACTATGTTATACTTCAAATTATAGATTATTTTGATTTAAAAGATTAGATTAATACAGTACTCCCTCGTTAACTCACACGAACTCAACGGGACCGGAAAATGAACTGTTGGTGGGCTGTTCGCGTTAAAAAAATGTGTATAAGCCGTATCGTAAATAAAAATATAAAAATATATTTAATTAAAAAATTGAAATTTAAAAATTAAGATTTTTTCTAATCATGTAAATTGAATGCTTTTAAAAATTCAATCTTCTTATCTTCCTATCAATCACTGATTGATAATCGATTGAAAATGGTTGGAATCGGTCTATTTAGTGAACGATACAAAGCAATTGAGCTGCCTTATCCCAATCGACGATGATAGTATGTACCGATTTCTATGGTCAACGTTTTCCTAATTCAAAATATTTCATTTTTTTTTGCCTCAGAAAATGCTCGTGGAAACTACGATAATTCTGCCCTTAAGAGATCGCTCTTATAATGTTTCTTACTCGGGTGCTTTCGATCGATGCAAGGGATTCAGGGTTGGCACATGGAGTAAGGACTGAAATGGACGCCACGGCGGCCGGTGACACGACGCTCGAAAGATTCTTCTCCGATGATGTAACAGCGGCTAGTGGCCACGCCGACTTGAGGGTCCACATGAACGGTTACTTCACCTGGCACAACGTAGCTAGGTGCCTCGCTATGCTGGGAGCCAACCGTCTACGTATATCCGGATGCAGCGCGGCACGTGGTCACCATGGCCCGGGACCAACCGTCTCTGCAAGTTCTATCGTCGCCACAAGCGACGTCTCAGGTGGCCAATGTGGTCTGGGTGCGCGCATCCGCACGAAAGTCCGCCGTGTCTTCGCCACACGCTGCCTGAGCACGGACGATCAAGTCGCTGACCCGCTGGTCAGTGTTCAGCGCGTCCAAGATGCATCGACGATGCGCGAAGCGGTGTCAAGCTGTAAAGCGGTCAGAGTACTTGCGCATTTAAACATGTGCACTTTCGTGAAACGTGATCATTACGGTCCGTAATAGCTGAACTACGTCGTGCGCTTACCGTCGCACTTGATAATGCCACTGGCCGGCCGCATCAAATGTGCAACGGCACACTCGAGCGTCTGAGCTGAAAAAAATATTAAATAATTACAAGGGTAGAGTTTTACACCCCGCGAGTTTGTTCAGATCGAACGTTGGACGTATACACGGCCGGTAAGGGCAGCCGAAAGTCTTTTTTTTGGTTTCCGAAAAACTTGTAGGCGATAATAATATGCATATATATATGTATACATGATGTAGGTTTTCTTACCTCGTCGTCGTCGAGCCAATAATTTTGAAAAAAATCAATTTTTTTCATGAACTGGATCAAAGGCATTATAGATTTATACAGTATTATACTGACCTACAGTTAACACCATGAATGGAAAGTGAACTCGAATCCGTACGATTCGCCGCAAGGACATTTTGGTTGCTACAAATTTGCCGGGCCACGTTTATTGTGTTATAACGAGTACAACACATCGTCATGGCCAACGGAAAAATAGGCTTACTCTAGTACTGGTTTGTAAATCAATACTACTTTCAATATATTATGGGACTCATATTTAGTAAAAAATAGGGAATGTACCCTATTTTTTACTCTTTCGGCCGGTTACGCTTTTTTCATTCCCAACTTACACATCACCATGTCCAATAATCTACCCCCTTCGGCCTCCTCATTCACTACTGAATGCTTCGCTATATTAAAAGCCCTTTCAACTATTTCTACCCCCCCCCCAGTAGCTGACTTATCGTTTCCGATTCCTTATCAAGTTTTCTCAGCCTCTCCTTAGATTTTTTCAATTCCCGCCCTTCTCCTATTTCCATCAGGATCACGCAACTCCTATATGAACTTACTCTTTCAGATTTTATAGTTGAATTCCTTTGGGTGCCCGGCCACTCTGGCATAAAAGGAAATGAAAGAGCGGACTCAATTGCAAAATCTACCTCCTCATTCTGCTTTCCTTCTCTAACTCTAATTCCCTGGACCGATTTTTGTCCCGTATTAAAATCCCATATTTCTAATTTATGGTTCAATCAATGGAACAAACTAGCCCCCAACTATGCCTCTTGGTACAAAAATATTTCACCATCCGTACCCTCTCAACCCTGGTTTCACAACCTAAAATTAAATCGTAACATAATTACTTCTTTTTAACGCCTAAGATTTGGAAACACTCTACTACCTTCACACTCTTACAAACTTTCTCTCAATGACTCTTCTTTATGCATGTCACATGTCCACGATCCCACTATCTGCGATATCTCTCACATATTTTTTCACTGTCCCTCTCTGGCTCCCCAACACAATATCCTTTTCACCCTAATTCACTCTTTTAATGTCCCTTTCGACACCCGATCCATTCTCTCCTCAAAAATTGTACCAATTATTGCCTCACTTATATCCTTCATCAAACAGGCTGGCTTAACAATTTAATTTACTTGTAATATAATATTTTCTACCATTTAATTTTATACACTTTTACGTACTATCTTTGTTAATCATTTTAATCGTCGAAACTAATTAATCAAAGTTTCCTTAAAATAATAAAAAAAAAAAAGTGTAACACATTGTTAGTATAAAGTGGCGAAATAATGTAAAAAAAGGAAAGAAGAGACAGTAAGAAGGTGATTTTTCGTGTGACTCGATCATCAGAAATCAATTGTGCTCTAACAAGTGTCAGGCTTTATATTTGGTGTGTAATATATTTAATATTTAGTCTATATATTTGCATTGCATATAAATATTGTATTCAACCACTGTGTTTAAACACTCGCGACCACGAAAAACTTGTATGTGTATCAATACACATTGATTTGCCCACGCGCAGATATGACCCATTTGATTTATCGTCTTCTAAAATCTTATAATGTCTGGTAATATTATAAGGTTGACCTGAACCTATTCTATTGAATCCATAACATTACAAAGTAAGTGTCAACTAATGAAAACTATTTCATTCGTGTTTTGTTCAGGGACGATGATGAATAATTTGGTTCAATAATTACAAATAAAACAACATAAAACCAAATAACCACGATAACTTTATAATAGGATTCGTTTTTGGAGTGAAATTATATAGTAAACTCAAATATATCTACGAGAGAAAGCGATGGAAAAATACATTTTCGTAATATACCAAACCAACGATTTCGTAGATTCTTTTTTTTTTTTTATATATGCGTACAATCTGTAATTTATATATTACAATAAGCATGCATGCGGAAATATTTATAACTTGAGTATTTACAGATAAAAGCAGCCACCCAATAGCGACACTTTATAACATGATTTTTTACGTAGATTCTAATATAGTAAAACTTTATATATATAATATCAAAGTGCCAATTAATTTAATATGTGTCTATAGGTCTCCTGGTACTGATAGCGATAACTTTATACTCACTATAAAAAATAGGAAAAGTAATAGATGGATTAAATACTAACAATGAATTGACGGTAATAACTAATAACTGGTGATATGAATGTCTGTGTGCATGAATATAATAATAAATATAATATAATAAATATAATTCTTAGCGATTCCCTCTCCAGCCTAAATAGCCTCAAGAACAAATGGAACCCCACTGACATCGCAAGAAAAATACAAAATACGAGTACACATACTAGAGCCACTCTCACCGGAAAACACATATCTTATGTGTGGATACCCGGACACTGCAATATAACAGGCACTGCCGTACCTGGGGGGGGTTTTGGGGGTTCAAACCCCCCCCCCCCCCGAAATTGTTTGCGTTATTTTATGTCGTAGTAAAATAACTATGTCATTCTAGAATAATCGATAAACCATTGATATATTATATACGTGCATATACGAATGACAGCTATGGTCTACGTTATAAACTTTAATTACCTACACAATATTATAATACAATTAGAACACACATTTTTGGTTTACAACCCCCCCACGAAATTAATTTCCAGTTACGGCCTTGTAACAGGAAACGAGCGCGCCGACAAGGCCTCCAAACTTGCCCACTCATCAAACAACTCTCTCTCATCCTCGGCATTCTCTTACCAAGACGTCAAAAGAACCATAGCCAAAGACATACAAGATCAATGGGAAAACAATTGGATCAAATTATCATCAAAACTACATGAGATAAAAAGATCCACCTTCCCATGGCCTTTCCCCGAAAACGTTACAAGGAAACAGGAAACCTCTGTCATACGCCTTAGGATAGGACACACCCACATAACACACCAACATCTCATGAAAAAAGAAGAGCCCCCATGCTGTACCTGCTGCGGTGTTCCCATAACCGTTAAACACATCCTGACTGACTGCCAAAGCTACGACAAGGAAAGAAAGGAAGCCAACCTGCCCGACCAGCTCTCTGAGTCACTGAACCCGGACAATATTACAAATATAATAGAATTCATCAACAATGCAAAATTAATCAACAAAATTTAAAAATTGTAAAATATAATGTAAATATGTAAATATGCAACTTATATCAGTCCAATGGCCATAGCTGCCGCGGACTTAAATTTAATAAAGAAAAAAAAATAATAATAAATATCTTAATATGTTATCTGAAAATGCATTTATTTCTTTCATAAACGTTTACACCAGATTGCCAAAGGGTGTTAATCATTCTTGTTTAGACCACATTTTTATGAATAGTAATGATAACGTCACAAGTAAAATTAATGCTGGAGTAATACTCACTGATATAACAGATCACTGTACGGTTTGTGTTTCAATTCCAAGTAATGGATTTATCATGTTAATTATCAAAAAATGTTTCATAAAATTGATTATAAATCAATTACTTCAATATTAGCCAATGAAAGTTTGACCGAAGTATATACATAATTCCTATAATGATGTCAATCACTGTTATAATGTTTTTTATAAAATAATTAAAAATGCATTTGATAAATCGACTACTCGTATAATATTGAGATCAAAGAACATACGTTTAAAAGAATGTATGACTAATGGATTATTAACCTCAGCCCGTCGCAATTTCTTTCAATGAAATGCAAAAAACATCCAAATAATTTAACATTAGCTTTACATTATAAAAAAAACAAGATTAATCTCACAAAAACATTAAGGCTAGCTAAAAATGCAAGTTCTAACCCAAAAACGACATGGAATCTAATAAACAAAGTTACAGGTTCTAAGTTGAGGTTTAAAGATGACATTGTCAAACTAAAAAATAATGAGTATGAAGTAAATGTGAAAAATGATCCAATAACTGCATCTAATATGTTTAATATTTTTTTTATAAATATCGTTCAAAATAATATAAAAAAACCAATCAATTTAGAGAATAGTGATGTAACATGTTCCTAATAACGTTTCTTTTAATGATGTGTTTCTAAAAAAAATCAAATCGTCGGACATACTTGATATTATTAATAGTTTTAAAGACGACACAGCAAGTGGTTCAGATAAAGTATCCGTAAAAATGTTAAAATGTATAAGTAAATTGATAGTGGATCCTCTTGTTTATATATTATATAACTTAAGTATTGAACAAAGTATTTTTCCTGATACCTTAAAAGTAGCTGATGTCAAACCTTTGTTTAAAAGTGGTGATAAATCAATTATGAGCAACTATAGGCCAATATCCATGTTGAGCAATTTTTCTAAGATATTTGAAAAAATTATCAAAGCCAGACTAATTGAGTTCTTAGACAAAAATAGCTTATTATCAAAAAACCAGTATGGGTTTAGACCGGGGTTAAGTACTAAGAATGCTCTTTATAAAGTCACTCAATTTTTATACAGTAATCTAAAATCTAGATAATAGCAATAAATCATTAGCAATATTTTTAGACATAGCCAAGGCTTTTGATACAGTTCATCATGAAATCTTATTAAACATACTACCTAGCTTTGGAATTAATAATTCGAGCCTAAACTGGTTTAAAAGCTATTTGCATAATAGAAAACAGTCAGTGAAAATTAATGAAGTAAATGGTAGCACATATGGAATTACAAATGGTGTACCTCAAGGTAGTGTTCTTGGACCCATTATATTTATATTATATATTAACGAAATTTGTAACATTAATTTTGATGGATCGATAGTTACTTATGCTGATGACACTTGTCTTCTATTCTCACACAAATCTTGGGATGGGGTATATGAGAAAGCCTGCAGAGGTTTCAGTCAGATAATAAACATTTTAAACAATATAAATCTATCACTAAATGTTGATAGAACTGTATTTATGCTATTTTCAATTAATAAAACAGATTGTAACTTCAATTCTATATCAGTACATGGCTGCAGCAATAACAAAATATGTAATCAGGAAAACTGCAAAGTAATTAAAATTGTTGGAAAAATTCGATATTTGGGTGTTATCTTTGATAACAACTTAAAATGGAATTTCATATTAATAACTTATTAGGAAAGCTACGTTTTATTACATTTAAATTGATTAAACTAAAAAACATGGTACCTAAACAAACAATGAAAATAGTATATTTTGCACTATATCGATCAAATTTCCAATATGGTCTATTGGTATGGGGTGGCCTTTGTTAATCAAAATAATATAGTCAGAATTTGCCTAAATAAATTCACTTTAGAAGGGTCTACGAAAGCCAACTATAAAGAACTTGGTGTGTTGCCAATAAGGTTTGTGTTTAAAAAAATTGCTATTATGTACTTGGTTAAGAAATTTAATTTAGATAATTATCATAAAGAGTTAAGCAATAAAAGAGAATTGAGGAAATATGATTTGACTGTTAATTATACAAATAAATCTTTTGGTCAAGGTTTTGTAGATTATCTTGGACCAACGTTTTTCAATTCTATGTCTTTTGAATTAAAAAAATAAAAAACTTGGTGATGAAAGGGTTAATATTAAAGGCTTGGTATATAAATATTTATATCTAGAGTAAAATAATGAATTGCTGTAATTTTAATTTAATTTTATATTTTAAGCTTTTAAATATTAATCTGTGAGGTTATTTTTTTTTCTCTTTTTTTGTGTTTCTTAGACTTATATGTTTATTTTATATTTCTTTCTTTATCATGTACATTTTATATTTTTTTTTTTTTGATAATATTTCAAAACTATATTTGTGTATTTAGTTTTATATGTACTTAGAACTTATACTCTGTATCATGTAAATTCTATAATCTATAATTATATAATATATATAATAACTCTCTTTATCCAACACAAGCTTTGCTTAGAGGAGAAAGATAATCGAAAATGTTACTCAGTAATAATGTATGTATTTGTGTCTTCGATTTAAAAAAAAAAAAAGAAAAATTATGGGAATAAAGTTGATATTAGGCAATAGGCTAGATAAATAGGAAAATTGTTATAAATTCCATCGTCAAGACGATAAATATTGAAGTATATTATTCTGTTTATTTTATAATTCACTTTTATTTTTACATCACTCCTATACTAAATATTCTTGTACAGAACGACAGTTCACAATTACGAGTATTTACATCATTGAAGAAATCTATTATATATAAAAATTCATACATTTTGTATTATATTTATTATTTATATATTTATACTCATCAGCAGTATCCTACATCATTTTGTAAAATTGCTGTAATACATTTTTATTATAACGTTTATTAGAATGTACTATAGTTTATAATATCTTATTATTTTTCGACACCTAAATAAAATGGAGAAGATCTGTAATAAGTCTCAACAGTACATTGAAAAGACCAGATTATACTTACATAAAGGTAATCTGCAAAAAGCTTACAAATGTGTTACGAAAATTGATTGCTTATATTCGACGGCTAAATCTAAAGGTGAGTTTGACATTTATTGACGAAATTGTCAAAAGAAGAAATGTACAGTTAACTTTACAGTATATTTATACGACTAATTAAACTTAACGTTATTAATGTTTCCGACACATTTATTGACAATATTGGATTATCATATTCGGCTCTTACACAAATTATGAAATATCTCTTTCTTTAAATTCTTACATGTGGAAGTTTATGTCTACGAATGTTAAATTAATGCAAAAACCGATCATAAGATTATGAGAAATTAAACACGGTTTACTTTAAAGACTTGTTTTTAATTCTAAAAGGTGTAATGTGGAGAAATTTAAAATTTGATATAAAACTGAAACTAATGTCTTTGCTGACTTACATTTTGTTTTCGACGATCAAAAATTAATATTATATATTTGTTTTAGTATATAATAAATATATAATAAAAAAATGAATGAAATTTATTTGCAGATCTTTTGATTAACTTGAAAATTGAAATTGAGAAACAAAAGAAACGGTCAGAGAAAAGTTAGTTAAACATTTTTAGATTTTAGTTATTATTTTTATATGTTTTAGTTGATTAATAAAATGTAAGTATATCCTCCAAAAAAAGTTTAGAATTTGGAAAACAAAAATTATTGTGTGTACAAGCGATGAACACATTCTGATGTATGATGAACTGCAAGGTTTTCTAGTAACGAAAAGTTCACCAATAAATAGATTCAATTAAAAAATACATTATTCTTTCATTTCTTCTTCTTCTACCGGCTTCTCCTATTCAAAAGAATTTTTGGTGCCACCACAACTTCACGCCACTATTCTCGATCTAAAATTATGTTTCTCCAATTTTTCTCTCCTATCCTTCCCCCAAATCCTTCTCGACTACATATCTATACCTAAAAAATACATTAGAAATAATTCTCATTTTAAATTGCTAACGAATTTTTTCCACATTAAAAGTATAAATAAGTTTAGGTAATTATCATTAAAAATGTAAGTATTAATGAAAATAAAATCATTTTTTAGAATTTAATAAAAAACTTCAGAAAATGAAGAAGAGGAAATCTAATATCACGCAAGAAACGGAAAATGTTGTCCATAAGTAAGTTAATCATCTTTTTATAGTTTTCATGATATTGTTTTAGGTATTTGTTATTTGTTTTATGAAAATTCAATATAAGTTATTATTATACAAGCCAAGATCTGTTCTTTACATAATTTTAATTCAAACTGACCAATATAGTATTATATAATAACTAGAACACATTTTTAAGTTCTTAAATGAATACCACATTCACTGTAACAAAACACAATCAAACATTGTGTACTATAATTTTTTTTGCTTAACATTTCAGAAGTTTATTTTGATTAGAACTGATGATTTTTTAATACAAAAATCATAATTTTAATGATTATATCCAATATATTTGGGCAAATGTGTTTTACAGAAAAACTGCTACTATTTTCATATCTTTCATTTAAGTTTATAGTAATTTAATCATTTTCTCATCGTCTTTCAATACAATTAATATTATAAAATACTATTCCCATTTGCATCTAAATTGCATATTAGTATTAATACCCTTTCAATCTACACTTATTATATTATAATCCATTGTGTTTTTAGTCTAAGAAATAGTGACAATTACTATGTAATATTGGGCACTAAAAATACCGCGACTATTCGTCGTATCAAAAAAGAGTAGAAAAAGATGCTATTGTTACATGCTGTTGAAAATTCAGCTGATGTTTACGCAGAATTGTTTGTTGGTAAGAATTCAATTTAAAAAGTATAAAACGCTTAAGAGTAATATTATTTATATTTCTATGTTTAAAAGATTTGAAAAAAGCCTATAATACGCTTCGCAATAAAGAAAAACGTCAAGAATATGACCTCACTTTGGAATGCGATTCAACCTTTGCATTGCCATGTAAATATTTTTGTCTCTAGTATGCTTTAATTAAATATTGTATCGAAAAGTGGGAATTGTCAAATATTTATTTAATTCACCTATAACTTGATGGAAGTGTTTGTATTAATTTGTGTTTTATATTTTCAGTATGTGAATTTAGTGAGCCAGAACGATGATAGGTGTCCATCTTACGCAAAATGACATGCATACAAATTATGATTTTTTTTTGTGCTTATATTGTAAATTTATAATTATATTTCACTATACATCGTAAATAATTGACAGTTGTCATTAATAAATTGTTAAATGTTTATTCAATTATGTTGTTTTTATTTTTACAACTCGTGCATATTAAGTAATAACTAGTATCTGTTAGTGTTGATTTATATTGCTGGGTATCAGCGCATGGTTGATGGTATTAGTTATACTAGTAAATTGTTTATGCTTGTTAGCGATACCAATACCAGAATATGCAGGGGAGGCCACGGGCAGTCTACCATCATTTCCCTCATTAAATGACGATCTTGCTACACTAGGCGATTATTTTTATAAATTGCGACTAAAACCCAACCCCACGAAAACGGAGGTGTGTTCATTCCACCTAAATAATAAACAAGCCAATGAAGAACTAGAGGTGGTTTTCAATGGTGTACAAGTCCAACATAATTTCAAACCCAATTACCTAGGAATACTCGCGACCGCTCACTTACCTTTAATGAACACATTGAGAAAACAACGAAGAAGCTACATTCACGCATCAACATAATACAGAAACTTGCCGGCACGGGTTGGGGAGCAGATGGCAGGACTCTAAGAACACCTACGTTGGCCCTAGTTTACAGCACCGCAGAATACGGTGCTCAAGTCTGGTGTAACAGTACACATACGAAAAAAATAGACACACAACTTAACAGCGCAATGAGAATAGTTAGTGGAACAGTAAAAAGCACACCGAGGCAACTAATATTCTGCCACCATCATTACGCAGGAATGAGGCACTGCATAGAACCACAGCTAAAGATGATAAGACGAAAAGGTCCCTGTTATACCAAATGCTGAGAAATACACCTAACCTCATATTAAAAACAAGGAAACCTTCATGGAGCACAGCTAAGGTTAGGCACTATCACACTTTGAGGGTACAAAAGAATGGCGTGAAAACTGGACATCAACAGATGTAAAAAATAGTGGTCTAGTATCAGACTCAAATAAATGTGTAGAAGGCATGGATTTACCACGAGATGTATGGTCCGTACTTAATAGAATCCGAACTGGCCACGGCCGGTGCGGCTCCATGATGTCCAAATGGGATCTTAAAGACAGCCCTTCGTGCGACTGCGGCCACGATAAACAAACAATACACTATATTGTGGAATTTTGCCCGAAAAGGAGGTTCAATCGGGGCATTGAGGGAATTCATACGGCAAATAATAAAGCATTAGATTGGATTCGAGAACTAGACATTGCCTTATGACTATGGATTTTATCTGTAAACAATGACCATGTACTCTTACGTGTATTATTTATTTAATATTTTACATTTTTATATTTATATTTTTATTTGTAGTTATTTTATTTTATTTTATACTCATGTTATGATTTATATTCGATTTATATTGTGGGCTTGATTGTGTTTGATTTGTATACCAGCCATACGAAATAAAAAAACTAGTATATGAGGGTTATGGAATATTTTTGGGAGAAAATACATTGTTTAACATTGAATTAGGTAAATTATAATATATATATACATTTTTTTGAATTATCGCCTCAACATAATGTAAGAATAATATTCCTTTTATTATATTATTCATTTATAACCTAATACTATACCTACTATTTAAGACCGATATTACCATATAATATAATCATATTATATCGACGATAAGATGTGAATAATAGTGTAGATTTGCTCTCCTTCTTTAAAAGTTCATCACGTGATGACAATTAAACAGGTTTTATGACAAATACAAATGTTCCTCCTTGGTCCCCTCCGGCGTTTGACATCTACAAGGGCGAATAACATTATTAACCGAAATAAACCAAAGGCACTGTTACCTCGCCACGCGTGATACGGTATGCTTATAGCTTTACTATATCACGCGATAACCTGTAGAAGATTACTGATTGCACGACGGATGACTAGTGCGTGTGCGCAGGTTTCAAACTGGAGACGTGCACTTTGCGCGGTGGGTTCTGATCTGTCCAGAAAACTCCCTTCCCCAGTTTTTCCTTAAGTGTGACGTGGCCCGTCCACTTCGCAGCAAAACCCACGTGAAAACCCTGATCGGCCTTTGAGAGTGGGTTGTGCCCTAACGAAAACCCGAGCACCGACGATGAATGCCCGTCGGTTTCTCTTCGGCACCCGTACTCCTGTCTGATGTTGCCGGAATTCGCGGCGTCTTATCAAACAGTCCGGTAATTGCTCAATCTCCAGGACTTTTAGTTTCGTGTTCAAACACCGAAACTGACGGTGAAACGCCGGTCCTATAATTTCTTCGGTTGCGTAATGTAAACAGAACTGATGAAAGCTTTTGGTCCCATGAGCGATGATTATCGTTTACCAGAAGTGTCCGCAAGCCCTTTTTCAGTTCCTGATTACGTCGTTCTACCGGATTGGCCCTCGGGTGGTATACAGGAGTAGTCCACCCCTCCACCCCCCATCGGTCGAGTGCACTCGTCCATAAGTCAGATGTGAACTGAGGACCATTATCGCTTAGTAGCACGCGTGGGTAACCAAATCGCGCGAAAAGCTCCCTTTCCAAAGTTTGGGTGATGACGGCTGCGGTTGCCGCCCCCAAGGGATACGCTTTTACCCATCTACTGTGACAATCAGTGGCTACTAAGATGTTGGCCTTACCCCGACTTGTGCGCGGGTAAAGACCCATTAAGTCGACACTAACCACTTACCACGGTTGGGCTGGTTTCCTAGGACGTAATGGAACATCGATTCTATTATTTAGCGGTTTGGTACACACGCATATGTGACATACGTAGCGTCGTGTGGCCTCCCTCACCGATAATCCAACTTCCAATAAAACCTATTTGTTATAGCCCTATACGTCTCTTTCCAACCTGGGTGTCCTGCCAAGATGTGGTCGTGATAACGCCACAGGATCTGCTCCTGTTTGTCATCGGGTTATCAAATTCAATCATATCAAATCAGGTATATTAAAAAATAATATAATTCAGCTACATTCAACGGGTTTCGACTTATACGAGTATATCATGCATTAGAAAATAAAATAATTATCTTTAATAAAATTGTTTTAAAACTTAAAATAAGGTTTGGAAAACGGAAAATATTAATATGGTGCGAAATTAATGGGTATAACGCGGGCTCAAACTGTTAGTTTTTATGAAAATGTCTAAGGTAAAATTAAATTAATTTTTGGAGTAAATGTAAGACATATGTTTTATTTCCATCCCAGAATAAATATCTTACACTCAGATTAATAGAAATAGCAATAATTCAATCATTTTGATGTAAAAAAGAATAATGAATTGTAACAATATTTATTTTTTTTAGAAACGGACATGTATTGAAGTATCATTTAAATGCAAATATGTAATGTGCATCTTGAACGTTATTGCTTGTTTTCAACGCAATCATTGTCCAGATGATGTTGTCAAAGAATATGTTTCTATTATATACTTAAATACAACCTATTGTATTATACCTATTACTATGTAGTTACTTAGTACTTAAGTTTCATATAAAAGGGAAAGAAATCATATACTAGAATGATAGTCATATTGTAGTAATAATTTGACCAAAAAATTATTTATTATTATTATTATTATTTTTTTTTTTTTTTTTTACACCATTTTTACAAACCTGGAATGACCCAGGTATCCTTTTATTACTTTTTTAGAGGCTTAAGTTGTTATTTAATATTTATACATAATCAAAGCATTAAAAATGCTACAACATTTAAGAGTAATATTAACTTTATTTGAACACTTATAAAAAATACAGTGCTTTTTGGTGCAACAACCAGATAAATCCATGCTCCCTTCAACTTTGACTTAACATATTGAAATATCAAACACTTTTTTTCAATTTAAAATTCATAGATGAATTTATAAATTAGTATAGAATTCAAATATATTTGGGTAACAGTATTTTAGCATAAATAATTGTTTTTAAACTAAAATTGCATTGTCTTGAAAAATTTCAAAAAATGGATTTATCTGGTTGTTTCAGCAAGCCCTTCAATTGATGAACAATTAAAATCCAGCTTATTAGTTGTTAAATGTGATAGTTATGATTAAACAAAAACGACAAATAATTTAGTATAAAAATAATTTAATGGAGAATTGTATTTTTTGTTAAGTCATACATATTAGGTAAAGTCATTTGTACAATTTCGATGACGGATAAATAGTTGACAGTCCGACTTCGCTTGACTATCTTCAAAACAGTGTCATTTATTTCTCAACGTCAGAATTTAATTATTTAACACATTTTTCACGGATGCAGATCAAAACCAGTTTACGGTGCATACATTTGGCACCCCGACGTCCGATAATTTTTAGAAGCAGAAAATAATGATTACGGTGCTTCGTGATATTTGGTGCACCGACTATATCCGATGATTTAAAAAACATATTCGTTTCTTTAACTTATTTTATTGTTTATTTTCAAATATAATGACATTATTGAATACTTTATTCAAATCAATCATGTCCTACGTGTGAAAGCAAATCATTAAATCGATTTCAATAAAAAATATATTATATATATATATATATTCAATAAAAATATAATTCTTGAAATCTGAGTTCACTGTGTTATACTTATAATTTATAAATTAATAAATAGGTTTATAAGAAGATATTATTATTTAGATTACTTAAACTACCATTAACTGCTTTAATTGATTTAGATTAATTTGTTGGATTCAGTTTGATTTGTGAGTACAATATGTAAAATTCAAGTGAGTAATAAAAGGAGATCCAAAATATGAAGAAGTTAATGAGTGCTGTCAATTTGACAGTGTCTAATTGAAAGTGTCAAAAATATTAATACATATGAGAATCAATACTAGTATATATATAGTAGATGTGAAATCCTTTTAAGTACATATAAAGTTTTTGAATTTATATTTTTCAAAACTTTTATCAAAAAGTAGCATGTTCCTCGATGTTTTTCATCGGCGAGGAAATTTTAGGACCAGTAGGTATTTTTTGGGGTAATCGTATTAATATTTTTATATCAATTAATGTAACCATTTTTGTTCGTGCAAATTCTGTGCAACGGCACAAGATTAGCTGTAAAAAGATTGTTGCCGAATTTAATCGAAGCCACAATATTGACTGGCAAAACGAAGGAGGAAGTTGTACTCACCCGGCACCCCACGTGTTCCTCTGATACCAACAGACATGCCATTTGAATTCAAACGATTGCAATTCCCCGTGCGCCTATCATTCGCCATGTCCATCAATAAGGCACAAGGACAAACGCTCCAAGTATGCAGTTTTGAATTCGGAGGAACCGTGTTTTTCGCACGGGCAACTATACGTGGCCTGTTCAAGAGTTGGCACTCCAAATTGTTTATCTGTGATGCCCCAAATGGACAAACAAAGAATATTGTTTACCCAAATGTGTTGGATTGATAATAAAGAATTTGGAAAAAACAAATGATTTTTATTGCACATTTGTTTTGGTGCTGCGAAGCGCAAAGGGCCCGGCTATTAATTATTATAAAACTAACTCTAACTATACAACCTACGTGCTATTATTTTCGTTTGAAAATTAGTTATTACTTATTAGTTATAGAAATTAATATGTTTCTTAAATCATCAGATTTAGTCGATGTAACAAATTTCACGAGGCACCGTAATCATTATTTTATGCTACTGAAAATATATTCAATTTAATCCAACTAACATTTGATGCATGATAAAAAATATATTAATTAATAAAACTTAATTTAATAAATTGAATTATAGTTGTATGCAATATATACCACTTAAACGTTAAATAAAAAACATTTTACATATAAAGGAATTTCTAGGATTACTTTACAATACATATTATATTATACATTATAACAATGAGCTTATGTCATTTCAGAAATAAAAATAACATCAATCATATAATTTATATAATTTATAATATAAAATAAAAATACAACAATTTTGTCATTTTACTTCAGTGTTACTAGGTTTATGCTCAAGCCATGCGTTGGTTTGTTTTATTCTTGTCATCCACTAGTATTTTTGTTCCTTACATATTTCACTGGATAAACCACACTAAAATTAAAAATTAAATCAAGTCATATAAATTATTTTGATTATCAAGAAGAATGTATCATAACCAAACAATAAAAAATATATTAATACTACAGTTAACTTAATTATTAAGAGTTTCCAGACAAACATACTTTTCTATGTAACATACTATCATCATTTCTAGCTAACAATGTCCATGTTTTTTTTTCATCTAGATTATCCCTGTATAGGCATTTACATCATCTGGTAGTATATTGAACATTTTCCCAATATTTTTACGACTAACAATTTGGACTGAATCCAACAAATTAATCTAAGTCAATTAAAGCAGTTAATGATAGTTTAAGTAATCTAAATAATAATATATTCTTATAAACTTATTTATTAATTTATAAATTATAAGTATAACACAGTGAACTCAGGTTTCAAGAATTATATTTTATTTTGCAATATGACACTTGTGGTCTATGATAATATTTTTATACTTTTTATTTTATATTTCTAATAGACAGCATGCACTCAAATTATATATTTGTTAGAAATTAGATGTTAGAGGCAACTCTAAACGATTTTTCAAATTAATATTTTATAAAAAAAATAAAAATCTGTAGCTAAGACGTATTTTATTTCATATAAAAATGGAAAAATATATTGTTTTGTTTTAAATTAAATAGCAATCTGCCCTATGTGTTAAATAATACATTGTTTTTTAATATCTTTTGCAATATTTATTTTTTTTTTTACTTGTCACTTATAATGTCATAATTCATTAGTACTTTTATTTATTTTTTAATAACAAATATATACAGTTATTGAATGAATATAGCATAGAAAAATTGTCTACTGTCGTTCAGTAGATAAATAATCAAAGTATTCAACATCATCTTTTACAATTTTTTTTTCTCAAAGATTTAGACTATGGAATCAATAGAAAAAAGTGATAAGCATACTGAATTTGTCTCCTAAATTAGCGCTGACATTTTCTCTACAGAATGCATATTCAATAATATAATTTATATGCACTATTCCAGCGGTTCCCAAACTTTTTACCAGGTGGTGGTCTTTTTCAGACTAACTTTAATCACGGTGTCCAGCATGTGAATACAATGAAGAGCTTACAATATGCATAATTAATAAGTACCACAATTCATCTAACAATAGTTTTATTTTCACATGTGGCATTGTTGAATGGACTTGCAGTGCTGCTGTTTGGGAACCGCTGCGTTATTCAATACATTTATAATGAAAAACCATTATTAAGAATGTATATGTAACAAAGTGTCTACAAAAATATCAGATTAAATAATATTAAGTAATATCTTACAGTATAACCTCTTAGAAAACGTACAATTTCAAAACTAAAGCCAAAATGGGAGGATTGTACGGGTAGAGTTATTCATGCGGAATTTTTTTTCTTTAGCTCAATTTCAAAAACAGTAATTATTCTTAAATTTATTAAATTCTAAAAATGTTAGTTTGTTGGAACACCACATTTCTGTAGGAGATCTATTAAATCTTTTGTAGATTCCAATTTTGCTAAAAATATATAATAATTTTCAAGTAAACATATTATTCAGTACCATTCCAATATGATATTGCAGCAGACCATAAAATTTTCTGAACACAATTTATGTACAATTATTATTTACAAAATATTGAACTTAACACAGTTAAGTATTGAATATTTACCAAATTGCATAAATTATTTTAAAATTGAAGTAACTTCCAAGACTGTCAAATGTTTATTTTGTTATTAAATAATTTATTTATTTGTCGGAATTTTTCAGACTGTAAGCAAATGCTTTGTAGATGTATACTATATGGTAAGAATAGGTATAGTTCAAATGTATACTGTATACAAAATAAATGCTGCTACAGTTATAATGTATGTTTTTAAATTGTTAAAAAATTTAATACTAAATACACTAAAAATGTATTGAATGGAAGAACTACTCATATAACTATACAACAAAGAAAAACTTACCATTTAATAATGGTATTTTTATCTTATTTTCTAAGGAATAAGATTTACTTGTATGAAGAGATAACTGATATGCTCAACTGTATTGATATTTTTTATAAGTAATTTCTATTTTATTTAAAGTGATTTATTAAACAATATAATTTTTGTAACTTACACATATCCGATTCTGCCTGAAAAAAATAAAAAATATATAAAAAAAAAACATTAAATTTAACAGTCATAGGTAAGTCTTATGATAAATATTAATAACTATAAATTAGAGTAAGTTATGCTTTCTATGAATGTAAAAAAGGAAACCATATATATTAAGTTGAAAATCTTTTAAAATCTTAATCTATTTTAAATGATGAAAATTAAATACTTATTTAACTGTTAAACTATAAAAAATATTTAATTGATGATCAATAAATATTTATAATAAAATGTAAATTAAGGTTTAATTATATAATATTTTACCTATATAATAATATATTATACGCAGTCAATGTCATAAATATATTGAAGATTCTAAAGGAAAACATTTTAACATTATACTTATACTTATACCCTTGATTAAAGAATTTATTCTATAATCAATTCTTATACTTATGCACTATCTTATACCTTAAAGCAGCATTCCCAAACTGTGAGGTGCGCCTCCCTTAGGAGGCTCGAGCACTTGTAAGGGGAGGCGCAAGCTGCGTGGTAAATAATGATATTTTAAGAACAACAATAATTTTGCATTCAGTTACATTATAAGATAATACTTTATTTGGGAATTTTCAGGATATCGATATTTTCATCTGATCCTTCGTTAAAAATGAAGTCTTCTTCATTCTCACTGTTAGGATTTAGGTTCAACATTAAAGATGAATACCCTGAAGTGGCCAATAAGACTTTGCTTGTATTACTACCATTTGTGCCATCATATATGTGTGAAGTAGGATTTTCTGCACTTGCCGTATTAAAATCAAAATATCGATTAAAACTTAATGTTGAAATAGAAATGCGTGTTGCTGTCACGGCATTGCTACATAATTCTGAAGAATTATTAAACGTGAAACAATCGTATTGTTCGCATTAATATTGAATATTAATTGTCATTGTTTTTTTCGTAAAAATTAAAAATTTTGTTGTACATACTTTATATAGAAGTTTAATAATATTTACCGTTGATTTATTTTTTCATAACAATAAAAATTTTTGTATTCTTAAACAGTGTAAATTTGTTATTTACTTATTCATGGGAGGTGCGATTATTTATTTTTTATTTTAAGGGTGGTGCAAACTAAAAAATTTGGGAACCACTGCCTTAAAGCATTAATATATGTAAATGTAATTTTAGTTAATAAAAAATATACAAATTGTTTTGTAGAATACCTTTTAAGGTTTTGGAAACATGAAATATATAAACATCAATGATATTTACCCTTCAAAAGTATTGACCAATAGGTACAAAGTTCAAAATTGTCCAACATTCCAATGCTCTTTGTTTGACTATCTCTTGCATTTTTTTCTTTTCACTATTTACACCAGTCCGTCATTGAATTTTGCTGTAATTTATTTGCTTTCTTCTCCCTCTTTTCAGACAAATCTAAAATATTAAGGACTCGTGGTTAAAAAAAAAAGTTAAAAAAGTTAAAATTTTAAAATCATGTTTTTTACCATTAGAGTTTTTAAGAATTTTTCTTATTAAAATTTTTTTGGTCAATTTTGTCAAAGTGATTCAATTAAGAAAATATGCTTAATATTTTCTTGAGTAGACACAAATGAATACTTTCACCAAATGTATACATTATCATATCAATAGAATTTGATGATGTCTTGTGGGATTCAAAACTTAATTGATTATCCATTCTACTAGACACAATATTTAAATAATAAATATTTAGTTAAGATATATTAATATAAACAATGAACTAAATCATCTTGTTTCTGAGACTACTCAGGTTTTACTGCTGATAAATATACAATAGTCAAAATTTTGGATTGAAAAAAACACAATCGTTTTACAACCAAATTTTATTTATTTTCGTTTAATTATACTATATTAATTTACATATAAGGTACCTTATACCACCAATCAATAATTATTAAAATCAACATATTAAACAACATAAAATATTAACTTGGTAACCAAAAGGTGGAAAAACATAAACATCTAACCCAAAGACCTAAATTATTTGTACCCTTAAAATAAGACTTTTGAAAAATCCTTTCTTAGCGGATTCCTACGCCATAATAGCTATCTGTATGCCAAATTTCATCTAGCGGTTTGAGTTGTGTGATGATGAATTAGTAAGCGAGTCAAGCCATGCTATTTTATATAAATAGATTAATGGATGTTGTCAAGCACATAAAAGAATTGTGAAGACAAAGTTTGTGAGCGTGGTATAGAAGGATATTGTGTTCTAAGTCTTTTTTTTTGGTGGGAGAAAGTAAATTTGCACTTTCTTGGAAGATCAGGTTGTGAAACAAGAAGCGAGTTGGTGGCATGGACTTAAAATAAAGGAATGGGGACTGACTCAGCAGGGCTTATCCTTACAAAAACCGCCTTCCCTCAAGTATAATTTAATATAGGAATTAAAATTATGATTGTTTTTAATTGCACTATAGGCAAAATTGTATGTATGTAGTAAGCGGAAATGAAGACTTCCACACTTTTGTTTCTTGAAACATTTTGGATTCAAGTTCTAGGCATTTGAGGACCCCATTTACGTCCATGGATTGTGGTCAATGATATAGTTTTTAAGTGATGATACAGAGTATTACCAGCAGAAAGTACAAATTATTCTCATTATTTACTATACACTTAAGATGATTTACATAGGAAATAGTAAGGGCTTATTACTGTACAATTATATAGTAACCTGGCATAGCTGATTTTATTGTTAGTTGTTCCATCAGTCCCAGCAACAAATTCTTGCCCATGACCTTTATCATAATTTACATCAGTCTTAAGGATAGATACTTCCAACTCTTTACAATCTGTTTTATATCTTCTGAAAAATATATGAATAAATAACAAAATCGGCCAATGTAAAATTAATAATATGGTATAGTTATGGTATATCACAAAAACATTTGAAATACTTACTTGGGTAACATCCAATGTCAGCAATTGATCTTTTTTTTCAACAATCTTGTAAGATAGTGTAACAACAATGAATGACGTAAACCATCACTTACATAAACATGGAACTGAAAACAATTTAACGAACATATTATAATACACACAGGGTATGTATAAGGACAGATTAAATTTAGGAATATTGATAGGTCAAACTATGTTCTTACTTCTTTAATAGTTTTATAATTTTCATTTAAGCATACATCATTGAAAATGTAATCAATACTGAAAAATACGGAAAGTAAAAAAGTTTGAAGCGCAACAGAATTGTTTGTGCAAAGAACGTTGACAATAATAACATAATAAATATTATACAAGATATTAAATAATTATTAATTGTGTACCGATCTCTTATAGAGTAACGAAACCTTATACCTTGTATCTGTAAAACTTTTACAACAGACTAGTCTTAAGTCTCGTCTAGTAGTCAGTACTTATACTATCGACTATCGTTCACGCATGTATACATTGATCATGATAAGGCTTATCATTTTGTAAATATTTATGGGCACATATGCCACAGGCGACAAACCTCAATTAACTAATATAGAAGTCTTTCAGACTGCGTATCTGTGCAGGGATGCATTGGTAAAAAATGTCTTGGGTATACGCCATCTTCTACAAATAAATAACCCAAAAAAAATGTTTTTGTTTCGCTCAAAAAAACATTATTTAACATACAGATAACTATTCGTATTTTACATAATAATATATCTCCTATCTACCATTGACACTTTTAATTTTATTTTATTTATTATAACTGGCTTTTTTTAATTCGTCAGAACTTACTGCAGTTGTACGTTGAGTAACATTTTGATACAGGTATCTAAATCGGGTATTAATATTTAATATACAAATGCTTCATTAAAAATTATGATCTAAATAAAAACTATCAATAGCAATCAAAATGCATGTGAATAATGAATAATAGGTACCTAGTGACTAATAAGTAATATTGTAATAGAAAGGTATATGAAATAAAATAAAAAATACATTTGTTTAATGTTTAACTAATGTGTTGGCAAAGTTGTGTTGATCGCGATCGCACCGATTGGTTTTGTGTGGTCTGGTCTTTTAATTATTTCCTCCAGTTTTTGAATGATGAATTAGGTGGGTGGGTACCGGTTGGTCCTCAGTTAGAATTGAGCCACTTTTTTAACCAAACTCGGCGCCACTGCCCACTGATTAAGTATACATATATATTATATATTATACTGTTAATAAGTGCCTATATGGCTATTTACTCACTATAAATTATTTAATCATATCGATAATTTTTTAGTTGTCGTTTGTAATCTAATACATAATCGTAAACTGTACGACAATAACAATATTTACATTTTCTCATTACTTATTCTATGTAATTTGTTGTTGTTACTACAGGTCAAGGAGGTACTTACGGGGGTGGGGCAGATCCGATTTTGGCCTTTTTTTACTAATTATAGGCAAGTATAATATCAATTTTGTAAAAAAAGGTCTTTTAATAATATATTTTTTATTAACTCGGTCAGAAAATATTGTGTAGGTAATTTATTTATTAGCACATAATACTATTAATACTATAATATTATTAATTATGGACTATGGTGGATGATAGGCAGTTTCGGTACCTACCAAGTACCAACTACCTGTCGAATTGATATTCGGTATTTTCGTGTCAATAGAATAGATTGATAGTTTTATCAATTTCTCGTTTATGAAAAAAGGAATTGATTATATGGATAACAAATTTAGTCACAGAAAGTATTATCACAGAATAGATCTAGTATATACCTAAACTCAGGACTTCATGCTCTTCACTTTTGTGATAAAGAATTATACCTATCAAAATACTAATAAATTATTTAACATCTTCTGCACCCTTTCGAGATTAACTTCTACTCTTGAGAGATCATTTTTAAGCTTAAAAATCATAAAGGTATACCTTAGGAATAGTATGAACGAAGAAAATATGTAAATTATTTAAAATAAAATATTATAGTTATAGTTTGACAAATGGATAGGGGTAGAATTTTATGTTAAGCGCACTTCTAAAAAAACATTAAAATAAGCACTGAAAATTTAATGGTGTACAGAAGCATATCTAAGGTAATAAGATATATAGGTACGATGGCGTTATATTAACATTGTAGTTCACATTGTTTAAATTTAGGCATTACGTTTAATTACAAATTACATGGTATTAGAAATTGTATGGGTACAATTCAAACAGTGTGTAACGTTTTTGGGTATCCAAAAAGACATGATGTTTTACAAACGTCAATTGAAGACATTTTTCCAGAAACTGAACGATTTAAACTAAAAACATTATGTGAAACTCGGTGGATGATTGTAATTTATCTTTGGCATGAAGTGGAAACATCAAGTTCAGCAAATATTATCGGTACCGAAACATAGCAATTACATTTTCAAATACTATAATCATTATAAGTTAAAATTCAGTAAATTCTATCCATAAGTTTTCCATTAAGTCAATTTTTTTAAACGAACATCTAGATTTGGAAACTGCCTTAGAATCTGCGTCTAATGTCCAACATCAAGCCCAGACTATTTGGGAAAATTCTGACCAAGAGTTCAAAAAATTATTTTCTGATATTAAAATTTATTGTGAAAATCATAATCCGTAAATTTACTCACCCAAAATAATCGTAAAAAAAAATTATAATAATGCCCATTATTTGATCCAATAGTTTTTGTTTAGAGTATATCAAGTATTGAAGTATTTCAAATATTGACGTAGACAATTGTGGACGGACCACAAAATTCTATTAAAATTTCCGGCTTAATCATAGGTAGATTATACACAGTGTCAACAGTTGTCAACTACATTATGATTTTGAGCTTGGTAATTTTTCTTTGTACTGTTTAGATATGCTAAAACTAAGATATTTCTAAATTGAATATAAAAATTATGGAACTTTTTATGAATTATCGTACTTGTACATCAACCCATAAGCGTCACATGGGGGTAAGTGTATAAACTATAAACGGATAACTTCCTCTGCCACAGATGTTTATCGGGGGAGGGGGGTCTTGTCTTGCCCTTTCAGTCGTAAGTTTTAATTCAAATTTTAACGCGAAATAAAAATCAAATCTGGGATCATTTAAAATCATAAAACGTTGATAGAATATAAAAATATAGAATAATAATAAATAATAATATTATGACAATAAAAATAACAGGACGAGGTGAGTGTAGTCCGAAATTCCGAATTATTATAGTAATTATCTATAATCTTTAGTGATAGTCTATACAGTATAGTGTATAAATACTCGATAGCAATCTAAGAATAACAGTCTGACAGACGAACGACGATGTTATCATGTAGAGGAAAATGTATGAAGGCTTTGGATTTTGGAGTCCTTACTCCTCAACTATATTTTTGAACCTTTAATTGAATCTTCGTACATTAATGTGATTATGTTACCCAATACCAATTACCAGGTAACAATAATGGCAAATTATAGACAAATCTTGTTAATCGTAATTGCCACAGTGATATTAATATTTAATTGGGTAATGCTGTTTATCAATATTCTGATTTTATCGTACGATTGCTGCAAAAACCTCGAATAATGTAAACTTCAATAATTAATTAGGTACTAACTATTGATTATCACTTTTTGTATATCTCATTATTGGGTTAAGAGACCTGAGGTCAAACTCTACTCAAATATTAGTCAAGACTAATTTTGAGAACTCATTCGTAAGTCATAACTCATAAGTCGAGACTATATTTGTAAGAATATGTTATAAAACTTAATATACCCATTGACATAGGCGCAATTTCAATAAAAAAACTGAGGGTGCTTAAGCTCTGTATTTACTGGGTATATAATTTATATTAAAACTATAAGGATTTAATAGCTTTAATTAGCAAAAATTTGAATAAAAATAAATACAATAATTATTAAAATATACAAGTACAAAAGTTCAAGTTTATATAAGATTTATTCGCCTATCTTTTCTGCAAATGAATCTATAACTTTATTAACATTTATTAATTTTGTCAAATTTTTTTCTATATACAATATTGACAAATCTGTTAATCTGTCCTGCCCCATTGAAACTCCAAGCAGTCTAAGCCATGTCTTTATCTTACGTAAAGCAGAAAATTATCGTTCACATGTCGCAGAACTATAATTGGTAGTGTAATTGGTAACTATAATTGGTAGTGTAAGTGCCACCTGAAATTGATTTGGTCTTCATTACTATTTTATAATTAATATTAGAAATATCAAATAAGGTAGGTAGCAAAAATGGGTTAATAAATTACTTGTAACAGTTTGTATATATTTGGATATACATTTTTTTCTATTATAGTTTTTAATTACATTAAATCAAAATCTTTGTTTATCTGTTTTAAACAATTTTTTGCTACTATCATTTCTGCCTTGAGTGATGCAACTTCAATATTAAATAAACCCTAAAATTGTATACTATGTAATGTAATGCTATAAACATACAATATTGTTAGGTAGAAAGTTATTTTTACTTTAAAATGGTTAATAAACGGTTGACTTTCATCAAAGTCCATCAGGAAAAAGTTGTCAATAGCGGAAGCCAATAACAAACTTTCATCAGAAAAACGTCTTTAAGTTGATTATTATTTATTACAGTATCAAGTATGACAAAATATACTTTATTTTATCGAGTCGGTGCTGAACGTGATAATTATATAACTGTCCGCGATGACCGGGTTTAGTAGAAAATATATATAAATTGGGAAATAATAATTAATAGTGTTCTATAAATATATTTGAATTCGACAAAATGTGAATTGTCGTCCGTCGAGTAACATTATTTTCATTTATATTTCATTACAGTTTTTTACTCTGATAGTCAAATGTCTGATGACAAGAGATTTTTTTTGTAAAACTAAGTTTTTGATACATAAATACGAACATTATTTGAGGGTGCTAATTGTAAAATTGGGGGTGCCAATACCCCCTAAGCCCCCCCCATTGAATGCCCATTGAATAGCAAAGTAAAAATAAAGTAGTAAATTCTAATTATTAATTTTCAATCATAATTTCCAAAAAACAAATAGCTTGTTAAATACGAGTAGACAACACGGACGTATTACGTATTTACGTTAGGACTGACAATAATAAACACGAATTGATGTAATCATTCATTAATGCTATCAACTATAGTTATTGAATTATTTTCTTAGAAAAGTATTTATAGAATATTATCGTATTAATATGATGACATTGTTTTTAATGTCGAAAATTACGATACATACAAGTTTATTACTATACAATAATATCTGTATAGTGAGAACTTTCAATATAATGTATAACATATTTTTTTACTTACAAATTTTCAAACTGAATTATTATTGAACAGTTACAAAAAAAACAAATTCAACAACTTTCGAGCCATAACTCATGACTCATGAAACATATTCGTATACTGTTAAAATAATTTTAGAATTTTCGTCAGCATTGAGGAGAGAAAGACCGAAACCAACATTTTTCGGGACCCAAGTATAAATACAAAGTACACATTTTACATATACCTATGATAAATATAAGCAGGTCAAAAAAAAAGAACTTGTACATTATTCTATTTTTATCCTTCTGTAAAATTGTATTTGATTTTTTTAAATCAACCAAATATTAAATAGCCTATAGATACCGGATATTCTGAAAAAAAAATGTGATTCAAATTGCACAAGCTTAGTCCTAATTAAAAACATGTATACATAATTCAATAAAAATGAACAAATAATAATATGTTTTTATTTTTTTGGAAATTAATACTTAATAGTGTGTGTCTCATACTTCAGTAACCCTCATACTTCAAGTAATAATTGCAAAAACTGATTTTTTCCATTATAAGTTCTAACGATAAATGGTCATAGTTATATACTTATATAGAACGTGAGAGGACGTCTGGATGTGATAATGATGCATGCCATCAGTGTAAGCACCGACTAAGATATATGAGTCCGTAGGTTCGCCGATTACAAAGAGGTATGACATGTTTCTACACAATTTACAACAGCAACTCGGAATTTCGTGTAGGGGTACGACCCACGTATGTACGGAGGGTAGAAGTCGGTATTCAAGGTTGTCGGAGACCCGAATGACAATTGCTTTACCTACTTATAAAAATATATTATTTGTTAAATTGGTGTCGCGATTCTATATAAATTAACAGTAAATACCATAAGTAGGTATACATTTAAAACATTCGAATACTTATATAGACAATATGTTTGTTTTGATCGTACTAACAATTCAGGGAAATATTTTACGTTCAATTAGTGTACATGAATACATGGTAAGTCGTAACTCGTGTCTCGTAGGCACATAATTATATCGTTACAAACAAGTGCCTGGAGCCATGAACACAATATATAAATAATATAATTTACTTATGTACCTATAAATAGGTATGAACATTTCGTGAGTATACAGTTACAATGTAATTTTCACTCTTTTAATTTCGTGTAAATAATATATTAGGTGACCGTTGGTTGTCGCCGCGATAAGGACTGCAGGATCACAGGTTACGTACCGATGTCAAAGGTTTTCGACGAATTTTAAAGTTTGAAAATGTCTACACGACGGGGAATTTCGGAGGGTGAAAACGGCTAGACTTGTACTGTGTAATGGGCGCACATGACACATTATTATTATAGTATAAAAAATACAATTGTGGCACGCCGCACGCGTAAGCGAGTAGAACAAGAACATACAATTTGATACGACGAGCGTCCGTGGCGGTGGTTTCTTACGTTCTACGGAGGCGACGGCGCACGGTGCGGCCAGCAGCCGGAAAACGGGTTGGCGGCACTGCGGTGGAAAGTTTATTTTTAAGCCAATCATATGAGCGTTTCGTTTTGACAATAGCCCATTAGTTTGTTTCTCACTGCCGTCGACCGAAGGTCAGTGGATGTTCGTCCGCAGTAGTCGATGTGTGTTGTAGAACGCGAACCGTGATAATTGTTGCTCCCGTGGTGTTTCCATCGTCGCCGTCGTCGTGTGTTCGCCGATGACGTCTGCCGCAGCCGGCCATCGACGACCATTCGCGTTTCGCGCGCGACACGACTGTGCCGTAGCCGCCTCCGCCGCCGCCTGTGCCGTCGTTAACACGTCGCGTTAGATCGATATATTATACGCGCAGAGAGAGTGATCACCGTGTACACCGTCGTCATCGTCGTTTTGGCCGTTCCATCGCAAGTTACGCCCGTTCCCGCGGGCCCCAGAGCGGCCGCCGCACAGTTTGGTGAGTAGTAAACACTGTTTTCTCCCGGGGCGACGAGACGTTGGTCGTCGTCGTCGTCGTCGATCGCGGAGATGATACGTCGCAGAGGGGGCACTGTCGACGACGGTCCGAGGCGCCAGCGCGTCCAACTGTCCGTCTCACCGTCACCCGTTCGTGGGGCCTCTAGGGCCGCGATGACCCAGTTTTCCTCGGTGGGATCCATTCGCGCGGCGGACCGTCGTCGGGAAAGCCAGTCGCGGGACATATTATCATGTCCTATTTACGACGTATACCTTCGTGTGTGTGTGCGTGCGTGTGTGTGTGTGTGTGTGCGTTTGTAATTATACTGTACCAGTGGGCCCGTGATAACAGCGAAGGAAGTAGTGATAACGTCGACGTATAGGTGGCCCGTCGTCGTCGCAATAACAGTACGTGACGACCCCCGGCCGCCCCGCAGGGGGGTTTACGGCGTACGCGGTCTCGTGTTGGCGTGTTCTACGCCTCCGTTTTCTCGACATTTTCCGTGTATACTACACTGCTGTATTTTGCGACGTTCATATCTCCGCGGGATCAGGGTCTCCTGTTTTATTTTCTTATTATTATTATTATTATTCACGTCCCTCCGCTTCTTCCTCGCCCCACAATCGATATCCGTCTGGACGTACACAACGCCGCCACACATAAACAACACCGTCGTGTGCGCGCGCGGCTGTGTACGTGTGTGTGAGCATTTGAATTCAACAGTAAGCGAATTCCGCACCGTCCCAGCAATATCGCAAATCGCGATGAAATTGCTAGCCGACCCCTCCCCCTTCGCCGCATATTCTTCGATCTATTTTCTTCCCTCCCCCGCACCATTCACCACCCCCGGTCATGTCGTTGTTGTCGTTTCCCATATATCCGCAACTTGAACTTCCGCCGAATCTTCCGCAATCGAGTCTTTATAATATTATTTTAGCGTTTGTCACGTAAGACGTGTTTTGTTTGTTTTGTCTGTTCCCCTCTACCCCCTCGGGACCCTTACATTCTGTTTGTAGACGTGTTTTTATGTCGATTTTCCGCGATATTCGAGCGAGAGACTAGATTCTAACTGTTTTATTTTTTTTTTCCTATTTAATTGAGAACGACTATACACTGTTTATTTGTTAGCCATTGTTGTTTATTTAAATTTCATGTTTTAATTGTTCACATTCGGCTACTTTCGCGACATTAAAGTTAAATTTTACCGCACACAAATGTCATCCTGAAGATTTTGTTACTTCTGCATGATGCGCCTATCCCCGAGTTTTGTGTTATTTCAATATTTCGAAGTATGTGCCCTTTATTATTTAATATGTAAGGGGGATCAAATATTTGAGCAAATCGATGATATTGTATTTCAATTATAGTGATCATTCTTGATACCAATATTTTAAAATTGTACTTATTTTAGGTAATCATAGTTTTTACACATATATATCCACGTATTGATTCAACATTTCATTATAAGGATTTTTATTAGTTTCACTATCTATTATGAATTATAAGATTCTTATTTCAAATTCTTGATGTTCGAATAATGGAGGAAATAATGCTCCCAGTTAATACGCTTATGTTATGTTTGTATGAGATTCTATTTTTATTGCATATTTAATTATTGTTTAGATGGTAACAGTAAAGTTTGGTTTAGATTATTATCTGGTTTTATTTTTTACAGTTTATCAACTCTATATTTAGTGTTTTACTATGGTTAATTTCTTATTATTGGTTGGGTAAATATTGTTTCATACAAAGTATTCAAAAAAAGCATATTTTTTATTGTAACTTATATGATTTCATAATTGAATAGGTTTATTATGTCTTGGTGAAATATACATTTTTATATGATTGGTTGTTTTACTTATACTTAAATTAAAATCCTAAATTAGGAAAAACATAGATACCTAAATACGTTTTATTTTATACCTATATATTTATATTATTTATAAATAATAATCTAGCTCGTTAGACCTACTATAAAATCAAGATAATTTATTGTTAAAACATAATTTTTAGTGATTTTAAACTTTCAAGACTAAACCTACTTGTCTTATTTTTATTTAGACAATATATTGTTGTTGATTCTGAAATATTCTTAAAATCAATAGGTACTAGACAAAATAATAATCATAATTTTACTAGAATTTTATATGTTCCAAAAAAATGAATAATAGTATTTCAAAATAGTTCATAATAAAAATGGTACCTATATTTTAAAATTGTAATTTGAGTACAACAGCTGATATTCCTAGCAAATTTAATTATTTACTAAAAATTAAACGTTAGAAGTTTTGCTTAATACATAATAGTTACTTACTTTTGATTAATTATAATTTTTCAATTATTATGATTTCTTAACTTTAATGTTTTATTTTTCAGGTATCTAGCCTCTAATATAGCAGGCTGATTGCATCTAATTTTACACTATCTGAATGATTCTTAGATTAATGGATCAAAGAGGTATTAAGGATCTGTATCCCATAGTTTTGTATGTAAATGGATAACTTTAACATACCATTGCTGAAGTCGAGTGAAATGGATAATAGCAATAATTGTTTTATCAGTGATCCATCTCTATTTCCCCACTTGGAAATAGACCAAGATCATGAATGTCTAAAACAATTTTTATTGGATCAAGATAAAACGACTCCTAATCAACCTATACATGTTCCAAACTATGATCCTCTATCGTACAATAATATGCTACATCCTAACAATAACATAATGCAAGATGCATATCGGAACAGACTTGATTCAAACCAGTCATTGAGTCAGAGTTTTAACAAGGATAACTCAAATTTTATGAATGATTCTTATGGTGGCTATACAGTTTTAACGCCAAATCCTTCACCAATGGCTTTTAATTACAATCCGCAACCATTAGGCACAAACTTTAATTCAATGGACACCTCAAGTTCATCAATTCTACCACTACCCGGCTTTGATCCTACTACCATTTCAAATCATGTAGACACCTTCATGCCTTCAGTTACTACAGGGCCATCAACTATGCCAGACTTCAGTAATAGGCAAATAAGAAATGATCAGTATTCTCCTGGTATATCTCCAACTATAGCCAGTTTTCCTACACCTGCTAGTGTATCAGATAGTCCAGGTGCTGGGGCCTTAAGTGCATCACCTATGTGCAATGGTGAAAATTCTAGCTTAAGTGACAGTGTTATTAGTCCTGCTACTACCCAAAGAACGGGTAGTGAACGGTCAGTAGAAACAAATCCACGATCAATTGAAAGTGTATCAAGTGATCTATGTTCACCTAGAGTTGATTTAGAATCTTTAATTATACAACCTCCACCCACTCCCACTGCAGTCATTACTAATGGAGAAGTACCTAAAAAAACCATTGTTCCACCTAAAGCTAAGCCAAAACCTGTAGTTGCCAATGGTGTTACACTTACAAAATCTGGGAAACCTCGCAAACGGCGTTCAGCTCCTAAAGACAAACCAGTAAAACCTAAAAAACCTCCAGTAGGCTCAATATATCATAGCGAAATTGCTGAAAACGGTGGTATCAAATTAAAAATATCATTAACTGCAATGCCCCAAAAGAAAAAACGAAAAAGTAGAAAGAAATCGGATGATAGTAAAATTATGCAATGTGATGAGCCAATTGAACAAAGTTCATGGGGTGACCGGCTTCCAGAACCTATACTGTTTGAAATCTTTCGTTTAGCTACTAAAGATGAAGGATGCATTCCATTTCTTGTCAGGTAACAAGATTAAAAATAAATAATCAAATTAAACCTCAAATTTGTTAAATTCCTTTTATTTTACAAAGAATTTGTATATTCTAGGGTGTCTCAAGTATGTAGGCTTTGGTGCATTGTTGCCTCTGATCCATTACTTTGGACCAATATTGATTTAGCAGGGCGATGGGTTTCGAAAAATCCTATCAGAAATGATATTAATTTTAGATGGCTTTGTGAAAATCGACTTGCCAAAGTTCAGGAACTCAACTTAGGTAAATATTCAAAATTGTACTAAATTGATATATTATTTAATTCGTCAACTGTAAATATTTAGGTGGTTGGCAGTTTACTGGCATTCCAGCTATACTAGATAGAATTAGTACCTCTTGTTTGGATCTACGAGGATTGAGTTTAACAGGTTGGGAAGGTTTAAGTTTGAACAATGTTCGATTTCTTGTCACAAATTGTCACAAACTAGAACGAATAGATTTATCAGGAATAAATGTAAGATTTTTTATTTTTAGACTAATATGCATTTTTTCTTTAATTTTAATAAACGAATGTATTTATTTAGGCTCAACACAGCAGTGGTAAAAGTGGAGTTTGTTTGAACTCTCTTATGTTCCTGACACAACACATGGGTCAAAGGTTGACACACTTGAATTTAGCCGATAATCGGCTTTCAGGGATTAATCAATTAGTCAATTCTTTAGCGGTAAGTTAAAAAAAAAAATTTTAGAATTTATTTGCAAAATAAATAATAAATAGAAGTATTTTAAAAACTCTTAGAGCCAATATAAATGATTCAGTTATTTTTTCTTCTATGGTTATTGTATGAAAAATTATTACCATCAGCTTTATAAGTATTTTAAGAGGACGCCATACCCACATGTGTTGTTTCCATCTTACAAACGTACAACCAACTTAGGAGTAAACCAACCTATTATCAAACTTAAAGGGAAGAACATTATCAGTGTTCACTCGTATTTACTTTTATGATATTTTAATTTATAAGCGAGTTAGAATCTTTTTATAACTGTAATATTTTATATAATCATAACTTGCTTAAGAATTATAACAGGGTAAAAAACCTATGAAAAGACACAGATAATGTTCTTCCTTAATAATAGGTTAGCTTACTCTAATATTTTCGGTAACTACACAATATTGAACCTACTGAACACAGATTTGTTATGTTGTGCGTTTATAAAACCGCAACAACGCATGGAAGTGTGGCATCCCCTTAAAAATTAGATTTTGTTACAATTTATGAGAGGTATTTTCAAAGAGATGGCTTGAAATTATCATATAGCATAATATCACTTTTTACTGATAAAAGTATTGCTTAACTTTTTTCCCATGATATCAAAATATTTAAATATGCTTGTCATCCAAAAAACATGTGTAAATTGTGTACTGATAAATAAACCATATATCGTATGACTTAAAATAATCATTAAAGTTAACTATAGTTTAATGAAAAATGTATGAAAAATTGATCTATTGCACTATTGTATAGTAGTATTTTTAGATTCCAATTTTAAAATACTCTGTTGACTATAATTTTAAATTTGAATTTCTATTGTACAATGGAATAATATCAATTTTGTTTGTGTACTATATTTTATTTATTTAATTTCAGACATACTGCCCTAATCTTCAATCTTTAGATTTGACTAATGTCCGTATGGTTGGTAATACTGGACACCTTCACATTGAGCGGTTACAAGAAGGTTGTCCAAAATTACGTGCATTAAGAATGATCACTAGCCAATTATGTCTAAGTAATGTACCATTAAATGAGCAAGCTTTATCACCGGGCTTTCCATGTTTGGAAGAACTATGTGTTGCTACAATATCTAATGATCTAAATGCTTCGGGACAACCATTTATTGATGATCAAGCTCTTGAAAGAATACTTAAAACCTCACATAAACTATGTGTGCTTGATGTCAGAGGTTGTTCTAGAGTAACAGATTCAAGTTTGGTGAGGGTTCCTGCATGGGATTTGACTCATCTTTATTTATCAGGTAATTATTTACCATTAATAATAAAATTAATTATTTAATTTACTCTTAATATTATTAATATTTTTATTTGTATTTTTTTTCATCAAGGATCGTATATAACTCGAGTATGCGATTCTGGCCTTGATCTGATATGCAAAAAGTGGAGTCATAGTCTTGTGGAAATTGATCTTTCTTGGTCGATTAATACTAATACACTTGATGCAGCTGTTCTCGCTCTTTCAGAACAAGGAGAAAAATCTATGCTTAGGTACTTTTACCTTATAATTTTTATTCTATGTTTTATATAAATGTGATAACTTATTTATTTTCAGAAAAATGGATCTTACTGGTTCTTCTGTTAGTCTTGAACCAGTAAAGGCTGTGTTAAATAACTGTCCTCTTCTGAGTTCTTTGAACTTGGCATCCTGCCGAGGTTTACCTAGAGGCATTAAAAGGCTGTACAAAGGTCATTCATTATCTGAATTACGAGCACAGCTTAATCATAAACCTGATTCGTCTCAAGAATCTGAAGATGGAGGCTAGGGTTAACTTTTAAGGTACCTTCCATTTCTTTTTTTACTGTTTTTTTTTTTTTTATTACTTTTTTATGTGTTATGTTTAAACAGTCAAACGATTGTTGTTCAATGTGATAGTTATAAATTTACATTTTTTTTTTTTATTAATATTAATTATTCTGCCGGATACATTAAGTAATAGTACAAATTTAAATAATTTATTTCATTTTCGATTTTCTTCCTTAAAGAAAAAATTATTACAAGACATCATAACTTTGTACTGATATTCTTCTTGTTGTTTTTACCACTGTAATTTTATATAATGTTATAGATTTGAATTCAAACCCATTAAATATATACATATAATATATATTATAATTTTATTTACATATTTTATATATATTTCTGCAAAAATAATTCAATTATGATGTAATTTGGGAAGCCATCTAATCAATTTCTGTGTTACAGATTGAGTCTCTATATCAGGTAGCTCTCCACAATATCATAACTGATTATTTCTTTATGGCTAGACAAAAAGCTGAAGTATATTTATATATAATATATAAATTTATATTTTCATGTGGTTTTAGCAAAATTTGTACTAATTGGGGAGGTTCACATAAAAATTACTACAAATATTGTTTCAAAATTTCTATTCTAATAAACTTTTTAAATTATGGAACGGAATTTTTAAAAGAGAAAATAAAGTTATACGTATTAGAGTTCTATTAATTACAAACTACATTTCGTTAATGCAGACATCAATTTTATTATTTTTGATTATTAATGAAACCAATAATTTGGCAGTAATATAATATTCCTTGAAAATTAATCATGCATAAATGGTATTTTTAAAAAAATTGTGAATATATTTCAAAATTTCATAAAAATAATATTATGTTGTTAAATAAATGTTGATTACCGTGAATTCATAAATAGACCAATTCAGTAGAAATGCATGTGCCAAGTGTACTGTTGTGTATTGACTACACGCTTATCAGTTTTTTTATATAATTGATTATTGTCTGATATATTTAAGGCTTAAGACGGCATTAGCATTCCTACAGTTTTAAGACATTTTTCTTCTACTATTATTTAAAAAAAGTTGAATATAGTTAATCATCTTAACTGTAATTATTATTTTTAACTTATTAATATTATTATATTTTTATAACTAAAAATAAATTTGTTTTCAGAAGTCTTACCTTTTTAAATAGTTTGATAATATTTTAAAAAGAAAAAACAAACCCCAAAACAGTAACTATGCATTATTTTCTAAGCTATTTAATAAGTTCTATTATTAATATTTCAATTCTTTTTGTAAATATTTCCTATCGTTTGTCATAAGTTACCTTTACCTATTATATTATTTTTAATACTTCTGTTTTAACAGTCCTAATTATAAAAAGTATAGTTTTGTTTCTCAAATGCTCCATAAAGCATATTTAATGATATTAAGTTTTCTAAGTTATGTAGTTTTAAATAATGGAATATAAGTCGTAATACATTATATTTTAGAATGTTTTTTTTGAGAATAACCTCGCACATTAGTTTATCTCCTTTATCTATATTTTTATTAAAAGAAATTAAATGCATTTTGAATAGATTATCGTAAATATGTAAATATTGACACGAATAAACTAAAAGAGTTGAAGTTTTGTATCTTCTTATTTATAACTCGTGATTCTACTTTTTTCCTCCCCAAATAAGTATATATTTGTACGCTTACTAACCACAACTAACATATATATATATTCATATGTGTATATATATTGTTTAGCCATAGGTGCACATTGCATTTTACAAATATTAATTACACATACAACTTAATTTTACATTTATTTAACATTATAATATTACATAATGTTAAAGATTTAGTGTGTCCAACTAGAAAAAACTATTTTAATTTTAACACATTCAGTTTTTTTCTGTTATTTTTGTATTAAATTATTAAAAATTAGAATATTTTTTTTCTCTTTATATTAATCAATGTTACAAAAATTTTTCTCATTTTTATGATCATAAAATTATATTTGCCTTAATATTTTGTATTTCACTCATGCGCAAAATGGACTAATTATTTGTACGGATATACAGTGTTAAATTTTTTTTTTTTCACTTAAAACAAACTCATTGGACAGATTTCATGTATGATATTAAAATATTACTAATTGCCAATATTTTGTTAAAATGTTAAAAACATCAAACTTTTTTGTAGTCCCTATTGTTATTGTTTAACTCATGAAATCTTTAACTGTAAATCTTGTATAATTATTGATCTTCAGAATGCTGTCTTTCGTTAAAACAAAAACTAAACATGTAACTAAATATTGTTAGGAAATTATATTTTCAAGTCATGAGTTTTTTTTTCATTAATTAAAAATTATAACCAAGTTTACGTTTGGGGCCAAATTTTTCTTGTCTTCTACTCTTCACTATACTCTGGCAAATAAAATATACAATCCTTAACCATTTAATTTCTACTCTAAATGCCACTAAATTTGTATAAATTGATGTTTTGTTTGTTTGTTAAGATAGTTGAATTATGTTGTTTTTTATTATTATTATTATTATTATTATTATTATTATTATTTTTAATTTAATTTTTTATAATATAAATATATACATAAATATATATATAATATATAAATCTTTTTATTGCTGTACATAACAAAGAATGTTCTAATATAGATTATTATATTTTGTCCATAAAAATGTAAAATATATATTGTTGAGACTGTAAAGACGTATGTAAATGTATTGTTTATACATATGAATATAATTTTAAAATGTATACAAATACTTGGATTTTAAAAAATCATTCAGCATAGTGGTTTTCACATATTTTCATCTAAATTCCAATCGTCTGAAAAAAAAATTTACTATCATTGTTCTTGAACATGTAGAGAGGTTTCAGAATGAATACTGGTAGTGGTCATTTTATAATTCTAACCACTAAAAAACAATTTTTATCCCGGGAAGAAATTTAAAACGGGACACCCTATTTGTATGAAAAGATAACTTAGTTAAAATACAGGTGTAACAATGACACTAAAAATTATTTTATGATATTCTAACCGGTCTGCATTTATACATATTTTATAAATTAAATAATGGTTCATCTACTTTGCAATGAATGCTATAGCCTATAATTAACATAGAATTTTGCACTCCATGTGAAAATAATAGAATTATTTAATACAATTATATAATTTGGTTAAAGAGAATTAATATATTTTCTATGAACTAATTTTTGTATTAAATTCAAATTGTATATCCTCATAAAAATGAGTGAATATGGCAGTTAAAAACAGCAATGATATTGACTCTGTGGAAACCATTATGTTTTACTGATTTTATAAAACAATGTGTTGTATTATTAGGTTGAGAATATCATTAGGATTTTATGTTGTTAATATTCTGAAAATCCAACATTTTTTCGGCTTATGAAAACTATCGTTTTTTTCTTTTATGTATAAATATAAATAAGCATCATAATATTTTTTTCTGCTACGTTAGAATTATTATGACATAAATTTTGTTGAAAAAAGTCGCTCTCTACTTGAAAAAAATTGTTATTTGGATATAATATAATTATGATTAATTAAAATATTTGTTTAGTTATTTATATATTTGTATTCTAATGAACAGGATAAATATAAGTTTTATTTCTAACCCTAAGCTGTATGTAAACACTGAACACCAATATCAAGTGTTATGAGTTATGACTCATAAAAGAATTAAACCTTTTTTTTATTTCTTTAAAAAAAAAATAAGGTTAAATTTCTTTTCATTCAATTTATTTATTATTTTAAAAAAGTTTAAACCGATTTAGTTTCAACCAAGCAACTTAATACACTAATATGGATGGATATTTTATTCCTTTGTTCACAAGAAAAACAACCCTTTAAATGCAATATAAATGTAAAATTATTGCATTTTTGATAATTTATCAATTTGATTGATTTTAATTATTTCAATAAATCATTTACTCAAGTTTCTAATGATTTAATTGAAATGAAAGTTTCGTATGGTTGTCCACTTTTTCTTCACGATTCAGGTATGTTAGTAAACAGATGCTGCCTCAGTATTAATAGTATTTTTTTTTCTGTATCACCTATGTATTTATTTAATTTTACATTAATGGACGTATTGGGGAGTCATTAATATACTCTTAATAATTTTCTACCGGTTCTTGAACTTGCTAATAACTTGTAGCCATGTTACAAAATAGGGCAAACATTGTTTTATAATATCTAATAACTAAAAGCGTTCAAAATTGTTTTCATTGCCAACAAAAGTTCATTTTAATTACAATTTGTCAGTTTTGAATCAGTGATTATAGTAATATATATTAAATAAAACCAGAAGTGGGCAATTGGTATAGATATCTTTTACCCGATATCTGTGTTTTTTTTTTGACAATTTCGTTATTTAAATACTTATAGATTATAATTATTTTTTGTGTATAATTGATCTGAGGTATACCTCTTTTTATAAAGGGTCCATTGTTTGTTGGTCTTTAAAATATTTATGCTACATTTTATTTATTTATTGTATTAGTGGGGTATTATATTTTTTGCAAACAAAATTCGCAAAATTAGCTTAGGTATTGAACATAAGCACTACAAATATATTCTTGATATTATGGTATAATATTTATACACGGTATAATCATCGGTAAATCATGCTCGTGGTCAAAATATGGGTGGATGAGGTGTTATTCCCTATGTGGATGCTTTAATATTAAATTCATAATTATATTTTCAAGGATCATAGTTCCTTTTGAAATATTAACAGTCCTTTCTAATGAAGCAGGAGCGCATAGTCATATATACAAATAGGATAAATTAGTTTGTAGCTTAAGAAAAAAAGTTAAATTTTGTAACAATATTATAGAAATAAGTAACATAATACTATAGTATTAAAATTTTATAAAGTCGAAGTTTTCTTTAAAAAATCTATAATGTTATATTCATTATAAATATTTATATCTTGGATGAACATACATAAGAGCCAACTTTGCTAATTTTTTTTCTCCCATTGTTGTCCCTTAACCAAGTTTGAAGTAGCCATAAAGAGGAAAAAGTTCTTTCTGATATTGCGACAGAAATTGGCATTGTAACTAACATAATAAATTATGTAAGTATTGGATAGTAATTTGGATCGAAATGGTTAAATGACTTGTGAGCAGAATATATATTTTTAATATCAGTATTTAATAATAATGAACTGTCTATAAGTTTAAGCTCTCCTGCAAGTTTAGCTGAAACAATATATTTAGATGAACCTATTAATATGCAGCTGTATTGGTTTGAAATTATTTGAATTGCGTTATTTAAATTTATTGATTACAAGACTCAACACAATTGGTGTGTGGTTTGTGTGTACAACAAAAGATTGATAACCGATTCTGTGTGTATACATATTATTCTATTGACAGTTGATAAGTTTTTTTTAATAATTATTCAAAATAATTGAATAGTTGATTTTTGACGTCTATGAAAAAAAGCATCTCTTGGGATTTTTTGCATCAAACATTTTTCACAAAATGTCTTTCAAGGAAGACAATCATCTCAATCTGTATGTATTTTAGTTTATATATACCGTGTGTTCTCCAAATTAGGGAACACTGAATTTCTCGGACGCTTAACATTGTGGTATATAAATACATACACACATTTATAGAAACATTTCAATATTTTTATAATTTCGGTATGCGCATCGCGAATGTACAGTACAAGATATGTTTTTTTTTAAATGCATAAAACCATTTGTAATTATTTATTGTTGGTTCCTTTTTGAATGGGTAAATTTTTTATACGCCTTATAAACAACACTAACATAGTTATATAGTGGAGTATACGATTATTAAATAAAAATTGATTACAACATAAATGTATAGAACTTATAAATTCATATTATAAAGGTTTATTTATGACTTTTTTGTTTTGATTTAAAAGTGGCTTCTGCTATTTTTTTTAAGGCTGGGGGATATTAATCGATATTGTGTTTAAAAAATATTAGCACTCCACAACTAAAAATGTCAAATCGCGCCTATGCGAGAAAGTGGTAGCTACACGGGTATTATATTTTTTTCCGTTAATAATCTCTGTATCCATCTAAGTATTTGAAATATTATTCGATCTTTCCGACGGTTAAACTGTTTACCTAGTCAAATTAAAACGTGTGTAGTTTTGTGTTCGTGCCGAAATTCGAATTCAAAAAAATTTATTCGCCGCGTGAAGACGGCATACGGTGTATGTACTGTTATTTTTTTATCACTTTTTCAACAGCTGGCTACACTGTCGTGGCAATGATAACGCCCGTTGATAGCACACGCTGTGCCGAAGAATTTTAAATATCCTTAGTCATTGCTTACTGCTTAGCTTAACGCTAAAAAGTAAAAACGTAATTACCCGTTTTGTTTCGTGCGCTTTTCTTGTTACAATTCAAAGGTCTTGCCGAGCATCGCGAGAATCATGTCTGGAGGTTACGATAGAGCGATCACGGTGTTCTCGCCTGACGGTCATCTTCTGCAAGTGGAATACGCTCAGGAGGCGGTACGCAAGGGATGCACGGCCATTGGCGTGCTGGGAAAGGACTGCGTCGTGCTCGGCGTGGAGAAGAAATCGATAGCCATGCTGCAGGAAGAACGGACCGTGCGCAAGATTTGCCCGTTGGACTCGCACATAGTCATGGCTTTCGCTGGACTTACAGCCGACGCGCGTGTTATCATCAACCGGGCGCAAATGGAATGCCAGTCGCAGTACCTCACCCTCGGCGAAACCGTCACGACCGAGTACATCACCCGTTTCGTCGCGTCCATCAAGCAGAAGTACACCCAGAGCAACGGTCGCCGTCCGTTCGGCATATCGTGCTTGATTGCCGGGTTCGACAACGACGGCACACCACACTTGTTCCAGTCCGAACCATCGGGCATCTACTATGAGTGGAAGGCCAATGCCACGGGGCGCAACTGTAAATTGGTCAAAGAGTTCTTACAGGTATTAATTTTATAACAGATCTGATCGTTTAATAGTGATGTTTGTGTCAAGTGGTGTAGAACATCTTTTTACACAAATATTGCTGTATAACTCAACAAATTATTGTAATGTGGTATTTACTGATTTATTTTACCATATTACTACCCACGTTTGTTGTTTACAGGATAACTATAACGATGAAGCTGTGAGCACCGAACAGGGTACTATCAAATTGGCGGTTAGAGCATTACTAGAAGTTGTTCAATCTGGCCAGAAAAACATAGAGTTGGTAGTTTTGAAAAATAACGAAAAAATGAGAATGTTAGATCCAGCATCTCTTGAAGAAATGGTCAATATTATAGAAGCAGAAAAAGAAGCTCTAGAAAAAGAAAAAAACAAGCAAAAAGATAAACAATAAAATTATTTAATAAGTCCGGTGAATTTTGCATAAATAATATTTTTTTTTGTACCTATATTATTTATATTAATAATAAAAGTAAATTTATTAATATGAAGAAATAAATAAGTTTAAAGTCTCAATGTGGTAAATGTTTTTTCATAATAAGTAAATTCTGTTGACAAAACACTCATGTACGAGTTGTAACTGTACAAGGTTACTTACTGTGTATGATTACACTTTATATTTATACTTGTTCTGTGTTGAAACATGAACAAGTGAATAATATACTGAGTTATTTACATTATAACTTGTAATTGTTTTTTTTTTTTTAATAATAAATGTGTAATAATGTCGTATACTCGTATGTAAGTATGTTATTTTAAATAAGCCAAACAAATAAAAATTAAACAACTTTGGGCAATGGTTGTAGTCAACCAACAAGTTTCTTATACTGAAACACAGGTGTAAAGTAAATGTTGTTAAATTAAAGTAGCTAATTGCTTCAATCTAGTTCAATTCAAACATGTTTGAATTTCATCCGCTATCACCTGAAATTCTAATTTAAAATATTAAACCAAATTTAAGAAGAGAAGATTTTCTTAATAAAATGTTTAACAAAGGAGTTCTGCGTTTCCTTATTATATTGTAACTTCTTAGAAAATGTTTTTTTAAAAATGATAAAACTCAATATATTCTCCACTGTAGATGAACTTTTATGTTGATTGTTAGTCTTACGATAAAGATACAATTGTGGTATTTATAGTATGATTAAAATGTAAGCAGTTGAATTACTTAAATTTTTATAAATAAATACTATTTACAATCTAAGAGTAAGAAAATGTCAATCTTTAGTTACACTATGTAAGTTATAGCTTTTATCTTTCATAATTTTCATAACTTGGTATGACCCAAATAATTCATTATATCAAATCAATTTAAGTGAAAATAAAGAAATTGAATAATAATTTAATACATAATTACATAAAATTGTGATGAATTAAACAAATTATATTTGGTTTGTTTACTCAACCTGAGTTGATCAGTAGTTATATTATTTTACTCGTAATTAATAAGACTACAAACTATTTACAATTATTCTGTCTGAATAACTTGAGATAATCACAATTTCATCGCATTCGTAACAAAAAAGATTAGTGGACAATTATTTTCCTTCAATTGTAACAATGTATTATTATATTAGAGGTATAAAAAAAAATTTAAACTTTTATTCTTGAAATATCTGTGTGTGGCTAATGTAATGCATACCATAATACATATTCAGAAGTTTAATCTTGGGCTCAATGTACGCGACACATGAGACACATTTATATTTTATACCTACACTCAGTATAAACATATTTATTTATTTTTGATGGAACGTTGTAGGCTGAATGGACTGATTCTGTTCAGTGGTGTGACCGAGGAAAATATATAAGCAACAAAAATGTACAATATTATTATCCTGTCGTAACTGTTGAACTTGGGAACACATTGAAGATCGATCAAGAATAACATTTATTACATTGATCGCTGTCGGGTTCGGATTTTAAAGCATACATGCTACTTTTTTTACTACACGAGTTATAAATCCAACGTTATTACGTAAATTCGTTTCATGTCGTTCTGATGCTACGTAAATCAATATTTATTTATTTCCTTTTTCATGTGTAAATGATTTTTTTATTGCTTTTTTTCTGGAATTATTCCAGTTGGGACCTTTTAATATGTTAGTTGTGTCATAACAATTTTTAATTAAAACAAAAGAAATTAAAAAAAGTGTTTCTTAGTTGGGCCGGTACCTAAAGTACGACGGTATGATCGTACAGCAGCTCTCAATGTATACGGACTTGTTTTCCTTTACCTGTGCCGGATAAAACTGATCTGTTCGACCGATAAACGATATAATTAACACTATTAATCAGGGACGTACGCAGAAAAAAGTTTCGGGGGGTGTTTTTGAAAATCAATTGCTGAAAAGTAGAACTTTATTTTTAATAAAAATACGAAATTTTTCTTTACTTAGTACTTACAATACTTTTTAATAATATAAACAAAAAAATTACAATACTTTTTTATAATACAAACAAAAAAATTACAAATCTAATTTTCGTGAAGTCTTAGTCATTATGTTAAGAATATCTTCACAATTAACTTCTATGTCTCTATGTACATTTAACAATGTTAAACATTCAATTTCTATTTCTGCTGATGCCTAAATAGCGCAACAATCAACATTAGAAAACAAGTTAAAATATTAATAAAAGATTTTTTATTTGTTGAGAAATAAGAAAGTAGAGTGATTCTTTTTTTTGACGATTCCATACTTTATATTAGTATAATATTTTACACAAACTTGACAGTAGGTATTATTTTATTTTATTTATAAATTTGTTAGTATGTATTATATTTTATTTTGCTTTAGTCGGTTTTTCACAAACACTACATAATATTATATCTGTCTACTAGAGTATAATATAAAAATTAATATTAAAATTGAATAAATAAATAACCGTACAAAAAACCAAATATTTCGGGGGGGGGGGTGTTTGAACACCCAAAACACCCCCCCTGTGTACGTCCCTGCTATTAATACCTAACTGCAAAGTGATCGGTCTTTACTGAACACACGGTCAGTATACTTCTGTAAATGTTACAAATTACGATACGCTAACAACGTCGATCGTCACAACACGTGAAAACAATTTCAATCAGTTTCTTTAGTGTAATTTTTCGTAAAAGAAAATATCTTATCTCAACCGACTAGAAAAACAACCCATGTTTAACAATCGTTTCGAATCTATAGTGTAAAGCAGCGGTTCTCAACCTGGGGTACGTGGCATGATCTCAAGGGGTACGCGAAAAAAAATTGAGTAATGGCGGAAAAAATGAAATTTAATGTAACTGAAATAGTTTGCTACTAACGAAACATTCAATAATTTAATAATTGTGTACTTATTACCGTTTATAGTCCGCGATTTATTATCTATTATCGCGTTTTGGGTTGATGTGAATGAAGAATATCCTGAGCTACGTATTGTAATGATATGCAGCATCATGTGTAAACAAAATGTTATAACTTAATAAGCAAGGACTCCTTTGGCACACACACACAGAAAGCAAGCAATGAAAAGGGACAAAAATCTAACGGTTCCCCATTGTCAATAACTAGGTCAACCTTTATGGGAAACCGCCCTTTGGTCGTCAAAAGAACCATCCCACCACACAGTCAGATCGCTCTATAAAAGGTCTTCAGACAACCCTTCTCGCGGGCTCTCCGTTGCAAGTCGTCAGTGCGGGCGCACCGACTTCCGGAGATCTTTTTTCACCTTTACGCAAGTCTCACTTTTAATAGTATTCGAGTTCTGTGTGAGTGCCAAAGTGTCTAATTGCAACCCATTAACGACTTTGCATATTCATTCGAACATTTCCTGCAATCCTACACCGCGAGCGGTACGAGTGTCAACGGTCGCGCAACGAGGCGGAATCAGGTGAGTGATATAATTGTAATAAGCTTGTGAGACCTACAGTCACCTACAGGGCCGGATCTAGGGGGGGGGGAAGTCGGGGATTTTATATAATCTTCGTGGGCGTATTGTAAAGGTTTTAAATTTAAAATGGACTTTGAAACAATCAAACAAAAGTCATAACTACAAAATAATATTTTAATAGAAATAGGTATGTAATAATGGGTATGTGAATAAAATAATATTATTTTTATTTTTAATTTTAACAAGTTATAACAATATTATTTTAAAATGGACAAATAGGTACGTATTGCAGTGGAAATATCCGTCCGCGACTGTATGTCGGTGTTTACTGTGGACTGCGGTGCATTCTAAGAATTTCCTGAAAAGGGCGTGTATTTTTAATTTTCCCCGGGTGTTAAAAAGTTAAGATCCGGCCCTGGTCACTTACATCGGCTCTCGGACCTTTGTAACCCCGAGTGTCCTCCTTACAAGAAGGAGGAAGGTAATTTAACCCGATCCTTTTATCACTTATTTTTCCTTTTACTTTTGGGTTATTACAGTATCATGCAAAACACTCAATGTTCTGCTACCATTCACAAGCACTGTGTTGGTGGAAAGGGTCTTCTCTACGTACACGTTCATAAAAAATAAGTATTGTAATAAACTGCCTGTCAGTTCAGACTTACGGGTTTATTTATCAAGTGTGGAGCCAGATTTCAAAAAATTAAGTTCAAGCATACAAGCTCAATGTTCACATTAAAATAAAATTGTTTAGTTGATATTATTATTTTTATATACATTGTTTGGCGCAAGCTAATTAAAATAAATAAATATTTCCAAATTTTCCTTAAAAATTATTATTATTATTATTTTCCATTATTTATATTCAAAATTGATATTTGGGGTACGTGAAATAGTGGTGAGTGGTAAAGGGGTACTTGAATGAAAAAACGTTGAGAACTACTGGTGTAAAGCATTTAATCGCCGACCGACGTGGGTTGTAAGTATATCCCGTGTGTGGCAGTACACCTGTATGCTTGATGCATGGGCGGCTAAGTTAGCAATTGCTTGGACAGAAAGAAAAAATGTCAACACGAGCGACGGTTGTGATGAGAAGAAACCAAGTGCACGGAACATCGCGTTAGAAGTAATACGTATAATCAAGGACTTTAATCGAGAGGAAAACCGAATGGAAGCCAGTAAGAGCTACTCAGTAATATACAAGATAAATTATTTTGGATGTGAGAAAAGTATCATATCATACATATAATTGAAGAAAGTTGCTTTGATATAAAAAAAAATGGATGAATATTTCATCGTTTCAAGTTTTTCAATCTACGGGCTAAAAAAAAAAATAATTAGGTACTGTTTATTTTTCCCTAATCCAAAAATAATTTTGAAATTACCATTACCATTGTAAAGTGTTGCTAACTAATCATTAATGGGTATGCTTACTTATTTATTTATTTACGACACCGGGTTATACATGTTATTATAGTTATTTATTCGTACAATCATATTACTGCTAAGGTTTTGAATATCCGAAAGAGGTAAAAAAAAAACTCATAGTCATAACAGATTAGCAGGCAGTTGATTAAACACGTCAAAGTATACAATTAATTGTTAATCGCACAATTTTGACTGACAGTAAAAACTTGAAACTACAATATTAATTATTTATTTATTATGTCTAAAACGGTCGGCGATGGATTTCAACAATTTCGGTCTCCCGAATGGTTTTTTTATGAAATATACCTGAAGGTGGTGTTGCAAGGTGCTAGCATTTGAACCTACATGTGCCGGGAACAGGGCAGACTTGGTGAATATTGGAGCCATGTGCGAACATTTTTTGCGCGGTACATTTAGTAGGTGTTTAGGTCTTTACTTTGGGGCATCAGAAACAGTACTGTTTTTGGCCTATCAATGAATTTGTATCGTTAGATGAACACACTTCGTTCAAGCCGAAAACCCTAAGATTAGTGTGGCGAGTGCCTCCGCGGCAAATGTTTTTTTAAGCTTAATGATGGATATGAATGTAATATAATCATGTTACAGACCATTTATTAATTGTATCAAAAGTTATTAGAACAAATATACTAAAATATTATTAAGCATAATGTTATTATTACTACACTTTTATTTAAAAATCTAAACTCATTATATACATTTAAGTTTTACAAAAAGTTCAATTTGGTAGACTTAAGTCGAGAAATATTTATTACAATTAAATTAATAATTAATTTAGGAGAACAGAATATTATACATTTAATTAATATTTTAATCCTCTTGCTCTTTTTGCAGCAAAATCTAAGACTACATCATTACAACCCACGGTTTTGGCAATATCATGTTCAATCGATTATATAGATAATGAAGAGAATCTTTCTTGATTAATGGTTGATCTCAAGTAGTTTGTTATAAATCTTTAATATTTAGAAAACGACATTTCTTCTGTATCTGAAGTTACTGGAGAAGTCAAAATTATTTGATACATTATTATGCAATTGGATAAATTTCCGAAAGGTTATTAATTATTATCAAATATAAATTGCAAAGGTTCCAATATCGAGCAATTTTGAAGCAATATACTACGGAACATCATCAACTCTTCATATAAATCACCTTCTAATTATTGTACGTGTAAATCCTTACAGTTTTTAATTAATTCTTGAGACGTATATTTTAATTTATTTATTGTGTATATAAATCCAAATATAACTGTATGATCTTCATATTAAGTAAATTTTTTTTTTAATGAGATAATAGTAGTATCATCTATGTATATTTAAAAAGAACTAAATGAATAGTCAATAATTAATTTTTCCGACTGGACGTGGGGCTCTGTGCTATGGTACAGCTCGCAACACCATCAAGTTGGAACCTACATAAAACTAGTAGTCCAACAGACTAATAAGTTTAAGTATTATCAATATTTTCTATATATTTTGAGTATTTTATACTATTTTGATATTCTCATATTAAAATGTCATCATCGTTAAATTTTTGTATTGTTCTTCAAGGCATACAATTAGATACTTATTGCATCAACACTCGTAATAATTTTAACCAAAACCATAGTTAGTCGAGAAAAATGAAAATTCAACAATGATTTAAGAATTATAATTAGAATATTCATGTTAAATTAATGAGTTTATATCCAATTATTTTTAATCATAGAAAACAAGTGCCTCTAATGAAATATATACATTAAATCATAAAATTAGTATCTAGGGAGTGTTGGTCTTTGTACTAAGGATATAAAATAATAACATAAATATATCAACATTGTTTAAGATGAAAAAATAAGAAAAACTTCACTTTTTGATTATTAAAAAAAACCTCTAAATATATTTCATATAATTATACAATACTTCTATTAAACTGTTATATAATAATGTACAATAAAAATTATGTATATAACTTAAAACAAAGTGTCGTATTTACAAATCATATTTTTTTAGATAAACTGCGCAAAAGAGAAAAATGGAAAAATTTATAGCAGTGATATAAGAGTGAAAGTAGTGGTTAATTAAAATAATATTATGGTATGATCATTAAATTTTCATACATAGTTTCATTTATGAAAATATGTGTGTATACATTTATTTTTGTATAAAATAGTATTGTTTTAGACTCGATAAAATAACAAATTAATTAGAAATATTCATATTTAAATTATAAAAATTTCACACACTTAGGTCAGTATAAAGTAAATAATATTATTAAACTTACAATATATACAATTTGTGTATACATGGTAAGGATGAAAGAATTAACCTTTTCAAGGGATAATTATTTGAAGTTGACCTCTGATATTTTATGTAATATTTAAAAGTTTTATATAAAACAGTCAACTACAAATTTAATTGAGAGCATCCCAAAAATTGATTGCCTTCATCCAGTTTTGAAAAAACAATAAGGTTATAATTACGGAAGGATTTGATATTTTATTTTGAAAATGATATGTGTCAATATATATATATATATATATTTTTTTTTGAACTTTTGTTCAACACAATTTAAGGGTAAAGAATGCATTAAAATTAAACTTAAATTTTCAATAAATTCAAAATGTTTTAATTTCTCATTCATTTTTATGGCACTGAGCTAACCTATGAGTAAACTTCAATAAGACGAATACGACGGAGGTAGCATAGAGGTTGTAATTGTAATGATGGTTGGTGATAACTGATAACAATCTAAAAAAATAATAATCTCATATTGAGTAAAAAGCAAATTTTTAAAAATGAAACCAGTGTATAAAAAAATTTTGAAAAATTTTTGTTTAATAAACTAATTATTACTTTTTGTACAGAGACATAGTACTACGTCCATTAACCACAAATAAACTTGATATGAGATTCCAATTATCTTTGTACAGAAATCAAAGAATTCATAAGAATAAAACAACAACAGTTATTCAATATGTCATGTAAATCATGATGATAGATGTTAGTGTTGATAATTTAACTTATAGCACACATTTGGATAATTTGTGACATAGCTTCATTCATTAAATTCCTAATACAAATTATAAACATTATTTTAGGATTAAACTCATTCAAAATTTGTGTTGAACATGTTCAGGTCCTCAAATGAAGCAGCAGCTGCACTCTGATCAAGCATCTGCATCATCATATCAGACAGTTCTTGTGGATGGCCACTGTGTGGATGTGGTGGTACATTGTTTGCTACAGCAGTAGCCCCAGTTGCTCCAGCTTGCCAACCCCACATTCCTTAACAAATAAAATCAATGTTAATTAAACAAATTTGGCTACATTTTTCTTTTATTAAAAATTTCAATCAGTTTATTGTTTAATCAATATTTAAAAATGTACTAAAAATCAAATTTAAATTAAATACAATTAAATACATGCAGTAAAATAATGAATTAAATTTTACCAGGAGATGCAGTTGCAGGGGATGGGTTGTGATAGGTTGTCTGCCTTGCACCTCCACTTAATTGTGTATAAGTTGGACCTGATGGTGAACGGGATGGACTCATTTCTTGACTATACTGATAACCTTCCGTGACCGGCTAAGCAAATATATATTCAAATATAAGTAAATAACTAAAAAAACTTTATGTGCGCAATTTGTTTGTCATATTATTACTTGGCGCAATGTCCATGCAGTTTGTGCAGGCGTTGGACTTGACTTAGTAAGACGATTAATTAATGGAGATTGCACTTGACTTTGAGTTCCTTGATTGGGTGAGTGGTAGCTAATGGGTGACGCATTTGTTTCATAAGTGTTAAATACATTCTGAGCACTATTTGGTCTTTGCGCTGTATTGTTGGCTATACAAACAAAATTATTAAGATTGTTTTTGAAGAATATGAATATGAAATGACTTACGTATCATATGTTGACTGGCTGTTGGGGCAGCAGTAATCATTGCATGTGCTTGATAAGGTGGTGCCGCTACATGATCCCTTCTTTGAACTGTATAATCTAAACCAGGAGCTTGTTGTTGGTAAACAGATTCAGTGGACGGATTGCTGATATT